>OX463867.1:4198843-4613164 GCA_949825065.1 Odontocerum albicorne
TTATAGTTCAGGCATTGAAATTGTGGAGGTTTAAAGACATTGTAATTTGTTTTATCACACACTGTATATTCCACAACGGTATAACCCTACCGGTGTCAAGGCTTTCACCTCATTATCAGGGAGCACAAACAAGACTTTTTTGTGCTCCCCTGATGATGAGGTGAAAACCTTGAAACCGGTAGGGTTATACCGTTACAAAAAGTGGGATAAACAGTGTTTGATAAAACAAATTACAAAAATTATTGTAATATTGTTTGATACATATTTAAACATACATATCATCACGCCGTCTCCCTATTGGAGTAGGCAGAAAGGAAAGATCACCAGACTTACCTATTACGACACATACTGCACCTCTTCTACACTCATATACCTTCTCATACAGCTCCTACAATAACTTTGACTTTTAACATTTATTTCTTTCAAAATAGCATACTCTCGATCCAACCATGCTTTTCTTGGTACCCATTCTTCTATCACGCCTTCCAATCACATTTGCATTGTATAATGATTTTGTTAGTATTTCTTCATTCATTCGTTCCACATATCCAAACCATCTGTGTGCCCCTCTTCATCTTACTTAACACATCAACTTTAAGTTCATACTCATCCCTAATTCCTTCATTCCTTGTTCTGTCATACATATATTAGTTAATGATTTAGGATAACATATAAACTGTTATTTTTTTAATAAAAACATTACTAAAACGAGACACTGAGATGGTTTGGGCACGTAGAACGAATAAATTAAGAAAAACTAACAAAACAGATATATAATGCAAATGTGAATGAAAGGCGTGTGAGAGGAAGACCGAGGAAAGTATGGTTGGATCAAGTGAATGGTATTCTGAAAGAAGGAAACTTACAAAGTCCGAGAAATTGTAAAAGCTGTTTGAAAAGGAGTATGAATGTAAAAGAGGCTAAAGATGTGTGTTGAGATAGAAAAGTATGGCACTCTGTGCTCTCTGCCTGCCCCGACAAGGAGATAGCGTGATGGTAAGTATGCGCGTATATTATTTACCGTTGTTATTTTGTCTTAAGAAGTGACAACCATCAAATAATATTTGATATTAAAATTAAATAATAACTATTGGACCGTAACGATGACAACACCTAATGTTACATACGGACTTAAGTACAACCGATTTTATATTATTTAATAATTCAATCCACGCAGGCTTTACCCGAAATCGGATCCTTAACACAAAACAACCCTGCCAAGTGTAACTCACCCTTAATTCTTTACCCTTGCAAAACGTTCACTCAAATGACCGTCAGCGTCCAGTGCTGACGCTGAATATCGGTGATCGGTGACGCGGCTTTTTACTGATTATAAACTGCTCCATTAGGGGTGCGGAACGGAGCTACGACAGCACTATATAGGTATACTTTTAGCATTGATTGACTCTCCTATCCAAACTGGAAGAGAAGGCGTTTTTTTTTGCAACTTAGGAAATATCAAGAAATCTTCTTAAGTTCAGTTAACTTAATTTTTAAACTTATTTACTTATAAGAAATTTAATTATAAAACTATACTAGAGAAAATGTAGCATGGTCCCTGTGACAGTTCACAAATTTGCCCAAATACAACCTTGTAACGACGTTTAGTAATTTTAATTATTTTATCAACTTTAATATAAGCCTCGATTCTAATATTATAAATAGCGAGTTATTTAGGTAAATACATTACATAAAACTAACAATAATGACAAATTAATACATCTTGTTACAAATTAGCAAAAATGTGGCAGTTTGTTAAAATCAAATAATATTTGGTGATGTTTGTCAAAAGTCACTACGTTAGTCTGCATTGGTTAGGGATGGGGTATACGATAATTGGATTTTCGATTTTTTTATACATAAAATGAAATGTTCGTAATTAGTATTAATTCATAGTGGATCTTGGCCTATTTAACGATATATACAAATCATACAATACATTAGAAAGTCAGTATAATGAAAATTGGGAATTAAAACGACAGTTTAGAGAAAAACAATTTTTCGATTTGTTAAAAAGCGAAACGATTTGTAAAAAAAAAAAAACGATTTTACCCCATCCCTTTGAGACATGACATCTCAAACGTCACAGGGACCATCCTACATTTTCTCTAGTTTAGTTAAAAACCCTTTCCAAGGATTTAAGAAAACAATTATTAAATAATTGTTCATTTTTACACCTACTTTAATTCTACTCCATTTCGTTTGAAAATCACTGGAGCAAGTGTATAGCCCTCAAAGGAGACTATATAGTATTAAAAATAAACAGATGAGTGAGACTCTCGCGCGGTAGAAGTGAAACTTCTTAGCTTCTAGGTAAAGTTGATTTTATGCATTGCTTTTTTCCATTTGTTAACGATTTTTATTATTTATTTTTTTAAGATTAGGAAATGGTTATGTGGAATTTAATTCAAGAAAATATCACTTAATTATGGTTAAATGGAATTTAATTCAAGAAAATCTCTCTTAATGGAACATTTTTTTTAACCTAGCGAGTTTATTGCCATGTGGCAATCTCTTCCAACCAACCAGAAAGATGTTTTTATAGACCCTAAGTGTTAACCAGACTGGAATCCTATTTTAAAAAAAATCTGGGTTCCAGCGGGGATCGAACCCGCAACCTCCAGATCGGCAGACAAGTGTCTTACCACCAGGCCACGGAGATCGTCACAATGGAAATTGTTAGATAAAAAATGAAGCTGTGTTTGTGTAATATATTATATAACATAATACGCAAGGTTTTATTGCTTGCCTTATGCTACGTATACACACAGTACACGCGGCGCATGCGCGTCGCGTGTCTATGATGCATGCGACGGAGAGAACTTATATTGGTTCGTAACTGATTCCAGAGTCTAACTGCATGGACAGTAAAGGACGACGTAAAGAAAGAGGAGCGGTGAACTTATTGCCTGCAGCAAAACGTATTTTAATATTTTACTTCTTTATCTTATATTTTTTCTCCAATAACAGAGGTAATATAATTTGCTAAGATAGATAATATAATATAAACGGAATAAAAAATTACAATACACAATAGTGTGTTGACGCCCATCTTGATGTATGGAAGTGAAACATGGATTTGGCAAAAGATGGATAAAACAAAGGTTGTGGTTATAAAGGGTATTTCAAATTGAGCGGTTTTTTTTATTGGATAAAACACAGATGGCGTCGCGAACTTGCCTGGGTCTTGTAACATTTGAGAAGTGTAACGTATGAAATTTATAAAAATGTAGTCGTATACAATACAACAAATTGTTGAATTATTTTATGTATTGTACTCTCCGGCCACCAAGATCATGTGATCTGACACCGTTGGACTATTTTCTCTGGGGTTACGTGAAAAGCCAGATCTTATCATATAAGAATGACCCCTGATCAATTCCTGAGCTGAAGAACGAAAGTATTCGCGTTATTGGTGAGTTAGAACCACAATTATGCCAAAACTTCATCGAAAATTTTGACAAAAGAGTGGACATCTGTGGAGCTGCAAGAGGTGTACATTTGGCGGAGATTGTTTTTTTGTGTTTAAATGTCATACATTATACTTCAAGGACGAATAAAAAGTTTTTTGAAATCAAAGCAAATTGTGTGTTTTATTCAAGAATTTTTAAAATCTGAATTAAAAAAACCGTTCAGTTTAAAGGCCCTTTAGAAAGAAATGCGGTATAAAGTGTGTGCGATGCATGGGTTAACTCAGAGGAACTGGAGCAGGTTGATGGGTTCTGTTATCTGGGCAGTATGTTTCCGTGTGATGGGGAAGTTGAAAGGGGCATTGGAAGAAAGGTGGTTACAGGGGAAAAGAAAAACAGAGCACTTAATGGTATATAAGCCCGCAATATCAACAGTAGCAAACATTATAATATTGTACATAACAGTATGTTATTTTGGCGCCTACTTTGATGTATGGAAGTGAATCTTGGAGTTATTTTGGCGCCTACTTTGATGTATGGAAGTGAATCTTGGAGTTATTTTGGCGCCTACTTTGATGTATGGAAGTGAATCTTGGAGTTATTTTGGCGCCTACTTTGATGTATGGAAGTGAATCTTGGAGTTATTTTGGCGCCTACTTTGATGTATGGAAGTGAATCTTGGAGTTATTTTGGCGCCTAGTTTGATGTAAGGAAGTGAATATTGGAGTTATTTTGGCGCCTAGTTTGATGTAAGGAAGTGAATCTTGGAGTTATTTTGGCGCCTACTTTGATGTATGGAAGTGAATCTTGGAGTTATTTTGGCGCCTACTTTGATGTATGGAAGTGAATCTTGGAGTTATTTTGGCGCCTACTTTGATGTATGGAAGTGAATCTTGGAGTTATTTTGGCGCCTACTTTGATGTATGGAAGTGAATCTTGGAGTTATTTTGGCGCCTACTTTGATGTATGGAAGTGAATCTTGGAGTTATTTTGGCGCCTAGTTTGATGTAAGGAAGTGAATATTGGAGTTATTTTGGCGCCTAGTTTGATGTAAGGAAGTGAATCTTGGAGTTATTTTGGCGCCTACTTTGATGTATGGAAGTGAATCTTGGAGTTATTTTGGCGCCTACTTTGATGTATGGAAGTGAATCTTGGAGTTATTTTGGCGCCTACTTTGATGTATGGAAGTGAATCTTGGAGTTATTTTGGCGCCTACTTTGATGTATGGAAGTGAATCTTGGAGTTATTTTGGCGCCTACTTTGATGTATGGAAGTGAATCTTGGAGTTATTTTGGCGCCTAGTTTGATGTAAGGAAGTGAATATTGGAGTTATTTTGGCGCCTAGTTTGATGTAAGGAAGTGAATCTTGGAGTTATTTTGGCGCCTACTTTGATGTATGGAAGTGAATCTTGGAGTTATTTTGGCGCCTACTTTGATGTATGGAAGTGAATCTTGGAGTTATTTTGGCGCCTACTTTGATGTATGGAAGTGAATCTTGGAGTTATTTCGGCGCCTACTTTGATGTATGGAAGTGAATCTTGGAGTTAGTAGAAGAAGGATAAGAATAAAATGAATGGTTTAGAGATGCGTGCTTTAAGGAAAATTTGTGGAGTGTCAATGTTTGAAATAAAGTAAAATAAAGACATCAGAAATCATCAATGCATGGATTAAATGAATATTTTAAGTAAGATGACGAAAGGAGCTTTAAGACGGTTTGGACATGTGGAGATAATCAAGAATGAAATAATGACTAAGCGAATGTACAAGTGAAAGGTGTACGTGGAAGAGGTATAACGAGGAAAACGTGGCTGAACTAAATGGACCAGATTTTAAAAGAAGATATAGTAAGAAGTATGATAAATAATAGAAAATTGTGCACGACGAGATGTACGAAAGTGAAGGTGGCGAAATGTGTGTGCTTGAATATAATAAAAATGGAGATATGTTCTCTCTGCCTACCCTGCAAGGAACAGGGTGTGATTTAATATACTCGTATGTTTTATATATAATTTTCTCTTTTAAACGACCAAATTTTGCTTTAAAAAAAGCGTTATAAACGTTTTATCAACTTTTCTGTGACTTCGAATGAAACACGTCAAGTTTATTAATTAGATTCAAGTCGTTAAAATATTTTATCAATCGGCTTTGTTCTTTGTAATACAAGTATTTCCATTGAAAGTAAATTATTTAAAAATATTTATTGAATCATTCATGTTTCGTTCACCAATCATTCATTATTCAGTAACAATTCATTTGTTACTGAATGATACGTGACATAGTCATTAATCAATCGATCAATTTTGTGTATTAATTCGCCAACTTTGCAAAAATTAATGATAAGCAGTTAGTTGTTATTTATTGTATGAATATGCCATTTCGATGCTCCCTTATTATATTGTATTTATATAACACTGAATGCTAAAACACTTAGTGTCGGCTCTTGACTCCTGACTGAGGGATCAAATCAACTGGATGACCCCAGACATCCAGTTGATTGGACGACCTCCATGACCTAGTTGGTAAGACGCCTTCCTTAACCTTTCCCTTCCTGTGCTAAAAAAATCCGCGCGTTCCGATGCTGTATATTCAATATACATCAATACACATGTAAAAATGTGATTGGCCGTCTTTGTGGGGTTCGTGGGCATGTTCTCACGTATATGTTTATGGATTTCGTGGGGATGGATAGTCATTTGAATGATTTATGGGACCACGTAACTTGCTTCATTTACTTTTGTCTGGTTGGTTGGAAGAGATTGCCACCTGGCAATAAGCCCGCCAGATTGTATTGCAATAAAAGTGTTAAATAAATAAATAAAAATGAGCGATTTTAAATAGAAAAAATAAGAATATTCATAGCCAATCGCTTACATTAATTAATTTGAGTCAAAAGTGATAATAATTGAAATTTAATTGCTGAAAACATGTAAAAAACATCGGCCGACGTTCACAAAACGGGGAAAGTGACCAACTCAAACGAAAGCCCGCGAGCTACTGAAGCGAGCGAACTGAGATTATATTTCTTGCGTTCCCGTATACCGAAGTAGAGTGAGAGTGAAACGTGAATAGCGTCGCTTCCTCACCCATAGCGGTTTTTAGAATGAATATACCTACGTCACACACTGGCACACGTTTGATTGTATTGGTGAATTTATTCCCGATTTTCACAAAATATCACAAAATATCTCTAAATATTAATATTATTTTTTCATTCAATGCGTAAATGTATTACGGAGGAATACCTAAAATCTGAACCCATTATTTATTATATTTATAGAGATACTATATTAAAGTGTTTAGAAGCAATGTGTACTAGTTACACATCACAGGAAAGGAAGGATTAACATAACGACGAGTACGTCTCTAAATATTGCAATGGTTATATCAATATCGTCTGCGCAAGTGAAGATTTGTATTGGTTTATCAAATATATTACCATTAATTTCAACCCCTGTGTCTTGGTGTGGCCAGGCATGAAGTCACCTAGTACATGAGTCACGTAAAACCTAGCTTAACACCTAACGAAGAATTTTGGTGTGGTCTCGGCCTAAGACAATTAATGGTCTGCAAAATTTTCACACACGTCCAATAGAGCAAAGGAGTGTGAATTGTTGATTGATCATTTAAGTTAGTCCAATTTATAGTACGCATCCCTGTTTAACTTCAGTAGTGATATCAAACAATATCTCATTAATATTACATCCATTACGATACGCATGAGCACATATAAAGCACGTTATCTCGCCTCAGAAATTTAAATGAAATCATCCAAGTAGCAAAGTGCTCTCCTTGCTAATGGAGCGCTCAGGGAACGATGCGCGATTAGTGATATTGTTGTCTTTGGCTGCATCAGAACACGGCATCTCGTGACAGCTGTCAAGCGCGGCTATATTCGGAGTCTTCAAAGCAAATTAAGTTCTGACAGACGAGAGACATTGGGTGGAAAATTGTTTTCTTAATCCGCTTTTAATGTTTTTGAAATTTGTTAAACAAACATAATATTTATATAGTTTTACTTTTGATCTCTCTTAAATGCCCTGCAATTAGAATGCAGCTGTTGCAATGCATTAATACCAGTATTTCTGACAGCACAGCACCGGTACAAAGTCTGTTCAATAGGTAGATGGCTGCCGCTCAATCCTCGACGATTCCAGTTTGCTTCTTGTGTTTTTGGTGAAGAGATTCCTCTTTGGTAGGCAGAAATATTAAGAAACAAAAACACAACAGACATTTCATAACATAAGAATCTATTTTTGTTGTTCCTTATTTTTAGCCCATCGCACATTACAAGCACATCGATCGGACCGCTTATGCCGTCACCCTGCGCTAGCTCAATGCTTGTAGCGCGTTTATCGCGCTCAGAGGCCGTCCGATCATATGTAGTGATAATATGAAGACCACACAAAAGGAAAATTTATTCCAACAGAAAACTTTTCAACAAGCCATAATACAACAATGTTTATAAGTTATACGTAAATAAAAATGACTAATCAACGTGACGCATACGTCCGAAATAATAATTCTAAAAGAGCATCGTTTGTGTCAACACCATCAAAGACCTTGACATCATGTTCAACAGAAAATATACATTCGGTTATCATATCAAGAGTATGTGTATATCTGAAATGTTTCACCAGCGTTTGCCTTGAAATGTTCCACCAGCGTTTCCATCACCGAATGCTTCGGATCCACTGGAGTGATCATGTCACAAATGTAACGGTCCTGCAGCGCTCTAACTGTAAACCTATAGAGGATATGGTTGTAAAGGCGAAATTGCGATGGGCCGGGCATGTGATATGCATGAGCGATCATAGATTCCAAAAACGCGTCTTGTACGAGGAAGTAGTGGGCAAGCGAAGAGTTGGTGGGCAGAGAAAGCGCGATGGGGACAGTTTTCAACAGTCGCTTACTTTGTGTGGAGCGCCTAAGGACTGGGAGTGGGTGGCTCAGGACCGTGAGGAGTGGAGAGCCGTGTGCTCTCCGGATGATGGCGTCTCAGCGGCTAGACGTGTGAGAAACAGTCAGCGGGCTGCGAACCTGCGTCAGCATGGCCAGGCGGCTCAGCAGGGCCCACATGTCTGTGACATTTGCGGGAGAGAGTGCGCATCTAGGATCAGGCTGTTTTCTCACAGAAGATCACATGATCGACGTGGAAGAACGGTTCAAGATTGACGCTGGAGTGGCGAGGAGATCCTCGGCTACGAAGCCCGGCAACGACGACGATTTGTATATCTGCCAGTCAAGTACTAGGATTTGTGATAAGAGTGAGTATCTAGGGTGTTTGATGGTGGCGCTGTTATGATATATCTTTATTCACAATTCACTGGTTCTCGGTAGATTAGAGTGCGGCTCAATAATTTGGAATCCGAAAGGAATCCACAACTCTCTGATAGTTGAGCAAGTACAAAAGAGATTTCTGCGACACCTTTATAACAAAGAATAGGGATATTTTACCCATAACTGTATCCCACATTATTTAATAAGTATGCTTGGATTTTATTCCTCAAACGCTAGGAGAACCCTACGCCCCTAGTTTATGTATACAAATTGCTAATGAAAAAATAGCCCTAGTTTATGTATACAAATTGCTAATGAAAAAATAGCCCTAGTTTATGTATACAAATTGCTAATGAAACAATAGCAAACTTTTTGTTAACTCACAAAATTTTCTTAATGTAAATTATTAATTAACACCATCGACAATTCAGAATATTGTCGGTACTGTATTCACAAACTGAGCTCTTAATAACGTCACCACCCGCACACGGAATGGCCTTATTGGTGATAATCGAGTCAGTAATTCCCAAAGTGAACTCTACTCAGCCTTACATCGGTTCATCTTCGGACCGATTGTCTACTCCGGTCTAGTGGCGTTTAATATTGTAATAGTTATACCGCATTAGAAATTTTCTGTTCAAGTCCTGGCAAATTGATGGGCTGTTTGAACTTCAGACCTTAAGTCGCTTTAAAGTATATTTACTGTACTGCGAGTCATTTACATCACCCGTAATGTAAGGCATTAAGACCGTCGTTTTATTCCCACATAACAAAGTGGCCACCAAAATATTATTGTAAACTATTTTTTTAATATTTTTTTTTAATCCACTTTGCACGGATTTCTCCTGTTACACAAGGAGGGTCTGCTTATAGCGTTAGCTTATTCGTTAGGAAGAAAATCAGCCAGGATTCTTGGATTCAGGACTATATCCACAGCGTCACTCAGTTGGTTCAATATATCTACACCACGCGTGACTGAGTGTTTAGCCATGATACTCCTTCTGTAAGTTGGTATGTAGAACAGAGGGTGATTCCTTGCACGGCTATATTTATTGGGTACATATAAACTTAGTGCTTCTAGAATCGCGGGACAGTTAAAGCAACCTTGGAAAACCTTTATTAGGAATATCACAATGGATTCTTGCCTTCTTGTTTCGAGGCTTCTATAGTTACACACCGTGAGAAGTTCAACATGGTGAGCATATTTTGGGTAATCGCCCTTTGTTCTGTACCATAGATATCTGAGGATTTTTTTCTGTATTTGTTCTATATTGTTTTTATATTTGAGCTTATGAGGAGCCCAAACTGTAGATGCATATTCTAATTTAGTTCTAATTAGATATTTATATAAGTTTCGTAGGATATCGGTGCTGTTAAATTCTCTTGATATTCTTATTATAAAACCGAGTAGTTTGTAACAGTTCGATATTAAACGTGAGACATGGTTAACGAACGTGAGTCCGACATCGAAGGTTACGCCCAAATCTTTGAATTCAGAAACTCTGTTTAGTGCCACTCCCTGTATAGTATACTGATGGTGGATTGGTGAAAACGATCGACTATAAGATACACAGACACATGTATTAATGTTGAACAGAAGATGATTTTGCTCACTCCAGGAGACTAGGGAGTCTAGGTCCTGTTGTAACTGTGCACAGTCGTGAGGTGAATTGATCTTTTTGAAAATTTTCAAGTCGTCAGCGAACAATAAACATGTCGAGTGACTTATGGAATTTTGAATGTCCATCTTATTAGTGACCTATTGACTTTGTTTCCTATTGCTACACGCCGTTCGATATCTCTCATAAGTATTCCACCATCTGAGAAAATTCTACCCAAATAATAGAATTCTTCAACTTTCTCTATTCTTTCATTGTTCATTCTTATATAACAATTACTTCAAATTTAATTTTATAAAAAGAAATAAGTTTAATTCAAGCTTTTTTCTATACATATAAAACATCTTAATGTGCCTTTATTTAACCTTGAAACGTCGCAAAAAATCAATAAAATAAATTTGCAAAGTACACGGCACTAAATATTATAATGGAATGGGACCCGATACAATGGTCCGGAACCAATTTGCGGTCCCCCATCTCTAGTCGGGTCCTAACTATGATACATATTCCCGCCGGGATACGACCCCGTGACCCCGCCAGCCTCGGACACACCCACTAAGCCACCGGGAACCGAGAAAAAGAAGAATGGAATTATATATCATATATATACAACAGTGGTTCTCAAAATGTGCCCGAATATGTCATTTCGAAAAAGAGATTTCCACTTAACGTACATTAACGTACATGAATTACTGTAGCCATAACTAAGAAAGGTAATTTGGTAAGACATTTTGATAACTTTACGTACATTAATTCAATTAATAACTTTACGTACATTAATTGATAGAGTCCTTTTACACAAATGGAATTGAAAAAAATAGCTGTTATATGGAACAAGTTGTTGATAATGAAAAAAAAAGATTACTGATTAAAACAGTAAAATGTGTTTTGAAAATTTACAAAAAAATACGCACGAATTTATGGACTGACTTTATAATAGTAAAAATATTTGAGAGTCACTGATACCGACGAATTTTATGAGTTTCTCAAGGCAGCGGAACGAGGGTGAAAAGTGAACAAATTCAGCTATATTGACAGATTTTTTATTTTATACTAAATCGATATTGGATACTGTGAACCAGCGAGTACTTTAAATCGACACTATTTCCTCTCGTGTGAGAGTTTACTATTCACTTCTACTGGTGTATGTGATCCAAATATGATGGCAAAGTTAAGAAAGAAGTAGTATTTCGTAAATACATTATTATTGCTTAATATTGAATGAATTAATAAACTGTTATATATAGTTAAGGTATTACCACTGTGGAAGTTTAAGTATTGGGTGTTAACATAAGTTGTGTCAATTTTTTGTCAATTTAAAAATGTGCACCAAAAGTAAAACAAAATAGTAAAGGTTATACGTCATTCGTAAGAAAATTTTCTGCTCTACAAGATGTTGTGTTTGCTTGTACGTTACATATATTATTTTATTTGATTACAAGCCTTCAAAATGGAATGCCAAATAGACGAAAGCGAGCATTTTCGACACTTCCTTCTGTTCGCGTTCAATCGAGGGAATAAAGCTGCCAAAGCTGCTCACGATATTTGCAAAGTGTACGGTGAATATGCTATGAATTAAATGATAGCTCGTTGATGGTTTTTTTGCGTTTTAAAGACGGTAATTTCGACCTGAAAGACATGGAGCGTTCCGGACGACCAGTGGACTTCGATGAGGACCGCTTAAACTATATTATTCATGAAGATCCCCTTAGAATTGGCTGAGCAGATGAATTGTAGTCGCATGACTGTATACCGCCATCTTAAATCAATGGGAAAAGTCCAGAAGTTCGGCGCTTGGGCTCGACATGTTTTTAGTGAAAACAACAAAAATCAACGTTCGACAATTTCTGCCGGTTTGCTCGCGCGTCATCGAGCTACGCATGGCCAAAAGCACAGGTTCCTTTACCACATCATTACTGGTGATGAAAAATGGTTTGAAAATGGTGATGCAAAATGTTTGAAGGGGATCTTCATGAATAATATGGTTTAAGCGGTCCTCATCGAAGTCCACTGATCGTCCGGACGCTCCGTGTTTCAAGTCGAAATTACCATCTTTGAAACGCAATAACCATCGACGAGCTGTCCTTTCATTCATAGCATCTTCACCGTAGGTACACTTCGCAAATATCGCGAGCAGCTTTGACAGCTTTATTCCCTCGATTGAACGCGAACAGAAGAAGGTGTCGAAAATGCTCACTTTCGTCTACTTGACATTCCATTTTGAAGGCTTGTAATCAAATAAAATAATATATGTAACGTAAAAGCAAACACAATATCTTGTAGAGCAGAAAATTTTCTTTCGAATGACGTATAACCTTTACCATTTTGTTTTACTTTTGGTGCTCATTTTTAAATTGAAAAAAAAAACGGACACAACTTATGTTAACACCTTATACATTGTGATTTGTTTAGTCGGACACTGTTTGTTCTATAGTACTTTATGTAACGGTATAACCCTACCGGTTTCAAGGTTTTCCCCTCATCGTCAGGGGAGCAGAAAAAGACTTGTTGTTGTTCTCCTGATGATGAGATAAAAACCTTTAAACCGGTAGGGTTATATAATATACCTTTATGTAAAGTGAAAAAAACAGTGTTAGATTTTTTTTTAAATATAATTTATTTATCAATGGCTTATTGAAAAATAATTATAGTAAATGCTGTATTTGAGGGAACAATACAAAATTATGTAAAATATTTAGTTCTGGAGATCTGCTCTCTCTGCTTACCCCGCAAGGACACATCAAGATGGCATGTATGTATGGCGATATAACCCTACCGGTTTCAAGGTTTTCATCTCATTATCAGGGGAGCACAAACAAGACATGTTTGTACTCCCATGATGATGAGGTAAAAATCTAGAAACTGGTAGGGTTATACCGTTATATAACGTGGAATTTGTCGTTTGCGGATGGGCAACTGCGTAATAGCTAGTCACATTTATAAAATGGGTATTGTGGAGAATCTCGGCTGTGAGTGTGCTCTGGATGGCGATTGAGATGATATTGGACGTTGGACGCAGAGCACCCGATCACATTGTGAACCAGGCAATCTCCATGGATCTTCCTCGAATAACAACCAGAGGAAGACCAAAGAATTCATGGGTGGTGCAAAAAGATAACCTGATGCAGAGGCACGGCCTGGGGGACGTAGTCCGGGACAGAAGAGCATACAACCTGAGGACGAGGAGAGCTGACCCCAACAGTCTTCGCAGACAGTGAGTTGGGATGGAGCCAGGGAGAAGAAGAAGTGTGATCTAGATTATGAAACTATAGACCACGTATTTTTCGGTTGTCCTTTACGCGAAAGATTTGATTGACTAAAAGCCATATCTTTACCGCGTCCAATGTAACATACGTTGCGTTTCTTCTTTCTTCGTGGAACTTTTTCACTTTTAGATCTTTTGTCAAATTTTTGAATCTGAAGCAGTTAAAATTTTGAATTATCTAGAATTGTCATTCTTTTAAATTAGTATTATGATATTGCCTCATATAATTGCATAATGACTTTAATTTGGTGGCACAAATCATCCTAGTTTGGGTGGATTGCCTATTAAAAAGAAAACTCGACCTAACGAAATGCCACAATAGATTTTACCGACCAAAAATCGTCTTGGATATTTGATCTCCTTGCCATCAAAAAATTAGGTTTGATCTGTCAAGAATGTGTATTTGCTACTAAAGTGCAACAGCTTGCACTTAATAAAACAATACACACAAAAAACGTCTACCACCCACAAGATGGCTAACGACCGTACTCGATCACGAGGAAATAGCCCATCATATAAAAAATATTGATAATCAATTTAGCTTATAATTTTCCAATAATCTCTCCTCGATCAGTTAGCAATAACATATCAGGAAATACTGAGTTGCCCCGACAATAAGTTGAGATGAAAAATATCAATTGACATAAAATGGTAATACGTTTGTGATTTTTCCACTCCATTTGGTATTTTATGGGAAATTTATGGTAAATACTTCGAAAGAGTTTAATGCAGTGGTTTTCAACCTTTGTCGAGTAATATTGCCACTGTGAAAAAATAATTTATAAATTTTTAGTAAAATAAATAAAACACTTCACCATCAAATTAATATGGATAGATTCAATAGATAAACTATACAAAAAAATATATAGTAACTTTTTCTTCTTCTCAGTGTCATGTTAGGTCCTCCCAACGTTAAATATCACTTGAGAGTAGATATCTTTGTCCCCGACAGCCCGAAAAAGATTCCCATCGCCCCTTATGACATTCCAATCACGTATATTGCGGAGCCAGGAGATTTGCCTCCTGCCAACACCTCTTCGGCCTTCTATTTTGCCTTGGATGATCAGGTGCAGTAATTTGTACTTTACTCCTCTAAGTACATGACCCAAATAGGACACCTTTCGGATTTTAATATAAGTCAGCAACTCTCTATCAATTTTGGCTCTTTGAATAACCCTCGTGTTGCTGGCCATATCCGTCCAGGATATCCGTAGCATTCTCCGGTGTATCCACATTTCGAATGCTTCCAGTCGGTTCATACTACCAACTTTAAGGGTCCATGATTCCACTCCATGCAATAACACTGACCAAACGTAGCATTTGACTAACCGTTGTCGAAGTTTCAAGTTTAGATTATCATCGCAGAATACGCTTCTCATTTTATTAAAAGTCGCACGATATGATTCAATTCTGCACTTGAATATAGTAACTAAAATGAGGTAAAAGGAGTGAAAAAATATTCTACAGGTATTAAAATTAAATACAGCAGAGTGCCGATTATCCGGAGCTCAATTATCCGCGAGTTGAATTAACCGTGTTCCTCTGTAGTACCAATAGACGTGGCTGGAGCTATATTGGCTCTTCCAATTAACTGTAGTTTGCCATGCTATATTGCACGGGTTATTCCTAATGTGTGCCATTCATTGTCAGAAACTAGCATCACAACGGAAGTGTGTCAACATATACAATGCTGTCTGTCGAACGAGCTATTAAAATATTGTGAGACAGAGAAATTAATAGTATTTGGGGCTATATAGAATTCTCGGTCATCCCACGGTAGTGAATTTACTATTATTTTATAATTTTTTAATACAATAAATAAAATACTTATTTTTTATTTTGTACTCGTATATACCACTGTTTTATTTGAGTTCACTACCGGTTTCGAAGACCTCCGTCTTTCTCGTCAGGTGAAGATGAACTAAAATATATTTTTTCTAATTGTTATACGCACAGGAGAGAGGGAGGCGAACAGTGTCTAATAAGGGGAGGGGAGTAGGTAGATATCAAAAGGATGGCTTTTGAACGGGAAACTCACAGGTACAGGATCCGATGGCACACTAAGTGAGACGATCGGAGCACACCGGCTTTATTTTTTTGCCTTTTTTGAAAAAATAGACATGACCCATAGGCATAAGTTTTCTTATACCATGAATCCTGTGTCATTTGAAGACGGTAGCAAATAAATAAAGAAATTATTTTGTTTTCACCGCTGCTTTTTTTTAGTTCACTACCGGTTTCGAAGACCTCTGTCTTTCTCGTCAGGTGAAGTTGGAATAAATTACGTCTAAAATACATTTTTTTCTAATTTTTATACGTACAGGAGGGTGGAAGACAGTAGGTAGGCGTTAAAAGTATAGCTTTAAACGAGAAACATATTTGGCAGATGACTATTGTTTCACATGAGACAATTTTCACATGTATTAATCGTCTTTATTTCCAGCATTTTAATAATACATCAAGTGTACCTACCAGCGACACCAGCGACATCGACTGCAAGGCCAAATCGTTATGGACGGAAGACAATGCTCTGTGTTTGGTGGGATGAGACTTGGCTCCGTCCGATTATTACTTATTTGAATCGATGGGACACACACTTGCTGAGCAGCGCTTCACTTCTTGCGAAAATGTATGAAAATGGCTCGATGATTGGTTTGCCTCAAAAGAGCAACAGTTTTTTTAGCGTGGCATCCACAAATTGCCAGAGAGATGGGATACATGTGTAGCTAGCGATGGGCAATACTTCGAATAAAATATTTTTTACCATTTTCATACAATAAATGTGTATTTTCTATATAAAAAAAGCCGGTTTCATATTTACAGACCTTATATATGGTTAAAATCGAAGCATTGTATGCTGAGACAATATCACTAGGTGTCCTCTAAAGCAGTACGGCAAACAGAAAAACCGGGGTAGCCAATCCCCTTATACGACAAAACTTACTGGGTATATACTAATACAACAGGTGAACAAGTGTGACAACCACAAAGTGATAGTCATAGGGTTGCCCTAACTCAGTAGTGGGTAGAAAAAGGGCAGATTAAGATGTAGAACTGTACCCAAAATATCCATAAGTGTTAAGTTTAACAGGACTCGGTTACAATTGACAGAATTACCCAAAAGTATTAAGTTTAACAGGACTCGGTTACAATTTACAGAATTATCCATAAGTGTTAAGTTTAACAGGACTCGGTTACAATTGACAGAATTACCCAAAAGTGTTAAATTTAACAGGATTCGGTTACAATTGACAGAATTATCCATAAGTGTTAAGTTTAACAGGACTCGGTTACTATTGACAGAATTATCCATAAGTGTTAAGTTTAACAGGACTCGGTTACAATTGACAGAATTACCCAAAAGTGTTAAGTTTAACAGGACTGTGTTACAATTGACAGAATTAACCATAAGTGTTAAGTTTAACAGGACTCGGCTACAATTGACAGAATTAAATAATGCAAATAATTTTAAAATAATGTAACAAAAAATATCAATATTTGTTAAGATGATTGTCCACAATAGTCTTTTGATACCATATTTGCTAAGATGATAGTCCACAATAGTACTTTGGTTTCATCTTTGCTAAGATGATAGTCCACAATAGTACTTTGGTTTCATCTTTGCTAAGATGATAGTCCACAATAGTGTTTTGATACCAAGTTTGATGTTGGGAATTGATTAGCATTCGAGTTCCGACAAGAATTATATGAAAATTTTTATATGATGCATTTATATATGAAAATTATAGAACAAATTAAATGGCGAGTTATCCCATATCTAGACTACAGAATCATAAATTCTACGCTGCGGTCTCGAATGTATTTAGATATAGTTTGCTGACCTATAAGAAGTGCCTGAAAAGGCACTTCCGAATATCGGAGTCTTGCTGTGAGATCCCGCGGGTCTTTCGAGGACTTTTGAGGAATTGCTTTTTAATTGATTATTGTGTTTTTTTTACTATTTCCCCCCCTTGCTTTTTGAGGATTTGTGATGTTGCACCTGTCTGATTGATTCCGTCTTTTATATTTTGTTTTCAACGATTTTTATTTTTGCGCAGTGCGGGCTGTGCGCCTGTGGACAGCCCCATATTGTGTTGGTAACATGTGATTTTACGAGTTGATACCTGTTTCATTCTAAATATTTTTGTTGCAATTGGATAAAATTATTTTGTATTAATCTGTCAAACTTAATGTGTTGAGTACACTACTGTTTCTTTTACTTCTTTTTTTGTTATTTTTGTTAAAAGGTGCATAACATAGTACCGTTTTGTTATAAGGTACATAACATATTACCGTTTTGTTATAAGATACATAACATAGTACCGTTTTGTTATAAGGTACATAACATAGTACCGTTTTGTTATAAGGTACATAACATATTACCGTTTTGTTATAAGGTACATAACATAGTACCGTTTTGTTATAAGGTACATAACATAGTACCGTTTTGTTATAAGGTACATAACATAGTACCGTTTTGTTATAAGGTACATAACATATTACCGTTTTGTTATAAGGTACATAACATAGTACCGTTTTGTTATAAGGTACAGAACATATTACCGTTTTGTTATAAGGTACATAACATAGTACCGTTTTGTTATAAGGTACATAACATAGTACCGTTTACTTATAAATAAATAAATGTTTCGGAGAGAAACGTGGTCATAGAAAAATACCAATAGGAGAGAAATAAATGCTATAGAAATACGTGCGTGAATAAACAACCCATGTTTGAGCATCAATAATCGGAAAGACGTTAAGTCTCACTGCATGGACAGTAAAGATCTTTCTGGTTAGTTGGAAGATATTGTCACATGGTTGTTAAGTATACAATGAAAGTGTAATACAATACAATAATACAACAAATAAGATATAAAAAAATGTCATGGATTCGAAATGAAGAAATAATTTATAACTTAGGGTTAATAATAATTTAAAGTTAAAATTACAGAATAGATCGTTAAAAATATACAGACCTTGTCCCCCCTTTCCACTTGTCAAATCCTGTGCCTCTGTCGTACTGCAACAACTTAAACTAACATCGCTTCCACTGTCACTATCTCCTCCCATGTCACTACCACAAACACTTCCATCTTCTCTATCTCCAACATCTAGAAACATTCTAGAAGAATCTGTATCATTCGCTATAGCTTCTTCGAAATCTTCACCAACTTCTGTAGTCCCAACATTGATGTCTTCATCATATCTAGAAGCACTATCTTCAACTATATTATCATCGTTTGAAGGGCATTCAACAATTTCAGGACCTTTGACAACATTCATATTGTTATGGTGTTGAAACCCAAAGAGTCCTTGTAACGGATGAAACCAACTGTTAGTATAAAAGTTTAAAGGGAAATTCATTTGTGGTACATTCTGGTTGTGCTGTAACAACTGTTGACAATTTAATGGGTTCAGATACTGTTGCATTTTTACAAGTTCCTTTATCCTAGCTAAATCTCTTTCTTCCTCTATCGTCTCGTTAGTTCTTTGGTCTTGTATATTCCTTACGTTTGCTGGTAGACTTCTTCTATTCGCTGGTTTATTGTCTTGGTTTCCTATTAATGATTCTATTGTAAATGGTTTAGGAACTTTTGTATTGCTTGTTGATGTCTTCTGTTTAGTCATCTGGATATCGTTTATAGGCACTGTTGTTGTATATTGTTGGTTCAAGATTGGTGATGCTGTTCTTTTTCTAGGTGTTTCTTTTAATGAAAGGCACTGATCACTGTTTTCTGCTTTTAACAGTTCTTTGTTCTTTACTGGTGAGACTTCAGTAGTTCCACCATCCATGATTTTAACTGTTTTGAACACTTTGTTTTTTTTTTATCGCGTAGAATCACGACATTGTTATTTTTTTAAATAAGTTTTTTTTGCTTCTTTAATTATTTGTTCTGAAATAATTTTTATAATTATTCTACATTATTTATAGTTAAGGCATTAACACTGCGGAGTTTTAGAGACATTGTATAATAATTTGTTTAATCAAACACTGTTGAATTGAATCATCTCGTGCGACTTTTTATAAAATGATAAGCGTATTCTTTGATGATAATCTAAACTTGAAACTTCAAAAACGGTTAGTCAAATGATGCGTTTGGTCAGTGTTATTGCATGGAGTGGAATCATGGACCCTCAAAGTTAGTAGTATGAACCGACTGGAAGCATT
This sequence comes from Odontocerum albicorne, assembly GCA_949825065.1. Taxonomy (NCBI): domain Eukaryota; kingdom Metazoa; phylum Arthropoda; class Insecta; order Trichoptera; family Odontoceridae; genus Odontocerum; species Odontocerum albicorne. The sequence goes on from OX463867.1 coordinate 4,218,587, forward strand.
CGAAATGTGAATGCACCGGAGAATGCTACGGATACCCTGGACGGATATGGTCAGCAAAACAAGGGTTATTCAAAGAGCCAAAGTTGATAGAGAGTTGCTGACTAATATTAAAATCCGAAAGGTGTCCTACTTGGGTCATGTAATTAGAAGAGCAAAGTACAAATTACTGCACCTGATCATCCAAGGCGAAATAGAAGACCGAAGAGGTGTTGGCAGGAAGCAAATCTCCTGGCTCCGCAATATACGTGATTGGACTAGCATAAGGGGCGTTGGAGATCTTTTTCGGGCTGCCGGTGACAAAAATATCTACTCTCAAGTGATATTCAACGTTGAGGGGACCTGACATGACACTGGGAAGAGGAAGAAACACTGTTTATTTCACTTTATATAACTGTATGTTTCAAGGTTTTGATCTCATCATCAGAGGAGCACGAGGAGCACAACAAGACTTGTGTGTGCTCCGCTGATGATGAGGGGAAACCCTTGACACTTATATACGGTTATACATATTTAGTTCTAAAGATCTGTCTTCGCTGCTTACCCCGCAAGGGACATGGTAAGACTATATGTATGTATGAAGATCGTCATTGCTGTCAAGTCATTTATTATGCAACAGTAATTTATTATACAACAGTCATTTATTATACAACCGTAATTTATTATACAACAGTCATTTATTATGCAAGTCATATTATATTTAATTTATTGAAGGTGTTTATTTTTGTTTATTGTTTTTTTCTCATGAAATATTTCAATTGGATGTATTTTGTCAGCCTTAAATTATTAAGGATATGGGTGACGCGTGCAGCTTTAGGAAACACATGAAAACAATCCTTTTTGGGAGAACTTATCAACACTAATGTTTATAAATAAACACTACACAATACACTGCACTACATCTAAAGCCGAATGTGTTACTATCACATATCGGAAGATCCACAAAGTATTAGTATCACGTATCGGGAGATCTACAAAGTGTTACTACTGGTATCACATATCGGAAGATCTACAAAGTGTTACTATCACATATCGGAAGATCTACAAAGTGTTACTACTCGTATCACATATCGGAAGATCTACAAAGTGTTACTACTCGTATCACATATCGGAACATCTACAAAGTATTACTATCACATAACATATCGGAAGATCTACAAGGTTTCTTTTTAGTTCTTCTTCCCTTGGTAAGTTTTCTGTAGTTTTCTTATCAAATATGTTTTTCTAAACATATGCAAATGCGTGGAAGTTCTTAATAGGATGGCCGCTGCCAATACCTTCCTATCATTATACATAACATGTTTTTATTTTGTAACATTTTTTATTGTCAATAATAGTGAGCTCGAGTTCCGAGTCAGAGCACCCTTGGGGAGAGTTTGCTCTCTAAACGGCGCTATATAAATTGTCATTTAACCATTATACTTATTTTGTAACTATGATATGTAAAATACATTTATTTTGTAAGTAAATTAAATGTATAAATTACATATTGCATTTCACATTAATTATGTATTTTTTCAAGTCTAATAACAACATCTTGGTAGATACGAGTATAACAAACGTGTTTCTACCACATATCGGAAGATCTGCAAAGGTTCATTTGTAGTTCATCTTCCTGCGGTAAATTTTCTGCACTTTTGATGACCTCCGTGGCCTTGTTAGTAAGACAAGACACCTGTCTTCTGACCCGAAGGTTGCGGGTCCAATTCCCGCTGGAACCCAGATAAAACAAAAGCTCTCAGTATGGTTTTCACTTACATACGTAACATAATATATATATATATATATATATATATATATATATATATATATATACCACCACGCGATTTCTCTCGGGGTAAGCAGAGAGAACAGAGCGCCATACTTTCCTAATTCGACACACATTCTTAGATTCTTCCACGTCCATCTAAAGAAATCTATAAAGGGAAAATGAATGAGATTCGTGGTAGAGGAAAACCTAGAAAAAGTTGTTATGGCAAGTGAATGAAATATCCAAAGAAGAAAAGGCAAGGAAGACGAGACACAGAAGGAACTACATAAACAAATGTGGAGGAAACGAAAGAAATAATTCGTGATAGTAAATCTTGTCGCTCTGGCCTCTCTACCTAACCAAACATATAATGAACAAGATATAAGTGTATTTACCACCGGGGATAGTGGTTGATCAATGGTAACTATGTTTGCTATATATTCGACGGTCCAGGATTTGATTCCCGACGGATATTTTCTGACATATTTATTCAATTTATTTTCATCAACACTTTCTGATTTAAAATAATGTCTAATTTTATCGATTTTACTGGCAATTCTGATCTGATGGCGTCCAAATATAGTTTTTTGTTGCATTTGAAATGTTCTCTGAAAATAAATACTGGCAACTTGCTGGGCTATTTGAACTTCAGACCTTAAGTCACTTAACTTCATAAGAAAAAAAATACTGCACTATAAGGCATTTTTTTTCTCCCGTGATGTCGGACCTAAAGTTCATCGCAACCAGAGAATAAGTCCCTTTAGACCGTTCATTAATCGTGAAGTCGCGCGCATAAAAAAGTAAAGAGATTTGGATCTTCTTGTGTAGATCGCGCTGGATGGGGACTGATTGTTCCCCCCATAATAGCGTGGCTGGTGTTGGGATATCTGATTCTAATCTTCTTTATAAAATAATAATAATAAAAATAAAAGGACAATTTACAAATCGCCGTTTAGAGAGCAAACTCTCTTCAAAGGCGCTGTTACTCGGGATTCGAACCCGTAACTATTGACAGATTAAAAGTATTACAAAATAAGCATATATAAATTGAGTGTAAGAATAGGAAGCTAGTGGCTGCGGGCGTTACATAAGGTATCTGAATATGTTCTGAAAAGCATATTTGGTAAGATAACCGCAGAAAACTTACCAAGTAAAAAAATAATAGTATGTGATAGTAACACATTCGACTTAAGATTTAGTGTAGTGTTCATGTAAAATCATATAGGTATTGTGATAATACCTCCCAATAAATATTGTCTTTAAACGCTTCCTAAAGTTACGCACGCCACCCACATCTCTAACACTTAAAGGTTCACTATTCCTTGCCACGGGACCAACAACGGCGAAAGCTCTTTCATAATACTCCGCCATATTGAGTCGATTTGAAATTCAAGTATGAGGGGAAAGCGTAGGAAAGAAAGACTAAGAAAAGTATTATTGGATAAGTTAATGATAGGTATTTTGAAAATCAGAAAAATTGTAGCAATTATTTGAGAAAATTTATAAATGTGGAAGAGGCGAAGGATGTGTGTCGAGATAGAATAGTCTGGCACTATGTCCTCTCTGCCTACCCTAGTAGAGTAATGGTATCTTTTTTTTATAGAATATCATAGACATCACCGAAGTCATAGGTATCCTTATACCCTCGAACACTAGGCGGAAAAAGTGGATGTGTCGTTCGAGGGGAGTAGCACAGCGCGGGGTTCGAACCTATGACCTTCTGCACGGAAGTCCAGCGCTTTACCACGCTGCCATACACATCTATGTATTTAATTATATTGTTAAAAATCTTTATAACATGCTAGGTGTTAAGTTTTAGGTAAATATATACGATTACAAACTAATTTATTTGACAGCTGAAATAGATGGTACGGGCACATAAGACGGAGACCACCAGACCATACTGTAAATCAGGCAATGTCTGTGGATCTTCCTCGACAGCCGTCCAGAGGAAGACCAAAGAACTCCTGGATGATTCAAAGCTCCAAAATCCTGCAGAGAAACAGCCTAGACGAAAGCGACACCCAGAACAGAACCGAAGAATATACAGCCTGAGAACGAGAAGAGCCGACCCCAACACCTAGGCAATTAGTTGGGACAGTGTCAGGAAGAAGGAGACAACCTAATTTATTTAAAGTAGCTAAAGAATAACCTATATTTACAACCTAATTTATTTAAAGGCTAAATAATAACCTATATTTATATTTAAAAAGGTCCAAGAGGAATACTAATCAAAAATAAATTCAATCAATAATTGAATTCAAATATCAACTTATATACATAAATGCTAACCATAGCACTAAAACTAGTCAAATAAATATCAGTGTTACTCCGATGGAGTAGCTCAACGCAGGTTTTTGGAATACGTAATTTTTCTTAAGAAAAATATTACACCGTACTCAGAAGCACTTAACATATGAATTAATAGGCTTTTGAAATACTTGAAAAAAATGCCAATACGAACATAACTAATTAATATATTTAATAATACGTATTGTCGGCTGTCCCAGAATAGGTAATAAACCTAGTGGGGAAATTCACGTATCGTCGACAACGGAAAGAAAAGACGTGATTCGAAAAAAATTATGGGATGTCGTAGAAAAAAATATGAAATTCAAAAATACTGTGTTTTCAAACAAATTTATGAACTTTAATACAAAAATACAAAACAAAACAAACACTTCACAAAAAGTTCATCAAATAACGATAAAACCACTGTAAAATTTCGCGCACTTTTTCTCGTAACTGTCAAATTTTAAAAATGGAATTTTTATTCGAAAATTCAAATTCTCGTAACTGTCAAATTTAAAAAAAAAGAATTTTTATTCGAAAATTAAAATTCTCGTAACTGTCAAATTAAAAAAAAATTTATTCGAAAATTCAAATTCCGAACGCGTCGAATGTTTTTTTTTTTTTTTAATATTTGTTCGCGGAACAAATAGGGACGCGCGCGCACTCCACCCGCTCGTGTGTCGAAAGTGTGACTGAGGAAGCGGGCATAGTGATGGGACAGCGGACAGTAACGACATAATAGCGATCACGGGGCGATCTGTGTGTTTAGATACGATATGACTAGCGATTACTGTATAAAAGATGGGGAATTTATTATTAAAAAAATGGAGTTTAATGAATACATTTTTAACCCTTCCAGTGCTGTGATGTGTAACTAGTACACATTGCTTCTAAAAACTTTAATATCTCTATAAATATAATAAATACTGGCTTCAGATTTTAGCTATTCCTCCGTAATACATTTACGCATTGAATGAAAACAATGATATTAATAATAATTAGCACTTATTGGCCACATCAGAGATATTTTGAGAAAATCGGGAATAAATTCACCAATACAATCAAACGTGTGCCAGTGTGTGACGTAGGTATATTCATTCTAAAAACCGCTATGGGTGAGGAAGCGACGCTGTTCACGTCTCGCTCTCAAACTACTTCGGTATGTGGGAACGCAAGAAATGGAATCTCAGTTAACTCGCAGGCTTTCGTTTGAGTGGTCTCTTCGCCCGTTTTGTGAACGTCGGCCGATGGTTTTTTTCATGTTTTCAGCAATTAAATTTCAATTATTATCACTTTTGACTTCAAATTTAAGCAATTGGCTTTGAATATTCTTATTTTTCCGAATTTAAATCGCTCATTTTTATATTTTATTGTTTATTTATTATTACACATGATAAGAAATGTACATAATTTGCGAAAAAACAACAGGTAATTTAATTCGGACACACAATTTTAATGGATCTGGATTTGTTGCCTTTCATTTGTCGTATCCCCAGTAAACTAGGCTTTTGCCTTTATCTCACTGAGGATATAATATATGTATTGATGTGTATTGAATATACAGCACCGGAACGCGCGGATTTTTTTAGCACAGGAAGGGAAAGGTTAATGAGCATTTTGGAAAGTACATGCGATAGCTATTCTGCTATTTGGGTAGTTTTTTTCTCAGATAATTGAAGAGTTAAAAGAGATATCGAATTTCGTATAGCGATAGGAAACAAAGTCAATGGGATGTTAAAACATACGTGTATATACTCGAACTGGGCCACAACAATATTTTGGTGCCAACGTTGATGTATGGGAGAGAAACGTGGACATGGAAATGTTTATTTCGTTAAACTTATTTTATTATCACGGTGATTGAAAAGTGTGAAAGGAAAAGTAAATGCAATCAATAAATGGGTGAAAAATGAAAAATTGCACGCAATAAGTTGAGGAATTCTGCTATTTGGGTAATATATTCTCAGATGATGGAAAAGTTAAGAAGAATATCGAACGAAGTGTAGCGATAGGAAACAAAGTCATTGGGGCACTAAAACATGTAGGTATGCTCAAACCGGACAGTATCAAAATCTACTAAGATGATTATAGCCCACAATCGGCAGCAACTTTTATGTATGGATGTGAAAAATTAAGAGCCGCTGTACACCAGCAAACTCACCAGCCCCACTGCTGTACTGAATCCGATGGCACACCGAAAGTGAGACTATTAAAGCACACCAACTAGTTTTTCCCTTCTTTTTTTTTAATATAAGATATGACCGAAGTCATAGGCAATGTTAAACTTCAAAAGGTTAGGCGGAAAAAAATACCTGTGTTATTCGAGGTCAGTAGCATAATGCGGAGTTCGAATCTGCGACCTCCAATACGAAAGTAACGTGCTTCTTGCCCAAACCATTTCAAGAGTGTTCCTCTTCATCTAAAATAACAATTAAATTCACACTAATCCCTAATCACTTAATTCCGTGTTCTATCATACATTGTCACCCCATGTATTCTTCTCATTGCACGCATTTTTTTTCAGATCCTGATTTATTTAAAGTCAATATTTAATATTTTATTCCATAAATCATGAATTATACAAACAAACAGAATTCTATGAGACAATGTATAAAAGTGGTAAAATTCCAGTCTTTTAAAACGAATTTCGCGGGTCCGATTCCCGTTGGTACACAAATTTTATTTAAAAAGTAATGATTTCAGTCAAATTTTCACTTGAGACCTCCATAACATGTTTCTAATGGGTTTGAAAAGATTGCCATATATCAATAAACGACGCAGTTTTACATTTTCCTTGTATTCCATCATCGAGTTATTTAAAATGCATATATATTTAAAATGCATATATATTTAAAATGCATATATATTTAAACGAAAATTTATTTTAAATCCCTTTTAATAAGATTCGTTTTTGTATAACCTTTTAAATAAGTCAACAACCTATAATTATTAATGTGACCAATTTAATTATATCCGTCTCTTTTATTTTTGTATAAAAATTGCAAGAGAGAAAGAAAAAGATATACACAATACAATTTATACATAATTCGAACAAAGAATATTTTGTAAATCCTTAATATGTGCCTGGATTGTGTTTCACTTTCTAACAAATTTCTAAGAATAGTGTTAAAAAGAGACAAGGAACATTTATTTTACACCATCTAATTGACGAAATAATTAAGAAGCTAAGAGTAAAAGAAGCACAATCACATATTTATTAAAATATAAATTTCTTATATAAAACATATATTAAAGACCGAAGGTAGGGAGAAATAGTCAAATGCTACGTTTGGCCAGTATTATTGCATGGAGTGGAATCATGTACCCTCAAAGTAAGTAGTATGAACCGACTGGAAGCATTCGAAATGTGGATGCACCGGAGAATGCTACGGATACCCTGGACGGATATGGTCAGCAACACGAGGGTTCTTCAAAGAGCCAAAGTTGATATAGAGTTGCTGACTTATATTAAAATCCGAAAGGTGTCCTACTTGGGTCATGTATTTAGAGGAAAAAAGTACAAATTACTGCACCTGATCATCCAAGGCACGATAGAGGATCGAAGAGGTGTTGGTAGGAGGCAAATCTCCTGGCTCCGCCATATACGTGATTGGACTGGTATAAGGAGCGTTGGAGATCTTTTTCGGGCTGCCGGGGACAAATATGCCTACTCTCAGGTGATATTCAACGTTTGGGGGACCTGACATGACACTGGGAAGAAGAAGAAGGGAGAAATAGCAAATGAGAAAATGTCTTTACGGTGTGTACCTACGAGTTTATATGATATTTAATTTATTTTCTTAAAATAATCTTTTATTTATTTATTATTATAGATCAATGTTTGTTTATATAATAAATAAATAATAGGTTTATTGATAGCAACATAGTATGTACAGATTATATTTCAATAACACTTCTAAAACACATAAATTGCAGATAATACATTAAATACAGAAGCCATCAAAAGGTCTGGGCTCATCTAATAGTATCTCCTCGGCCAAGATACACCCCACCAATATAGGGCGAACCCAGCTACGGGGACACCAAATGTTTTTCAGCCCACACCCTTGTATGTTATATATGTATGTTATATAATATTTATGTTATATATATGTATGTTATATAATATTTAACCACGTTATTCCAAAGTATACAAATGGTGAATTTATTGCATATGACAATCTCTTTCAACCAACGCAGAAAGATTTACCTAGAACAGTGCCAAGTGTTATTTCTAAAAAGTAAGATACTTAAACATACTTAAAGGATTAAAAAAAACAAGTGAAAAATAGTAAATCAAAACAGGTGTAAAATATCGACCCTATAGATGCAAAAAGCATACACGCATACCATCACGCATTTCCCTTTCGATGTAGGCAAAGAGGACAGAGTGGCAGACTTTCATATCACCTACACATCCTTAGTCTCTTATACATACGTACACTTTCTACGATTTCTCTTTCTTTCTACATTTCTTTCTTTCAGAATATCCCGTAACCCGCCCTCCCCCCCCCCCTTCTCACATACATTCACTTACATTTGCACTAATTTGTAATTCTTTCTTCATTCGTTCGTTTCACTCATCTCAGCGAGCTCTTGTTTATCTTACCCAATACAACAGCCTTAAGTTCACATTCATTCCTAATAACTTAATTTTGCATTCTGTCATGCATTGTCACTCCGTGTATTCTTTTCAATGCGCACATTTCAACAGTACTTATTCGGCTCTTCTCAGAACTTTTTCCACGTCCACGCTTCAATCCCATGCAACAAAATTGGCTCCATAATACTATTGTGAACTTAGCAGATTTTGATACTCTCCGATTCAAGTATATACGTGTTACTGCCCTATTGGATATGTTTCCTATCGCTACACGCTGTATGATATCTTTTGGCCTCTACCATCATCTGAGAAAATACTACCGAAGTAGCAAAAAATCTTAAAATAGATAAATAAATTCATGATTTCATTTCAGTTTAAAACCATCGTTCCACATAAACCCAAACAATCTAAAGTGGTATTTTCGCCACTATTTTAGCACAATTTAAATGTGAGTTGAGTTATTTTTGCATATAAACGTTAATATAGTCATCGGTAGTAAATAAATTATTGAATTGCTTCTTAATAAATATTGCAGACAAAAAAAATATTTTCTAAACTGTTGGTTGAACCAATTGTACTCTCAGTCATTGAATTAATTTGATTCCTAGATTTGTGCAATGCTTTGCTCAATGTACAACTGTCTTTTTCTTTTACGGTTTGTTTACCGTTGGTATAACAGAGATAGCAGTACGTGATGACTGTATAAATCAAGGCGTGATCGGGGCCAAAATAATAAACGAAGTCACACCCCCCTATTAAAATCCGACATCGCTATTGGTCGACGTAAAACGATTCGAGCGAGATGAAAGACCAATTAGGAACGCCTCTGAGTAAAGTGAAGTATTCAGCTTTTGGTCGTCATTTCATCCCAGTACAGAGCCGAAGCGAAATGTTTTTTTTAATTATATTTATTTTTTAATATATATTTTTTTATTAAAAGGGATGTTTTATTATGCATACAAACCATCTCAGTTCTATGTGATCCGAAAATGCCAGTAAAATTAAAAGGAAAAGTATACCAAACGATTGTCAGACCCCGCACTCCTCTATGGCTCCGAATGCTGGACGATGTATACCTCTTACTCTAGGCAACTAGAAACTGCTGAAATGCGCACGCTAAGATGGTCAGCTGGTTTGTCCCTAAGAGACAAAATAAAAAGCTCACTCATTCGTCGAAGCCTAGGTGTTACAACAGACATCAACAGTAAGATGGAGGAGAGGCGATTGAGATGGTATGGGCACGTTGGACGCAGAGCACCCGATCACATTGTGAACCAGACAATCTCCATGGATCTTCCTCGAATAACAACCAGAGGAAGACCAAAGAATTCATGGGTGGTACAAAAAGATAACCTGATGAAGAGGCACGGCCTGGGGGACGTGGTTCGGGACAGAAGATCATACAACCTGAGGACGAGGAGAGCTGACCCCAACAGTCTTCGCAGACAGCGAGTTGGGATGGTGCCAGGGAGAAGAAGATGCATACAAACCATCTCCCTGTTAAACTGATAAGCCCGAAGGCTCGATTGATAAACAGTGCAAATGTGTTTGGAAGGCGTGAAAAGGATATCCACAGAAAATATGGTTGGATCAAGTGAATGGTGTTTTGAAAGAAGGAAATGGTAAAAAAATCAGAAAAATCGTAAGAATTGTATTAAAAGTGTTTGGATGTAGAAAAGGCGAACGATATGTTTACAAAAAGGAAAGTGTGACTCTCTGTCCTCTCTACCTACCCCGACATATAAATGGCGTGATGATATGTATATATATTTATATTTAATACATTTACAAATGCGGTGAAGTCCCTATATAAAATCCAAAAACGCAGCCTTCCTACTTTATCTATTTAAAATCGATTTCGTTTAATCTCCATTAATAACAATGTATGAATACGGAATGAAGTTATAAGGGATGAATGTGAACTTAAAGTGGTTGTGTTAAGTAACATGAAGATGAGCACACTTAGATGGTTTGAGCACGTGGAACTTTTTAGTGAAGAAATACTAACTAAACAAATATGCAGTGTGAATGTAAGTAGAAGACGTGTGAGAGGAAGATCAAGGAAAGTATGGTTGAATCAAATGAAAAAGAAGGAAAATACATCAAAGGTATTGATAGCTTCTGTTTTTTAATATGGATCCAGAACAGACAAAATATGTGTTTCGAGACAGGAAAGTCTGGTGCTCTGTTGTCTCTCTCTTTTTGAACAAGGAAATGGTGTGTTGTTGAACCAGAGTATTGCAATAGAAAATCAAGTCGATTGCGCACTTAAAGACGTATACAAAAAAAATCAGGTAGTGGATCGGAGCGTGGTTTTTTTATTGCGAAATGAGTTTAAGTGCTTGGACTTACAGAAGGGATTGTTGTAGAACTTGATAACTTGTGTATGAACTCTTCAGTATGATGTGTTTTGGTGATTGTGTGTAAGACATTGTGGGATCGACTTTTTGATGTGTATGGAGTGATGAGATGTGAGAGGTTTAATTTACATGTAATTGAGTATCACTGGTTTTTTTTTTCAAATCAATGCGTGTTTACAACGGGGTATTGTGTAAACAACAATCAGATAAAAAAAAAAAAAAAGAATAATAAATGTTGTAAAAATGCGCGCACTTATAAGAATACATGAAGTGACAATACATGACAGGAAATGGAATACAGTGATTTATATGAAACTTTCAGGAGAGTAAATTGTAGTGAACATTAGTGAGAACTCTTAAACGCAATACATATACGTACATATGTAATTGTGTGTCACTGTTTGTCAGGTTCATGAGAAGATGCAACAGGGTTTTATAAAATAAAAAATTGGAAAGAAGTATCGAATTATTTTTTTATGCTATATGTCCTCAGTGAGATACAGGCAAAAGTCTAGTTTACTGGGGACACGACAAATGAAAGGCAACAAACCCAGATCCATCTATAGTGTATGTCCAAATTAAATTACCTGTTGTTTTTTTTTTTTTCGTAAATTGTGTATGTATAGATTTCTCGCCATGTATAAAATAAATCAATAAACGTGTTTCTTATGAATGTATAATAGGAAGTTGAAACTGCGCAATGCTCGGAGAATTCAGGTCAATTTCAAAAGCGTAGATCGATGAGAAGGTAGCGATGGTGAAGAGATTCCTCTTATGGCAGGTTGTAGCAGGTCTCAAAGTAAAACGCAGTCGAGTAGAGTGTAGGTAGTATAGTATAGTAATGCTGACTGTAGGCCGAGCGCAGCACCAGATGAGAATAGTGATGTCGGGTAAACCACTAAAGAACACCGAGGAGTTTGTCTACCTCGGGAGCAAAATAACATGGGACGGTCGGTCCGAGAGCGAGGTCGACAGCCGTATACATCAGGCTAGACTTGCATTTAATAAAAGGTCGAAAATAATAGAATCAAATAATATAGACCTAAAACTGAGAATACTCCTCATCAAGACCTATGTATGGAGTATCTTGATGTACGGCTGCGAGACATGGTGCCTATCCGAAAGAGATAGACGAAGACTAGAGGCTTTTGAGATGTGGTCCTATAGAAGACTATTAGGAATTTCCTGGAGAGACCGCATCACAAATGAAGAGGTTCTCCAACGAATCGAAGGAGGAAGGCACCTGCTCAGGATCCTGTCCGAAAGGCGTGCAAGATGGATCGGTCATATAATACGACAAGAGGGCCTCTTGCATGCCATAATGGAGGGTATGACCGAGGGGACAAACTCTAGGGGACGCCCACGCCGAGAGTACCTGGAGGACCTGTCGGTGGACGTGCGCTGCTCAACATATACAGACTTAAAAAGAGCCACACAGGACAGGGGGGAATGGAGGAGAAGAGTTCAGATTGCTGCAAACCAGTCTTAGGACTGCAACCACGGAAGGAGTATAGTAATATATTTAAAAATTGAAAAGGTCCCTTCTTATGAACGGTCAGTCGGTTATCGCAAGCGCTCACACCTCGCAAAATGCAACAATTTTCGGGAGTTTTGCGCAATGCTTAAACCGACCGGTCAGCGATCTAGTCTCGACGACCGTCCATAAATCTACATTTCTGCTGAGCTCCGCCGTGATGCCGCGCGGACCCAAACAAACATAAACATTTCATACAAAGTCAAGAATTTCAAGTATCAAATTTACATCAAATTATAACCAAACAAATATATCAAATACAACTAAGTATCAAACATTAAGAATGCACCTACAATAATGTTATCATCACAGGAATTTATACATCCGTAAAGGTAATCCAAGAGAACAAATATCTACACATATTAAAGGGTGACGCATACGTCCGATATAAAGCGTATTCTGCGATGATAATTTAAACTTGAAACTTTGACAACGGTTAGTCAAATGCTACGTTTGGTTAGTGTTATTATATGGAGTGGAATCATGGACCCTCAAAGTTGGTAGAATGAACTGACTCGAAGCATTCGAAATGTGGATGCACCGGAGAATGCTACGGATACCCTGGACAGATATGGTCAGCAACACGAGGGTTCTTCAAAGAGTCAAAGTTGATAGAGTTGCTGACTAATATTAAAATCCGAAAGGTGTCCTACTTGGGTCATGTACTTAGAGGAGCAAAGTACAAATTACTGCACCTGATCATCCAAGGCAAAATAGAGGGTCGAAGAGATGTTGGCAGGAGGCAAATCTCCTGGATCCACAATATACAAGTATGTGATTGGACTGGTATAAGGAACGTTGGGGATCTTTTTCGGACTGCCGGGGACAAAGATATCTACTCTCAGGTGATATTCAACGTTGGGGGGACCTGACATGACACTGAGAAGAAGAAGATAATGTGAAAGAGATTGTGAAATGGGTTACTAATTTCTTCAAAATAAATTACGCCAAGGGTTGACTCACGTGGACATACATTTAGTTAGGTCTCGCTACTTATTAAGTAGGAGAGAATTTATAACAGAGGTATTAAATAATCATTCATCAACAATCGGTAAAAATTATTGACTTTGTTCATGTTTAAATATCCTCAGTAAGATACAGGCAAAAGCCTAGTTTCCTAGGAGACACTACAAATAAAACGCAACAAACAAAGAAGACTTTAAATAGTTGCATTGTCATGTTTTTCATATACATCGTATACATATTTGATTTGACAGCGACTTAACTATGAATACTCGTAAGTTTATTTTTTCATATTAATTTTGTTTCTACTTTTCTTTTCACGTGAATTTTAAGAGTAACGCTCGGTGTGGTGCGGTGCGATCTCCCAACGTAAATCAGGTTCACATTAGTAACCGTGGAATTTTGACTTGTTTGCTTGAATCTTCTTTTTTATCATGTACGCAATGCTGAGCGGTGTAGTCCTCTGCTATGCCTCTTACTCTGCACACCACCTATCAACATCTCTCTCGGTCATAGAACATGTAGACTACAGCGCTTAAAGAAGATCATGCTAACTCCTTTACATGATTTGTTTATCTCATGAAACACCTTATTTTTGCTCACCTTCTCTCAACTGTCCCCGCGATCACCAGCTTACCCAAAGCTTCGCCATTGTTCCTTGCAACATGTCTAAAGTACGTTATGATTCTTTTTCTGCATGTTGTCGAAAGCTTTTCGATAATCTCCAACTCTTGGATGATAGAGACGTTGATGCGCCTCACGAGCTATTGGATATGGAAAATCCACCTCCAACATCACATCTTGAAAGCATCTATCACTTTGTTTCCTTCTTTTTTATCATCCATGTTTCCACTCCATATAGTGCTATGGAGAATACAATAGTTCGGAAATTCTAGGATGAGTCCTGTGACAGCTCACAAATTTGCCCCAATACAACCTTGTAACGATGTTCAGTAATTTAAATTATTTTATCAACTTCAATATAAGCCTCGATTCTAAAAAATAGCAAGCTATTTAGGTAAATACATTACATAAGGTTGTATTGGGGAAAATTTGTGAGCTGTCACAGGAATCATCCTAGAATTTCCAAACTATAAAGACTTAACCAGAGTGATTTTGATTCTTCTCAGTGTACTCGTAGACCGGTTAGTCCATATTTTTATCAGACTTGTCATAGCTGCCTTTGCCATTCCAATTCGCTTTCGGGTGTCCGTTCGCCCTCCTCCAGTTCTCGAAGTAATAGCACCCTAGGCTAGACAAACTCGATAACCTATTCATAATCCCTTAACGAGTCACTTATTATCATAGTCTCAAATTGGTCCACGATAAGGACTTTTGTTTATCTCTAGTCTTTGTTGATGATTATATTTCAACTCTATAAAGGAGCTCGACCATTTTATTTTCGTCATTGACTGTAAGCGTTGTATCGCCTGAGAATTTTATTTTCAAGATTTTACGACCTTCTATGACAAAACTACTTTCCCATCCGTCTAAAAATAAAAAAAATCATGATTTACTCTTTATATATGTTAAACAAATCAGGTGAAAGTATACAGCCTTGACGAACTCCTTCCTGCACCTGGAATGATTCTGTGAGGAACTCGTCTATACTTGTACACTTATGTTTTAATCGAATTGTTTTATTATGTTAATGTATATTTTTACATGGTATACATGTATTTGTTTTAAATTGTTTTACGAACGAATAAATGAAGAAGGACTTGTAAAGGAAGGAAGGATGTATAGTGTAAATGTGTGAGAGGAAGACCAGTATGGTTGGATCAAATGAATATTATTCTGAAAGAAAGAATGGTAGAAAGTCAGAGCAATCGTAGGTCCATGAATGTAGAAAATACTAAGTTTGTATATCGAGATAGGGAAGTATAGCATTATATCCTTTCTGCTTACCCGAACAGGGAAATGGCGTGTTTTTATGTATGTCAAATATTTTATTTTTGGAATATTTGTCTTTTGTAAATACTCATTTTTAAATATTATTTTAAAGTACATTATATCGTTAATGAAATTAAATTACTTCCTCAGTGAGATACAGGCAAAATCCTAGTTTACTGGGGACACGACAAATGAAAAGCAACAAACCCAGATTCGTTAAAATTGTGTCCAAATTAATTTACCTGTTATTTTTCCACAAATTATGTATATTTCTTATCATATGTAAAATAAATAAATAAAATACATGAGTATGGCCCTGAAACGTCACCCAAAAAACCGATCAGTCTTCTCATACAAAAAGAGAGACGGACAGAGCTGGAAGATTAGATTGTTCAGTGGAGCAATTACCAGAGCAATTTGGAAGATGCTGGAACGGGAGAAGTAGTAAGTGGAAGTCCTACGAGTGGAAATATATACCGCTGTCAGCCATTTTGCCGGGCCAAATTGCCGGGAAGCGGCGTGGAGCGATGCTAAGCGATGCCAAGCTGTTCTATTCTACACACAGAGAGAGAGAGAGAGTTTTTTTTTGCTTGTCCCTAATGGAATTGTGGTTTTTGCTGTTTGCAATATGCTGCTCTTCAAGGGTGCATGTCGACATTTTTTAATTTTTTTAAATAATCAATTCGTCCCGTATTTTTTATTTATTGCAACTATTTACAATCTGGCGGGCTTATTGCATCTTCTAGCCAACCAGAAAAAAAGTTAGACTCTGAGAGTCTTAATTAGGCCCATTTTCGTCATGATGATGATGATTCAACTCTTTTATATATTTTCCAGCTTTAACAAGAATTATTACAGTCAATAACAACTCTTACCAAAAGGAGAGTTAATTTAGTATCACCGTACATAAAGGACACTTATGTCTTGTAGTGTTTATCGCACTTGTACGGCACCGGTACAAAGAACTGGAACATAGATATAGCTTCTGCGCAATGCTCGGAGAATTCAGCTCACGTTCAGAGGCGTAGATCGGTGAAAAGTTAGCGGGGTGAAGAGATTCCTCTTAGGCAGGTATTAGATGATCGCATGTAAAACACAGTAGGTAGAGTGAACTGAGAAGTGATTTTATTTGGTTTTGATCCTTCTTATGAACGGTTGTTCACGCCAAAACGGCGTGACGTAAAATCAGCTCAGATCCACGCGGACGGAGCGTGACCGTCAAGTGATGTGGGGGTAGACCAGATGGCCATCCACGCGCGTGGCGAGTGTCATCCCCGAGACGGTCAGTCGCCATCCACGCGTGTCGGGAGTGTCATCGACCCGGACGAGTGTACAGTGCAATTAAAAGGTGACGATTTCTCACGTGACTCGAATTGGTGTATTTATGTACCTACTCATATTAAAAACGCGTGTGTTACGTGCAGTTGAAATTTACTATATGTGGGCCAGTACCCAGTGCTTATAGGATCAACCCAAACATTGTGATAAAATAAGTGTGGTGTACATACGTCAACCTTTTAGCTCGAAACGACTTCCGCGCCATCACCACTAAACCTGTAAGTACCATTTCCTTTCCCATCGTGTATTGGTTTTGGCGTAAGCCAAACCAACGGTTGATCGACCATCGTAAGTGCCATTTTCCGCCACTGCATGCGCTCACACCTCGCAAAATACCACAATTTTCGGGAGTTTTGCGCAATGCAGAGGCCAGCCGGCCAGCGATATAGTCTCACGGCGACCGTCCATACGTCTCATTTCCGTTGCGGTCGCGACGCAGCGCGGACCCAAATAAACATAAAAATACATACAAAATCCAAATAAATATCAAATTATAACCAAATCTATACATACACATTAAACTATTAAGAAACTAATCCTAATATGCTTTATGATGACGCATACGTCCGATACAGCACTGAAAAGGGATGTTTAATATGTTGTCCCTCGTAGAAATATTTATTTATTTATTTAACACTTTTATTGCAAATACAATATGGCGGGTTTATTGCCAACGGCAGTCTCTTCCAACCAACTAGACAAAAGTAAATGAAGCAAGTTACGTGGTCGCATAAATCATTCAAATGACTATCCATCCCCATGAAATCCATAAACATATACGTGAGCACATGCCCACGAACCCCACAAAGACGGACAATCACCCGAACATTATTTTTCATATAAAGTAAGATATCATTAATCAAAAGGAAAGGAAGGGATGGTGGAGAGGAAAGGAAAAGAAAAGTCAGGAATGAAACATATACTCGTATTTTGATAAACCTTACATATGTACACAGGTTAACCCCAATCATATACAAAGCTTAAGAGAAATTATATACAGCAACAAGAAGAAAAAAAACAATTTATATACAAAACTTTAACAGACATTATACTCGTATACAACAGCAAAAATATAAAAATTAGTAAACAAAACATATTAATTAGTTCTGTCGAAACTCTCCCCTCGAATGACACAGATATTTTTTGTACTACTCGCCTCGAATGTCACAGGTATTTTTGTGCTACTCCCCTCGAATGACATAGGTATTTATGTGCTACTTCCCTCGAATGACACAGGTATTTTTGTGCAACTCCCCTCGAATGACACAGGTATTTTTGTGCTACTCCCCTCGAATGATACAGATATTTTTGTGCTATTCCCCTCGAATGACACATGTATTTTTATGCTACTCCCCTAGAATGACAGATGTATTTTTGTGCTGCTCCCCTCGAATGACACAGGTATTTTTTGTGTTACTCCTCTCGAATGACACAGGTATTTTTTATGCTACTCTCCTCGAATGTCACAGGTATTTTTTCCACCTATTCAGAGGTTTGACTGGTTATATTATAAAAACAATCTGGCTGGTTTATTGCCAGACGACAATATCTTTCAACCTACCAGACAAAAGTTAATAAAGCAAGTTACATGGCCGTAAAAAATATTCAAATGATTATTCATCTTGATGAAATTTATGTCCATACATATTAAAGTAAAAGTGAGATATCATCAATCAAAGGAAAAGGAAGGGATGGTGGAGAGGAAAGAAAGGGATGGTGGAGAGGAAAGGAAAAGAAAAATCAGGAATGAATCACGTTATATTACTGACTAGAAATTAACAGTTTTTTCGTATGCTGATGAGAAAATAGCGGAGAATGAGGATCAATTACAGAGTTTGATAAGTAAATTGTAGGAGAGATGGGAAGAGAGTGATCTAAGAATGAATGCTGCGATATCGAAAGTAATGGTGATAGAAAAGTGTGAAAGGAAAAGTAAATTCGATACATGGGTGAGTAATGAAAGATTGGAGCAAGTTGAGGGATTCTGCTATTTGGATAGTATTTTCTCAGATAAAAGAAGAGTTACGAGAAATATCGAACGGCGAGTAGCGATACAAAACAAAGTCAATGGAGCAAATAAGCAAATATAATTGAGCTCGACAATTAACGACACAACAGTGTCTTTATATACAAATGAACATGTGACAGGTTATACAAGTACTTAAAATTATTGACAAATAATACAAAACTTTCTCTTAAACTAACATGAAGATACAAAAAGCAGTAGTAATAATAAATTACAGTCATTGTTTTAAAATTATTTAATAATTATATATATATTTAAGTTCAATATATGTTATGTATGTATACCACAAAATATTACCAAACTTCACCAAGCAGACTTACGTAATTGTCCAAGACTTATTTTATAGAGGTAAAGAACTCAGATTTGTTTTTAGTGGACTAACGCTTAGGTACATAGAACAAATATTGGATTTGTTGAGAATTTTGTATCAATGAAGGTATGCTAAAATGATACTAGGCGTATCCAGAAAGTAAGTGTACTGAGGCTCTCACGACCGGATGGATTTTATTTTCGACATGTTGGCTACACTTCCGTGTAGCCTGACCCTTCCCCTCCGCAACGAGGCCGGTTCGAGGTCAGTACGTTGAGAAGTGTCGACGCGACAACACGTTTCGGGAAAAATGTCAATCCAATTTCGCGCCAAGTGCGAAATAAATAATGCCGGGCAAGAGTTTTTGAGGCGCTGCAAACTCCATGGAGATGAATTTCTCCGCTCCATCGTTACTGGAGATGAAACTTGGGTTGCACACTACACGCCTGAAACCAAAAGGCAGTCTCAACAGTGGCGTCACACCTCTTCACCCTCCGCCAAAAAGTTCAAAACCACAATTTCAGCCAAGAAAATCATGGCATCCGTGTTTTGGGACTGTCAAGGCATAATTTTAATTGAATATATGCCTCAAAGGGGGACCATCAACTCTGCAAGATACTGTGAGACCCTAAAAAAATTGCGGAGGGCGATTCAGAACAAGAGGAGAGGCACGCAGACAAAGGGAGTCTGCCTGCTGCACGACAATGCCAGACCACACACGGCCAATGCCACGAAGGAACCGCTCGCCTCGTTTAAATGGGATGTCCTGAACCATCCCGCGCATTCCCCTGACCTAGCACCTTCAAATTACTCTTTACCTCCCTGAAGCTGCACATGGGTGGAAAAAGGTTTTCAACCGACGAGGAGGTAAAGGAGGAGGTGGAGAAGTAGACGGAGGGGTTGGCGGGAAACTACTTCAAGGAAGGCATCAAAAAGTTGATACCCCGCTTCACCACCAGCATTGAGAGGAATGGCGACTATGTCGAAAAATAGCTTACATATGTACTACGGTAACCACGTAATTTTTTTGTTTAAATAAAAAAAATTGTAACCTACAAAAATTCAGTACACTTACTTTCTGGATATGCCTCGTAGTTCAGAAAAGTATTTTAGTTCCAACTTTTAGTTATATATGATAGTGAAACGAGGACTTGAAAAAAAAACTGAAAGGAGACGAATAATGCTGTAAAAGAATACATAGTGTGACAATGTATGACAGAATACGGAAAGAAGTGATAAGGCATTGATGTGAACTTAAGGCGGATGTGTTGAGTAAGATGACAAATTTAATAAAAAATGCAATACAGATCGTGTTATTGTATTGAATAACGCTTTCGTTATATACAGTAAAACCTGGCGAGCTTATTGCTATGTGGCATTCTCTTCTAACAAATCAGAACTATGTTCAAGGGGTATTAAATGACACCAGACAGGAATCCTTTTGTAGAACATCTGAGTCCCAATGAGGAATGAACCTGAAACCCACGGATCTCTACTAGACCACGAAGATCGTCAAACGTGTGTACGGATTGACGCAAAAAACCCTTCGAATCGTGATTAATCTTTCCCTTCCTGTGCTAAAAAAATCCGCCCATTCCGGTGATGTGTATTCAATACACATGTAAAAATGAGCGATTTAAAATCGAAAAAATAAGAATATTCATAGCCAATCGCTTGAATTAATTAAATTTGAAGTCAAAAGTGATAATAATTTAAATTTAATTGCTGAAAACATGAAAAAAAAAAAAAAACATCGGACGACGTCCACAAAACGGGCGGAGCGACTACCTCAAACGAAAGCCGGCTGGCTCTTAAAAAGAGAGAAGCGAGCGAACTGAGATTGTATTTCTTGCGTTCCCATATACCGAAGTAGAGTGAGACGTGAATAGCGTCGCTTCCTCACCCATAGCGGTTTTTAGAATGAATATACCTACATCACACACTGGCATACGTTTGATTGTACATATTGGTGAATTTATTCCCGATTTTCACAAAATATCTCTGATGTAGCCGATAAGTGCTAATTATTATTAATATTATTTATTCATTCAATGCGTAAATGTATTTGTTGATATGTGGGTA
Source organism: Odontocerum albicorne (assembly GCA_949825065.1). NCBI lineage: Eukaryota > Metazoa > Arthropoda > Insecta > Trichoptera > Odontoceridae > Odontocerum > Odontocerum albicorne. The sequence goes on from OX463867.1 coordinate 4,239,735, forward strand.
CATTTTGTATTCACTATATTGACAATATTCTGTGTCACAATGCTCTGAATATATTTTGTACAGTATTGTTACAAGTTTGTCTTGCCCTATATAAGAGCAAACCATGTATCACTTGTGTCCCGCATTAAATAAACTTAACAGTATTACGGAGGAATACATAAAATCTGAACCCAGTATTTATAATATTTATAGAGATATTAAAGTTTTCAGAAGCAATGTGTACTAGTTACACATCACAGGACAGGAAGGGTTAAATATCGCCAAACACTGCGTTAAAATGTCCTGTCAAATGCGTTTTTTGGCCGACAGTCAACAATTGCAGTGCCCATCGCACAAACAGATTTTTCGTATTCAAGTTTTCGTGTTGGATATTGTGTCACAATATTCACTTGAGATGCCCACAGCCTCAGTAATCTTGCGCACATGCACTTGACAGTTTTCCACTACTAAACCATGGATTTTTTCAATGATTTCCTCCATAGTGGACACAATTGAACGCCCGGAGAACGATTCATCTTCGGTACATATACTTTACCGTCCATGCAGTGCGACTCTGGAATCAGTTACAAACCAATATAAGACTCGCTCCGTCCTTGGCATGCTTTAAGAAGCGACTGAAAAAACTCTTAATTTCTAGTCAGTAAAATAACGTGTTTCATTCCCAATTTTCCTTTACCTTTCCTCTCCACCATCCCTTCCTTTCCTTTTGATTGATGATATCTCACTTCATACGAAAAATAATGTTCGGGTGATTGTCCGTCTTTGTAGAGTTCGTGGGCATATGCTCACGTATGTGTTTACGAGTTTCGTGGGGATGGATAGTCATTTGATTGATTTATGCAACCATGTAACTTGCTTCATTTACTTTTGTCTGGTTGGTTGGAAGAGATTGCCACCTGGCATTAAGCCCGCCAGAATGTATTTGCAATAAAAGTGTTAAATAAATATTATAAATACGGCCACTTTCAAACTAATTTGACTATTACGTGATAGCGATGATGTATAGAATTTAAAACTATATTTACTTCAACCAAAATTTCAACATGCGCCCTAGCTTGCCCTCCCCCCCCCTCTCTCTCTAGCCCCTTTAACTCAATTACTTGTAGTAATTTGCCAGCTCCCTGTTCGCCCCCTCCAGCCCCATCCCCGCCACTACCCTCCAGGGACGGAGTGTCCTCCAAATATTACGGTGTATGTGGACTTATGACATTTTGTCCACATGTGAGGAACATTCGAGGTTTGATCGTTAATGGACTTAACACAATATTCTCAAAATGTATTAAAAAGTATCAACAGAAAAATGTTTTAAGACTTTCGTGGTTTTCCGTATCAGTTATAAAGGTATGCAGCCTGTCCAAACCAAATGTGTCTCCCATATGCAGGATAAAAATATGCCACTGTTTGATAGAAACCCACCTTAAGGAAATCTATATAAAAGAAGGTTCTATCATTATACCCCCAAATACTAGGCGGAAAAAATGCCTGTGTTATTCGAAGGGAGTGCGGGATTTGAACCGACGATCTTCCGCACTGAATTCTAGTGCGTTACCGTGCGGCTATGCTACTCTATAGGATGGAATGCCTAATTATCCAATAATAACTATTCTAGTGCGTTACCGCGCGGCTATGCTACTCTATAGGATGGAATGCCTAATTATCCAATAATAACTATTCTAGTGCGTTACCGCGCGGCTATGCTACTCTATAGGATGGAATGCCTAATTATCCAATAATAACTATTCTAGTGCGTTACCGCGCGGCTATGCTACTCTATAGGATAGAATGCCTAATTATCCAATAATAACTATTCTAGTGCGTTACCGCGCGGCTATGCTACTGTATAGGATGGAATGCCTAATTATCCAATAATAACTATTCTAGTGCGTTACCGCGCGGCTATGCTACTCTATAGGATGGAATGCCTAATTATCCAATAATAACGATTCTACTGCGTTACCGCGCGGCTATGCTACTCTATAGGATGGAATGCCTAATTATCCAATAATAACTATTCTAGTGCGTTACCGCGCGGCTATGCTACTCTATAGGATGGAATGCCTAATTATCCAATAATAACTATTCTAGTGCGTTACCGCGCGGCTATGCTACTCTATAGGATGGAATGCCTAATTATCCAATAATAACTATAACATCATTGTATTGTATTACACTTTCGTTGTATACAATACAACCTGGCAGGCTTATTGCCATGTGACAGTATCTTCCAAACAATAAAAAAAAATGTTAATAGACTAGAATTATTTTTTTAAAATCTGGGCTCTAAAGGGAATTGAACCCGCAATCTCCGCGTTGAGAGGCAAGCGTCTTATCAACTAGATCACGGAGTTCGAAACTTTGATATATGGGAGTAAAACGCGGACGTGGGAAAATACTGCGAAGAGTCGAATAAATGTTGTAGAGTTGCATACACTTAGAAAAACACACGAGGTGGTAATGTATATAAGAATACGGAATGAAGTGATAAGGGGTGAATATGAACTTGATATGTTGAGTATGATATAGAACAACACTTATGTGTTGAGTATGATATAGAACAACACTTATGTGTTGAGTATGATAAAGAACAACACTTATGTGTTGAGTATGATAAAGAACAATACTTTTATTTTATAGCGCAAATATGAGTGAAAAGCGTGAAAGGGAATACCGAAGAAAGTATGGGTGGATTAAGTGAATAATATTTTGAAAGAAAGATACGCAGGGTCTCGTAGTCGAGGATCCCGTTAATCTTGAACTGTTCTTCCACGTTGATCATGTGATCTTCTGTGAGATCAGCCCGATCCTACGAGTAGATGCGCACTCCCTCCCGCAAATGTCACAGACATATGGACCCTACTGAGCCGCCTGGCCATGCTGACGCATATTCGCAGCGCGTTGACTGTTTCTCACACGTCTAGCCGCTGAGACGCCATCAGCCCGAGAGCATACGACTCTCCATCCTCCACGGTCCTGTGCCACCTGCTCCCAGTCTTCAGGCACCCCGCATAAAGTAAGCGACTCTCGCAGACTGTCCTTATAGCGCTTCCTCTGACCCCAACTCTTCGCTTGGCCACCACTTCCCCGTACAAGACGCGTTTTGAGAGTCTGTGATCGCCCATGCGTTTCACATGCCCGGTCTACCGCAATTTCACCTTTACAACCATATCTTCTATAAGTTTACAGTTGGAGCGTTGCAGGACCGAGGTATTTGTGACATGATCACTCCAGTGGATCCGAAGAATTCGGCGAAGGAAACGCTGGTGGAACTTTTCGAGGCTTTGGGTGTCCGTTCTATAAGGAACCCATGTCTCAGACCCATAGAGAAGCGTGGGGAAGAAAACAGTCTTGTAGACTGATATCTTTGTAGACTGGGAGATGTCTCTGCTGTAGAACACTGTTGAAGCGTTACAGAACCGAGACATTCTTATACATATCTTTCATGCCACAAAGAGTTGTATTAGGAAGTACATTGATGTCCTAGAAGAAACGAAGGATGTGTGTCGAGATATAAAAATCTGTCACTTTGTCCTTTCTGCCTACCCCGTCAGAGAGATGGTATGATTTTTTTGTAATTTACACATGATAAGAAACATACACAATTTGCGAAAAAACAACAGGTAATTTAATTTGGACATACAATTTTAATGGATCTGGGTTTGTTGCCTTTCATTTGTCGTATCCCCAGTAAACTAGGCTTTTGCCTGTATCTCACTGAGGATATTTAGCATGATAAAATAAATCGATACTTCTTTCCGATTTTTGATTACACAAAAACAAAACCCCGTTGCACGTTCTCATCAACCTGACAAACAGTGACACTCAATTACAACTGGAAACATCATGCGAAATCAAACTCCTCACACATCATCACTCCAGAAAGACCAAAAATGTTCATCCCATAATATACCGCACACAATAATAAGAATAAAAACAAAAATACACAAAAATACAGATATAAAACAACAAAAAAGACCCACGCGTCATTCATCTTGCAAGCTGGTATGTGTATGCATAATGGTATGTATGCATGATGGTATGTATGCATGATGGTATGTATGCATGATGGTATTTATGCATGATGGTATTTATGCATGATGGTATGTATGCATGATGGTACGTATGCATGATGGTATGTATGCATGATGGTATGTATGCATGTATGTATGGTATATACAGTTCATGTAGTATTTATGGTTGTTCTGTTATTTTGAAGTCTCAATTTTGTCTCGATTTGGGGTTATTAAATAAATGTCAACAATTGAGAAGCCTTCTCTCTAGTCTGTCCCGTATAATATCAGCCATATACCGCACAATGGCCTCTAATGGCCGCTCCGAGGGGGTGGAGGGCTGCGGCCCCGTGCTATTATCCCCGTCCTTACGACTAGTTAAGTACTGTGACAGATTACGACGACTAATTGATATGGGAAATTGTCCAATATATAATTATTTATGAGTTTAAATTATCAACATATACATATTATAGATTCATACGTAATAGTTTAGGGGTTTTGTAAATTGTGACAAGATTAATTAAATGTTTTATCATCACTATCGCCTTCATCGTTGCTGGGCCTCGTAGTCGAGGCTGGACTTCACCATTCCAACGTGAATTCAGCTGGAAAGCGAAGCTGTGCCGTGGAGTTGTGCCGTGTTTTTGAAGTGAAACTTCTATAAGCGCGGTAGGGCAAATTGGCCTGAACGTCACGAAAAGTGAAACGCTTCTCTTTTTTTTATTATTAGGATTATGTATATAATAATATTATGTTATTATTATTATTATATATACATATATAACTGCTACTTAAGTGTTGAGACAGACAAGTAACAACAAATATTTATCATCGAAAATGGCTTTATTGTTTTTCAAAATACTCTCCATGAAGATCAGGCGTCGAAAATCGTTGACCTCGCAATTTATTTTTGATGTTCGGGAATAAAAAGAAGTCATTGGGTGCCAAATCAGGGCTGTACGGCGGATGACCCATCAATTCGATGTTTTGAGTGCTCAAAAAGTCACTTGTTTGAGCCGATGTGTGAGAGCTCGCATTGTCGTGGTGGAGAATGATCCGTCTTCGGCGGTTGGTTTTCCTCATTTCTCCGAACACTTCTGGCAAACAAATGGTGGCGTAAAAACTTCTGGCAAAAACTTTCTGAGCACGTATACTATTAAAAACGTCAAACTTTACGATGCTGATGTCAGATTTGACTTATCTACACTGGTGTTGCCATATCTCAAAACTTAAGTAGCAACCCTCGTATATATTTTTGTTTTTATTATTATGATTGTGTGAAGTATATTGTGGGATGAATGTTTCGATCTGTCTGGAGTGATGAAGTGTGAGTAGTTTGATTTCGCGTGATGTATACATGTGTAATTGTGTGTCACTGTTTGCCAGGTTGATGAGAATGTGCAACATGGTTTTATATAATCAAAAATCGGAAAGAAGTATCGATTTATTTTTTCATGCTGTATGTCCTCAGTGAGATACAGGCAAAAGCCTAGTTTACTGGGGACACGACAAATGAAAGGCAACAAACCCAGGTCCATTAAAATTGTGTGTCCTAATTAAATGACCTGTTGTTTTTTCGCAAATTATGTTTATTTCTTGTCATGTGTAAAATAAATAAAAATAAATAAATATACTCGTATATACATATTCAGTCTTCCCACTTTTGAAAAATGATTAATTTCGTCATGCCATGGAATTTATTTATTGTTTTAAATCATAGTATAAATAGGAGAAAGCCCATACGACGGCTGTCGCCAAAGAAATAATACGAGAATTGAATTTTGAATACAAGAGAGCGAGAGAGGAACACTTGGATTCTCTCCGAAAGTAATTCGAAATTTGAATCTCGGTGGGTCCGTGATACTGAACCAATTTTAAATACCTAGCTAACAATTTTTGAACCGGTGTAAAAGGGGACGATGTATAAATGATATACTCGTATATAAACAAATTCTACATTTATGAATATATATTTTCATAAATGTAGAATTTGTTTTACTTCCGTGAATATTTCACGGGTTGCAACTAGTTAATTTTAATACCTGCATTCTTTACGAAATTTTTTAATTCAATACATGTACAAAAAAATTAATGGCTATCCGCTTGATAAGCGTAAATAATAACCATTACACAACTGCCGCAGATTATTGTAAATTGAACTTACGAATTAAACACAGTCACTAACTATCATATATTAAACGTACAAAAATTGTGTGTAATTTTACGATGAAGTTAGTTTTGTGGTGAATAAATCTGAGGGAAGGTATATACGAGTATATATAAAGATAGGGAGAGAATCTATTCCTGTCGAAGGGCGTGGCAGAGAGACGCGCTATTCAGGGTATCCTTCAGCGGCGGTAGATGTCACTTGTCACTACCAATCACTAATTACTCTATTATCCTCTCTAATGAGGACTGCTCTAACAATAAATTTAATCAATTTTCAAAGATTTTACTTTAAGAAAAATATCTGCTTTTTCTGATTTTAAACCAGACGGACGTATGTTATTTGGATATTATGGAGGAATAGCTGGAAAAATTACAGCGTCTTCAAAATCTAACATTAATTTTTAACCCGAGAAAGTAACGTTTAAGGCTTATAAAAAAATATTTCTGGTTGGTTGGAAGAGATTGCCACATGACAATAAACTCGCCAGGTTAAAAAAAAAGGACAATCATATCACTTCATACCAGAAGGCGCTGAACTGGTTGAATGTGAGAAATAAACCCCAAAATTACATACTATATCTATTGTATAATATCCTTAACTGCCCCACCACCCCCTATTATCTAGCCGAAAAAATTTCAGCGTCTTTCGGCGACTGAAAAAACTGTTAATTTCTAGTCAGTAAAATAACGTGTTTCATTCCTGATTTTTCTTTTCCTTTCCTCTCCACCATCCCTTCCTTTCCTTTGATTGATGATATCTCACTTTTACTTAAATAACATATATATTATTTTTATCAATAGGCAATCCATCCAAACTAAGATGATTTGTGCCATCAAGTTCAAGCCATAACGCAATTACCACCTTGATCAAAAAGTTTTAGGACTTTATTCATAAAATCGAAAATACAAGTTTATTCATCAAAATCGATACGGTCCCCTTCAAAGTACTCCCCATCGACTGCAACGCACTTACGCTAGCGCTTGATCCAATCCTCGAAACACCGCTGGTACTCAATTTTCGGTATGTCTATCAGAGCCGTCTTCGATTTTTTCATGACATCCTCTCGGGTGCTGTAACGCGTTCCGCGAAGCGGTTTTTTAAGTCGATTGAACAGGAAAAAGTCGCAGGGAGCCAGATCATGTGAATTCGAAGGCTGCTGGATAGTAGTCGTTTAAAAAACTCATGAAAATCATGTCTTTCGCGATTTCAACGCGGTTCTTTTTTTGCATGAAATTGAGGTCTTTCGGCACCAGTTTTGCAGCGACACGTCTGAGGCCCAAATCACCAACCAAAATGTCTTGAGCGGATCCACTAGCGATGGTCAAGTCCTCTGGCAGCTCTCTGATGGTCAATTTGCGGTTTTCGGCCAACATTTCTTTGATTTTATCGATGTTTCGACTGCCACTGCGTTCGTCATCCTCGACCGACTCACGACCACTTCTGAAGCATTCGTGCCACCGAAAAACACTTCTGCAACATTTCCAAGGTATGCGGACCGTTAAATCCGTTTTTCACACCAAATTTAATGCAAATTCGTTCATGAACAGTTGATGCCATTTTCAAACTTGTAAAAAACCGAAAACACGCACAAAGGTAGATGTACTCAGTACAGCGTAACTTTTACAAATGTCAAGCTATGACGCTGAAATTTGAAAGGAAGTGTCAATGATAGATGTGGTAACCTAACACAAAAAAAAAGATTTCCAATCGGGTGACTGACAGCGTCACACGGTGGCCGGTCCAAAAACGTTTTGATCAAGGTAGTATATGAGTCAATATATTGTAATAAAGGCTATTTGCATTCCAAATTCAGGCTACTTGTATTCCATCACATTCACTCAGACCTTGGTCCTCCCAGCTAATACTGTAGGTGGACTAGTCAGACAACAGATGGTGCTTCAGAAGCCTGTGCTTATAACGGAAGGGTAGGTCGGACTTACTCTCGTAAGCCCCCAGGGCAGCGACTAGAGGATTGCTGTGGGTTTTTTATAGTCAATTTAATTATACATAAGAGAACGCCAATTGCAGAATTTATGAAATGTCAAAATCATTGTGAAAAGTCGGAGTATTTTGATATTTTTACTTAAATCCTTTATTGTATTTGCGATATTAAATAAACTCAATTATTGAGCGGTAAAATTAAATTTTTTTATAATGATAATTTTTTTAACATCAGTGGTACGCAACGTTTTTCACTTTCAACCCCTATTAACAGCATTTTCCTTATGCGACCCCCCACTTAAATGAAGAACAAGAACGCAATTTTATTTATTTATTTATTTAAGTAAGAGTGACGATGTCCATGACTTAGTTATAGTTCGGAAATTCTAGGATGAGTCCTGTGACAGCTCACAAATTTGCCCAAATACAACCTTGTAACGATGTTCAGTAATTTTAATTATTTTATCAACTTTAATATAAGCCTCAATTCTAATAAATAGCAAGTTATTTAGGTAAATACATTACATTAGGTTGTATTGGGGCAAATTTGTGAGATGTCACAGGACTCATCCTAGAATTTCCGAACTATAGTAAGACGCATGTCCCCCAACCCGGGGGCTGCGGGTTTGAATCCTGTTAGAACCCAAATTTAAAAACAAATATTGCAATCTCTTTTTCACTCAATTCTTCTTTAGAATTTTTGTATTTGTTGGAAGAGCTTACCACATGACAATTAACCCACCAGGTGGTACTGTATACAACGATAATGTAATACCATCATCATCTTGTCATGACTGAACATCGTGACTCCCATGATAGCCTCAATATTTATGTACCTAGAATAGTTGTCAAGAACATAAAGTCATATATTTTTCATCAAAGTTGGATTATGAAATGGTAGGGAAAAAAGATTATCGGGAAGATGCAATGGTCAGTTTGAGAGTCATTGCTTCTTCTATTCTATAGCCTAGTCCAGGGATGGCCTACATGTCGTTCGCGATCGACCTGTCGGTCACAGCCGTCTTCATAACTTACAATATTTTATTTATTTATTTTACACATGACAACAAATATACATCATTTGTGAAAAACCGACAGGTAATTTAATTCGGACACACAATTGTAATGGATCTGGGTTTGTTGCCTTTCATTTGTCGTATCCCCAGTAAACTAGGCTTTTGCCTGTATCTAACTGAGGACACATAGCATGAAAAACTAAATTGACATTCTTACCGATTTTTAATTATATAAAACCCCGTTGCACATTCTCATCAACCTGACAAACAGTGACACTCAATTACATATTTATACATCACGCGAATCAAATCCCTAACATTTCATCACTTCAAAAATATCAAAAAGTCCATCATACAATATACCGCATATAATCATAAAAAAACACCACACACAAGAGTAAAAAACCACACAAATCTTTGCTACAAGTCATTCCTCTTGCAAGCCCAAGTACTCAAACTCCTGTCGCAATAACAACCACGCTCCGATCGACTGCCTAAATTGTTTTCCTTCTTTTGCCTGTATTGAATTCGGCCCCCCATTGTATGTCATGGGAGCTAAATAGGCATATTGCCTTTGGGCAAAAGATGTTTTAACTCTAAGGATGGTGAACATTTGATCAGTTGCCATGCGTGTCATGTGTCCATGCGTGATTGTTGTATTGATTTATATCTAAAGCCCTTATTAACACTCTTAATGTCTAGTCATTAAAATAACGTGTTTCATTCCTGATTTTTCTTTTCATTTCCTCGTCACCATCCCGTATTGAAAACAAGATATACTTTTTTTTAAATTTCTCCACTTCATTTTACAACGATTTGTAGGATGTATTTCCAAGTTAAATCTCTTCCAACCAACCTGACAAAAGTAAATAAAGGACGTTATAAATTTTTTTATTTCCATTTTATTTATAGTTAAGGCATTAACATGCTGTTATACTCTGGAATCAGTTACAAACCAATATAAGACTCGCTCCGTCCTTGGCATGCTTTAAGTAGCGACTAAAAAAACTCTTAATTTCTAGTCAGTAAAATAACGTATTTCATTCCTGATTTTTCTTTTCTTTTCCTCTCCACAATCCCCTCCTTTCCTTTTGATTGATGATATCTCACTTTAAATGAAAAATAATGTCCGTCTTTGTGAGGTTCGTGGGCATATGCTCACGTATCTCTCTCCCTGGCTCCATCCCAACTCATTGTCTGCGAAGACTGTTGGGGTCAGCTCTCCTCGTCCTCAGGTTGTATGCTCTTCTGTCCCGGACTACGTCCCCCAGGCCGTGCCTCTGCATCAGGTTATCTTTTTGCACCACCCATGAATTATTTGGTCTTCCTCTGGTTGTTATTCGAGGAAGATCCATGGAGATTGCCTGGTTCACAATGTGATCGGGTGCTCTGCGTCCAACGTGCCCATACCATCTCAATCGCCTCTCCTCCATCTTGCTGTTGATGTATGTAACACCCAGGCTTCCACGAATGCGTGAGCTTCTTATTTTGTCTCTTGGGGACACACTAGCTGATCATCTTAGCATGCGCATTTCAGCAGTTTCTAGTTGCCTGGAGTAAGAGGTATACATCGTCCAGCATTCGGAGCCATAGAGGATCGTGGGTCTGACAATCGTTTGGTATACTTTTCCTTTTAACTTTACTGGCATTTTCGGATCACATATGCTCACGTATATGTTTATGGATTTCGTGGGGATGGATAGTCATTTGAATGATTTATGCGACTATGTAAATTGCTTCATTTAATTTTGTCTGATTGGTTGGAAGAGATTGCCACCTGGCAATAAGCCCACCAGATTGTATTTACAATAAAAGCGTTAAATAAATAAATAACACAAGAAAACGTGTTTAAAATAGCTATTTTAAAATCACAAGTAGTGACTACCGCATCATTCAAAGTCAGTTATCTTTTAGTAAAAAAAATGTGTCATTTTCTGATGGACAATTTGTAAAAAACGATTTTTTTAATAACAGCGTATTAATGTGTTAAATTTTGTGAATTTGATAAGTACTCGTAGATCTCGAAATTTTTTTTTTTTATGTAAAAATTCGATCGCGACAATTAAAAAGTAGACCACCCCTGCTCTGGTCAATGAATACCAAAGTTCATCATTTTCAACAACAGTTACAAGTTTGGCTCACGCAAAAACAGTTAATTTATAAATAGGCCAATCCACGCGATTACTTCGGCCATCATTAAGTGGACATGTAGGATAATTGGTACATTGACAGATGCCAATATTTTAATTACATCATCATCATCATCAGCAGCACTGCAGCCCAGTGGCGTAACAAGGGTCTTCTGCAATAATAATGCTTATAAAAGGACAATTTATAAAGCGAGAGATTAGACTCTTATCAATGGCGCTCTAGCTTCGGATTCAATATACAGTAATTTGTAAGTCTGGTTGGTTGGTTATAGTTCGGAAAATCTAGGATGAGTCCTGTGACAGCTCACAAATTTGCCCCAATACAACCTTGTAACGATGTTCAGTAATTTTAATTATTTTATCAACTTTAATATATATATAAGCCTCGATTCTAATAATTAGCAAGTTATTTAGGTAAATACATTACACAAAGTTGTATTGGGGCAAATTTGTGAGCTGTCACAGGACTCATCCTAGAATTTCCGAACTATGGTTCAAAGTATGAACCGACTGGAAGCATTCAAAATGTGGATGCACTGGAGAATGCTACGGATACCCTGGACGGATATGGTCAACAACACGAGGGTTCTTCAATGAGCCAAAGTTGATAGAGAGTTGCTGACTAATATTAAAATCCGAAAGGTGTCCTACTTGGGTCATGTACTTAGAGGAGCAAAGTACAAATTACTGCACCTGATCATCCAAGGCGAAATAGAGGGTCGAAAGAGTGTTGGCAGGAGGCAAATCTCCTGGCTCCGCAATATACGTGATTGGACTGGAATAAGGCGCGTTGGATATCATTTTCGGGCTGCCGGGGATAAAGATGTCTAAGCCTCGATTCTAATAAATAGCAAGTTATTTAGGTAAATACATTACACAAGGTTGTATTGGGGCAAATTTGTGAGCTGTCACAGGACTCATCCTAGAATTTCCGAACTATAGTTGGTTAAAGTATGAACCGACTGGAAGCATTCGAAATGTGGATGCACCGGAGAATGCTACGGATACCCTGGACGGATATGGTCAGCAACACGAGGGTTCTTCAAAGAGACAAAGTTGATAGAGAGTTGCTGACTAATATGAAAATCCGAAAGGTGTCCTATTTGGGTCATGTGCTTAGAGGAGCAAAGTACAAATTACTGCACCTGATCATCCAAGGCGAAATAGAGGGTCGAAGAGGTGTTGGCAGGAGGCAAATCTCCTGGCTCCGTAATATACGGATTGGACTTGTATAAGGAGCGTTGGGGATATTTTTCGGGCTGCCGGGGACAAATATGTCTACTCTCAGGTGATATTCAACGTTGGAGGGACCTGACATGACACCGAGAAGAAGAAGAAGAAGAAGAAGGTTGGTTGGAAGAGGTTACCACATGGCAATAAGTCCACCAGGTGGTTCTGTATATAACGAAAGTGTAAAACAATACAATACAGTACAACCTAGCGAGATTTTTTCATGTGGCAATATCTTCCAGCCAACCAGAATTATGGTATATTAAAGACGCCATAAGGGAAAAGCAGAATGGACTTATTTTTAAAAAATCTGGGTTCCAACGGGTTGGAAAACAAGCGTGTTACCAACTAGACAACGGAGGTCATCATGCCCTTGGTAAGTCAAGACAGACTTTGATACAAAAAAACCTTTGTAGATCTTCCGATATATAATAGTAACATATTCGGCTTTAAGTGTAGTGTAATGCACTGAGTTGCATAGCCGCGCGGTTACGCGTTGGACTTCCGTGCGGAAGGTCGCCGGTTCGAACTCCGCGCTATGCTAATCCTCTCGATGACACAGTTTTCCCGCCTGATATTTGGGGATAAAAGGATAACTATGTCCAGCGGCGGCTGGTCTCGAGGTGCGTTGGTGTAGATATACAGTAAACCGTGAGACTATTTCTCTATATTGCGAATTATTTCTCCGGTTCAGCGCACCAACGCACCTCGAGACCAGCCGCCGATGCCTATGCCTTTGGTCATATCTATTTATTTATTTTAAATAACAGGTAATGAGGCATCGTTGGTGTGCTGAACCTGAGAAATAATTCGCAATAATTAAATTATATATTCGCAAATATGACTTCCAAAAATGTGCAATATTTGTATATGTAGATTAAATATGTAGAAAAATACTGACAAATAGTACGAGGATTTTTATTTTAATGAACATTCAAAAAAATTTGAAGTTAAATTAAAAAAATATTCCTTTCAGATTGATCGGCCAAGTTTGGCAATTCATACTGGAGCGATCTCGAATACGCACCGGACGGAAACGCAGATTCATATAGGGCAGACAAGAGACATACAGTAAACCGTGAGACTATTTCTCTATATTGCGAATTATTTCTCCGGTTCAGCGCACCAACGCACCTCGAGACCAGCCGCCGATGCCTATGCCTTTGGTCATATCTATTTTTTTTTAAATAACAGGTAACGAGGCATCGGGTCCAGTACAGCGGTGTGATTGGTCCCATTGCTGGTGTGAAACGGATCACTCAGAATAAGGAAATAAAGGAAGTCCACAGATGAGCTTCACTTTCTACCTGAATTCACGTTGGAATTACGAGGGGGATCCTCGACTACGAGGCTCAGCAACGACGAAGATTCATACACCTTCTCATACAACTCCTAAGATTTCTCGAACTTTCTTTCGAAATATAATTCACTTGATCCAACCATACTTTCCTTGATCTTCCTCTGCCTTGTCCACCCTTTCTCTAAATGTATGTATTATAATATTATTATTATTATCTGGTTGGTTGAAAGAGATTACCGTGTATTAATAATCTTGCTATTTGTGTACTTTAAAATAAAGTATAAGTCTTGTATCCGTCAGACCATTGACACTGAGAATACATCTTCTGATATTTGGCCTCCGTGGCCTAGTTGGTAAGACGCTTGTCTCCCAGCCCAGAGGTTGCTGATTCAATTCCCGCTGGAACCCAGATTATTCAAAAAAGGGGTCATGTTATCCTTTATTTTTTTAACCTGGCGAGTTTATTGTCATGTGGCAATCTCTTCCAACCAACCAGAAAGATATATTTTTATAGGTCCTAAGTGTTAACCAGACTGGAATCATATTTTAAAAAATCTGGGTTCCAGCGGGGATCGAACCCGCAACCTCCGGATCGGCAGACAAGTGTCTTACCACCAGACCACGGAGGTCGTCTGGTGGTAAGACATCCTTCTGGTTGACTGGAAAATATTACCACATGGCAATACTCCCGCCAGATTGTACTGTATACAATGAAAGTTTAGTGGAATATTTGGACAATATCAAAATAACAGTGATTAAATTAGTCAAATTAGAAAACCTCGAGGTATTTTTAACAGCCCCTGCCCCAAGTTTGGCTCGCACAAGGATAGTCAACCTATAAATACGAATGCGATGGATACGCTTGTCTCCCAGCCCAGAGGTTGCTGGTTCAGTTCCCGCTGGATCCTAGATTATTTAAAAAAAGGATTCTTGTTATCTTTCTGGTTGGCTGGAAAATATTGCCACATGGCAATAATCCCGCCAGATTGTACTGTATACAATCTGTCGGGATTATTGCCATGTGATTAATCTGTTGGGATTATTGCCATGTGATCATATTTCGACAATATCAAGATTCCAGTGATTAAATTAGTTAAATTCGAAAACCTCGAGGTATTTTTAACAGCCCCTGCCTCAAGTTTGGCTCGCACAAGGATAGTTAACCTATAAATAGGAATGCGATGTATACTTCGCCCATTGTTAAGTGGACATCTTTGTTAATTGATGCATCGACTATTGCCAACATTTTAATTACACAGCTTCTTAAACGCGTGATCATTGCGAAGCGTCGTGGTCATCTACTGTGTCTGGAATTTGGTGCACCGTTTGTGCTCTCCATCGGTGTCGTCGTCATTGCTGGACCTCGTAGTCGAGGATCCCATCGTCATTCAAATGGCAATTCAGTTGGAAAGTGAAGGTGTTACGTGGAGATCCTTTTTTTAAATGAACGAGTCGTTAGACACCAGGAAACGACACCGTTGTACTAGATACGATGGCACACGTGAAGTGAGACGTTTTTGACAAAATATATATGAACGAAGTCATATGTATACTTATGATATACCCCCGAATACTCAATCAAATCAATCAATTAATGGCACTACAGCCCATTGTGGGCCCCGGCCTCCTCCAGCAGTCGTCGCCATTCCCTCCTATCCTGGGATGCATTCCTCCAGCCCCTGGTACCAATCACGCTTGTATCCCTCTGCACCCCATCCATCCACCTGAGCTTTGGTCTACCCACGCTGCGTCTTCCTTGGGGCTTGGAAAAGAGTACCTTGTTAGGCATTCTCTCTTCTCCCATTCTTGCTACATGCCCCGTCCAACGTAGCCTCCCAATTTTGATGTATTTTATAATGTTGGTCTCTTTGTATATGCTGTATATATAACTCATTATATCTCACTCTCCAAGATCCATTTTCCTGTATGGGTCCGAATATTTTTCTGAGTATTTTCCTTTCAAATATTAGAAGGGAAGATTCGTCCTTCTTTCCCAGTACCCAGCATTCAGACCCATATGTGAGGACAGGCCGTAGCAGTGTTTTGTAAATGGTAAGTTTTGTTTTTCCCCGAATACTATGCAGAAATAATACCTGTGTCATTCGAAGGGATTAGCACAGCGCGGGATTCGAATCGACAATCTTCTGCATGGAAGTGCAGTGCATTACCTCGCGGTCATGCATCCTTCATTGCCTCATCGGTGTAGAGTTTTTGCCGTAAGGAAAGAATTGTGTAGAAGGGTGACCATGATTTTTTATTTATAATATATTCAGATTATTTAGTTTATTTATTTATTATTAATTTAAAATAGAGAAGCGGATTTTTTTGTTTAGAATAAATATTTGTTTATTGATACAGAAAAAAAAAGTTTGAAAGAAACAAGAAGTTTTATTTATTTCTAACAAACTTTATATTTTATTTACAAATACACAATGGAAAATTTTAAAGATATATAAATGTTTATTTGCTTTTTAAGAAACGTATTGGTTAAGAAACACAGTATAGACATTTTATTAAACATAACAAAACAACATAAAAATACAAAGAGAACTTAATTTACTATGCATAAATAAATTTAGAAAAGAAACCGTCTCATTTTATTTCACAATTAAAATTATTCAGTCTGATTATGAATCACTATCACTCGCTTCACTTAAACTTATTATGAAATTGTGGTTTTCCCTTATACTCGTATGGTCAAACATGGTTTCTCTTTCCCAATATTCCGACTCTATGTCCTTCACATGGCTACATATTCTGTTCCACTCTTCAGAGTTTATCAAAGAAACTTTTTCTATTACTAATTGATCCACTGTATTCAATGTAAACTGTACATTTCTGGAACCAACATACCCTTTGACAGAAGCCGATCGATTTGATTTTCGATCGTGTTAAGATCAGGGTCATACGACGGAAAGCGCAAAACATCGTGGCCATGTTCTTGAAGCATTGGTAAAATTTGGTAAAAATCCGCTTTCACCCCCTGCGTGGACAATAATGAAGCGAGATCCTTTAGATATGGGCTACCAAGATATTATTCTTCTTCTTCTTCAGCCGTTTCTCCACTGCTGTATGTAGGCCTCTTCTAAAACCTTCCATGCTTCCCTCTCTTGGGCTTTTCTCGTCCATTTTCTACCGGCGACAGGGATACTGTCGTTTGGGCTTCTGGGGCCGTCCCATCGGTCTTCACGTATCCCACGGCCTCCATTTCAGGACTCTGAGTAACCATCTTTCATTACATTGTCTTGCAAAGTGACCCACTCATTGCCATATCATTCCAGCAACACGATCCATTATGTCGACCAAGATATTAGACTATCCAATTTCTCTCTGCGTTTTAACTTCAATCTTGTCTCATCTCCCTCTTGTAATTTTTGCAACCACATGTTTGTAATTACCCTGGACGGATATGGTCAGCAACGCGAGGGTTCTTCAAAGAGCCAAAGTTGATAGAGAGTTACTGACTAATATTAAAATCCGAAAGGTGTCCTACTTGGGTCATATACTTAGAGGAGCAAAGTACAAACTACTGCACCTGATCATCCAAGGCAAAATAGAAGGTCGAAGAGGTGTTGGCAGGAGGCAAATCTCCTGGCTCCGCAATATACGTGATTGGACTGGCATAAGGGGCGTTGGAGATCTTTTTTGGGCTGCCGGGGACAAAGATGTCTACTCTCAAGTGATATTCAACGTTGGAGGGACCTGATATGACACTGGGAAGAAAATATGTTTGTAATTGTAATTTTTGCAACATGTTTACTTAAAAATTTTAAAACATTAAAAGTATATTACGAGTAAAATGATAATTTTCCAGGCAATGTATCGTATGTCAAATCCGAATTTAGCCACACTCATCACTAATAGATGTCCCAAAAGGCCGCGTTCCTGAGCGTGCCAAAAACAACAATATCATTAATCGCGCATCGCTTTCAGAGCGCTCCATTTGCCATGAAACCAGTTTGCTACTTGGTCGATTTCATATAAATTTCTTAGGCGAGATAACAATGTTTATATGTGCCCATGCATATCATATTGTGTATTTTGTTAATGAACTATTGTTTGATATCAACACTGAAGTAAGACAGGGATGCTTTCTGGTACTTATTTTTCATTGTTTTTTTTTATCATCTTACGACGCTTTATCTTCAGTCGTTCGTTGTTTATGATAACAATAATAAAGTATTAAGCAAATTCTCCGGAAGAGCGCTCTAACGCGGTATTCGAACACATAATTATTTAAAGAAAAGAAAAAGACGTTCTAAGTAAGGATAATAAAGTGGCAGATCCATCCATTACTATCCAAATGCTTCTCCGAATCTGGCCTGGTGGTAAGACACTTGTCTGCGGATCCGGAGGTTGCGGGTTCGATCCCCGCTGGAACCCAGATTTTTTTAAAAATAGGATTCCAGTCTGTTTAACACTTATACCTATAAAAACATATGTCTGGTTGGTTGGAAGAGATTGCCACATGGCAATAAACTCACCAGAACACTGATAACTCAACAAAAGGAAGACGAACTACGAGTACATAGAAAAAATCTTTCGATATGTGATAGTAACACATTCGGCTTTATGTGGAGTGTAATGAATCTTTAACTGTCCCGCGATTCTAGAAGCACTAAGTTTGTATGTACCTAATAAATATAGCCGTGCAAGGAATCACCGTTCTACATACCAGCTTACAGAAGGAATATCATGGCTAAACACTCAGTCACGCGTGGTATAGAGATATTGAACCAACTGAGTGACACTGTGGATATAGTCTCGGCACCGTCTAGCAGTATGAGAAGAATCCTGGCTGATATTCTTCCTAACGAATAAGCTAACGCTAGAAGCACACCCTCTTTGTGTAACAGGAGAAATCCGTGCAAAGTGGATACAAACGTGTAATACTCGTATATGGCTCTCTACAAAGAGACGACGTTCTTCAAAGCCGAAGTTACCCGATTATGTCCGACAGTCTCTTTCTTAAGACCGATGTGTATTACTTGTCATCGGTTACTGTATCTACTGTGCATATTAGTTTAAGATAAAGTTACGTATTTTTGTCAATAATTTTAATTATTTGTATTAGCTTGTCATTTGAGTATTTGTATGTAAGAAACACATTTTTTTATCGTAAATTAAATTAAAATAAATTAAATCAAATAGAAATTATTAAGTTAAAATATAAATACTAGCATAAAGAGGTCCAGAAGAAGACCGAAGGTACGCTGGATAGATGAAATCAAGAAGCGTGGCAACATTTATGTTTTAATACCCCATTGACATGTATTAATTAGTCTAAGACAGCATTACCTTAATAGGAAAATCCCTCAACTTTCTTCAATCTTTTATTATTCATCCATACTCGTATATAACACCCACGAAGAGATATATACATATTGGGATATACTAAAAGAGACTGTAAACGAAACACCTGGATTCGCAATATAACAAAGGTAGAAGACTTATAAAGGTATGCAAAAGAATGAAGTGGCAATGGGCAGGACACGTAGCCAGAATGTCAGACTCCCGATGGACATCCGAAATAATCCAATGGTACCCAAGAGGATAAAGAGGCCCAGAAGAAGACCGAATGTACGCTTCATAGAATAAATCAGGAAGCATGGCAGCATCACATGGCATCAACGAGTGAAAAATCGAATTATTTGGAGTCAACTTGGGGAGACCTTCATCCAGCAGTGGATCGACCCTGGTTGACAATGATGATGATGATATGGAGGTACAAAATTTCAACATCAAAATAGATCAACTCATATATTTTTCAAAACAAAACCAACAGACAAATAAGGACGTCATTTCCACTTTTAATAGGATTAACAGATTTTCTCAGAATTCACAAAAAAGCTAATAGGAAAAACCCTCGTCGTCGCTTTCAGAGGCGTCCAACCGTGGCGTGTGACAGACCCTTCGGTCGCCCGTTTTCATCTTCAAGCGATAGTATAATTACAGCCGACACCAATTTGTCTAAATGAACTGAGGCGAGCAGCGCTCTCACTTTACAGCCGCGGGAGATCAAATGGAGTGAAACAATTACAGATCAACTGTCAGTACTTTATTTAGATTTATTTAGATGAATTTTTGCAGTTGTCTTTTAGATACTTTAAACGTTATTTATTTTTCGATGCGTATTAGCAATATTTATCTCAACATTTTCCTCATCGTTAACCCTTTTTTATTTTATTTTTTAACCTGGCGAGTTTATTGCCATGTGGCAATCTCTTCCAACCAACCAAAAAGATGTTTTTTAGGGCCTTTGTGTTAACCAGACTGAAATCCTATTTAAAAAAATCTGGGTTCCAGCGGGGATCGAACCCGCAACCTCCGGATCGGCAACCCTTCCTTCCCTGTGATGTGTAACTAGTACACATTGCTTCTAAAAACTTTAATATCTCTATAAATATAATAAATACTGGGTTCAGATTTTAGGTATTCTTCCGTAATACATTTACGCATTGAATGGAAAAATAATATTAATAATAATTAGCACTTATCGGCCACATTATAAATATTTCGTGAAAATCGGGAATAAATTCACCAATACAATCAAATGTGTGCCAGTGTGTGACGTAGGTATATTCATTCTAAACAACCGCCATGGGTGAGGAAGCGACGCTATTCACGTCTCACACTCACTCTATTTCGGTATATGGGAACGCAAGAAATAGAATCTCAGCTCACTCGCTTCAGTAGCTCGCGGACATCCATTTGAGGTGGTCCCTTCGCTCGTTTTGTGCACGTCGGCCGATGTTTTTTTCATGTTTTCAGCAATTAAATTTCAATTATTATCACTTTTGACTTCAAATTTAATTAATTTAAGCTATTGGCTATGAATATCTTAATTTTTCCGATTTTAAATCGCTCATTTTTACGTGTGTATTGAATACACAGCACCGGAACGCGCGAATTTTTTTTAGCGCTGGAAGGGAAAGGTTAACTTCTATATAATGTTCATCTCAATCCATATTTTCTGTGAGATTCATCTTAATTTTGTTGCTTTTTTCAATTTTAATTTAGTTGATTTTTTCAAATATAAGTTTACAATATAATAAAGATAAATAAATTTTGAAACAAAAATTGATTGATTGGGATAAATTGCTTTAAAGTAATGAATTTATTGGCTAATTGTGTGAAAATGTCAAATATTACACATACACGTACTTTCATACCGTAAAGATATTTCCCTATCGATCGTCAATTTTTTTCTCATACGCATTCTACCCATATTTTTTTTCTCATACGCGTTCTACTCACATTTTTCTCATACGCATTCTACTCACATTTTTTCTCATACGCAATCTACTCACATTTTTTTCATACACATTCTACTCACATTTTTTTCATACACATTCTACTCACATTTTTCTTATACGCATTCTACTCACATTTGCACTGGGTGTTTGTTTTGTTAGTATTTCTTTATTCATTCATTGCACATGCGCAAACCATCTCAGCGTGTTCTTAATTTTATTCAACACATCAGCCTGAAGTTCACGTTAAATCCTTAGTCACTTCATTCCGTCTTATGTCATACATTGTAATACTGTGTATTAATTCCCATGCACGCATTTCTTTAGTATTTATTTAGCTTCTATCAGTTTTTTACGTGTCCACACTTTCCTTCATCTTCCTTTCGCACCCCTTCCACACACGTTAGTACTACATATTTGTTTTGTTAGTCTTTTTTCATTCGTTTCACATACCCAAATAACTTATGTAACAAAAAAAAATCGCAAGTGTTTCAAAACGATTGTCCCTACCTTGATGTACTCGTATATCAAGAGTTGCCAGACTATTTTCGGCCGCAGCCCCCTTTACCAAAAACTTTTAAAACCGTCTCCCCCCTAGTCATTTACTTTACTTACTCAAATTAATAAGTTTTTACAGTAATCGATATTAAATATTTCACTAGATAACAAACTTTTCATTTTAATCACTTGTAATTAAGGATTGAAAAAGATAAAAGGACTACGGATTATACGTTGCATTATCTTGTGCAACATTTAATATTGAAATCTGCGCTGTAGAAAATTAAAGCAAAAAAATAGACTCTTTTTAATGACACATTTTACCTTTTCGTTCACAAGTTTGGTATGTAATGTGTTTTTATCAAAAAAGTGTTTTTTTTTTATTATTTTACTTCTTAATTAGATGCCTATTGGAATCATAGATATTTTGAAGTAACAAACAAATAGCAGTAGTAAGGGGGTCTATTTTTGCTGTCGTCGGCCCACATTTTTTTTTATTCAAACTATCGACCCCTAGAAAAATCAAATCGACCCCAGGGGGTTGATATCGACCACTTTGGAAACTCTTGATGTATGACAACAAAGTCTGGACATTGAAAAAGAGCGATAAGAGCTCAATAAATGCGTACCATAAGAAATGCCATATATCTAATGTTACAATGTGAGATTTAATATATGTAGCCTAGTTAGTAAGGCAATTGTCTTCCAACACTGGGGTTACAGGTTCAATTCGCATTGGAAACTAATTTATTTTACAAAAGGTTCTAGTCTCATTTTTATTTTAGGTTTCTTAAACATATTTTTAATTGGTTGGAAAAGATTTAAGCCCTATAATTTGTATGAAAAGATGTAGAAGAGGCGAATAATGTATTGTATTACACTTTCGTTGTATACAATACAAGCTGGTGGGAGTATTGCCATGAGGTAATCTCTTCCAAACGAGCAAAAAGATGTTCAAGAGACCTTGAATGAAAATTAGTCTGGATTCCTTTTTTTTTAATTGGCTTCCAATAGAGATCAAATCCGCAACCCTCGAGTTATAAGATAAGCGTCTTACCAACTACGCCACGGCCACGAATGTGTGTCGAGACAAGAAAGTCTGGGGCTAAGTTATTTCTGCCTAGCCTGACAGGGCAATAGTATGTGTATATGTCAAGGGTCTTTCAAATTGAGCGGTTTTTTTTAATTCTTGAATAAAACGCACAATTATCTTCGATTTCAAAAAACTTTTTATTGGTCATTGAAGTATAATGTATAACATTTAAACACAAAAAAACAATATCTGCCAAATATCCACCTCTGGCAGCTCCACAGATGTCCACTCTTTTGTCAAAATTTTCGATGACATTTTGACATAATTACGGTTCTAACTTACCAATAACGCGAATAATTTTGTCCTTCAGCTCAGGAATTGATCGAGGGTCATTCTTATAGAGTTGGCTTTTCACTTAACCCCAGAGAAAATAGTCCAATGGTGTCAGATCACATGATCTTGGTGGCCAATTAACATCACCGTTTCCGGAGATTACAATACATAAAATAATTCAACAATTTGAACGCGTTATTGTATACGACTCCATTTTTATAAATATCATACATTATACTTCTCAAATGTCACAAGACCCAGGCAAGTTCGTGACGCCACCTGTGTTTTATCCAAGAATTTAAAAAACCGCTCAATTTGAAATACCATTTACTTTGTTTATGATATAATAATTATTATTTATTATCAAATAAATAATAACAAAATAAGGTATATAGCGATACCCAAGATGAGGATGTTAAAATTAATGATTGTAGACAGTGTTTAACGCTCCATTTACCTTATTACCTACCACGTAGCAAAATTAAAAGACGCAACAAAACTCGTCCTAGAACTTTGCTATATTTAAATTGATCTATCCGATATTTCTTTTTTAGTTTCAGACTAGAGATAATTCTTTCTCATCAACATTTTACACGATCCACTGCAAATATGCGATGCAGCGCTCGAGGTACACACACAGAGAGAAGTACGCAGCATCCCTGTCTCACTGAGGCCATAAATCTCGCTGCAATCGGCCGGAACTGTGGAAATTCTCACTTCTTCGATACACGTGTTTCTGATTCGTTTTTATCGTTTTTTTATTGTAACTGGGTTAAAGGAGTATTGTGTGTTTATTGCAGTTTAATTTATTTATCAAAATTATTGGATTCCATCATTCTGATTTCAGCGAATTGTTGTATGACAATTGTAGTGTTGGAGAGAAGATGACATTGTAGTGCTGGAGGGAAGATGACATTGTAGTGTTGGAGGGAAGATGACATTGTAGTGTTGGAGGGAAGATGACATTGTAGTGTTGGAGGGAAGATGACATTGTAGTGTTGGAGGGAAGTGAATATTTTATTTTTATTTATTTTTTATTTATTTTACATATGACAAGAAATATAAATCATTTGTGAAAAAACAACAAGTAATTTAATTTGGACGAAGACTTTTAATGGGTTTGTTGCCTTTCATTTGTCGTCTCCCCAGTAAACTATCTCTGCTCTTTCCGATTTTGGATTATGCGGACGTATGTTACTTGGATGTTACAGAGGAACAGCTGGACAAATTACAGCGTCTTCAAAATGTGTGTCTAAGATTTATTTTCAACCTACGAAAGTACGATCATATAACTTCATACCAGAAGGCATTGAACTGGTTGAATGTTAGAAATAGACGCCAAATTCACATACTGTCTCTATTGTATAATATCCTTAACTGTCCCGCCGCATCCTCTTATGGATTAGCGCTACGCTCAAACAGAGATTGTTTATTGGCCTTTCCAGTTCACCGCTCCTCTTTCTTTACGTCGTCCTTTACTGTCCATGCAGTGAGACTCTGGAATCAGTTACAAACCAATATAAGACTCGCTCCGTCCTTGGCATGCTTTAAGAAGCGACTGAAAAAACTCTTAATTTCTAGTCAGTAAAATAACCTGTTTTATTCCTGATTTTTCTTTTCCTTTCCTCTCCACCATCCCTTCCTTTCCTTTTGATTGATGATATCTCACTTTATATGAAAAATAATGTTCGGGTGACTGTCCGTCTTTGTGGGGTTCGTGGGCATGTTCTCACGTATATGTTTATGGACTTCGTGGGGATGGATAGTCATTTGAATGATTTATGCGACCACGTAACTTGCTTCATTTACTTTTGTCTGGTTGGTTGTAAGAGATAGCCGCCTGGCAATAAGCCCGCCAGATTGTATTGCAATAAAAGTGTTAAATAAATAAATAAACTAGGCTTTTGTCTGTATCTCAGTGAGGACATATAGCATCAAAATATAAATCGATACTTCTTTCCAATTTTTGATTATATAAAACCCCGTTGCGCATTCTTATCAACCTGACAAACAGTGACACTCAATTACACATGTATACATCATGTATGATATATAAATTGCAGAATTTGATAAGTTAATTATATGAGAGATGGGAAGAGAAAGCTCTGTAAAGTAATATTGAAAAATACAAAGTGACGGTGATAGAAAAGTTTGAAAAGATAAGTAAAGGTGATATCATATTCATCATCGTCAACCAGGGTCAATCCACTGCTGGATGAAGGTCTCCCCAAGTTGACTCCAAATAGTTCGGTTTTACACTCGTTGATACCATGTGATGCTGCCATGCTTCCAGATTTCATATATTCAGCGTACCTTCGGTCTTCTTTTGAGCCTCTTTATGTCTCTTGGGTACCATTGGATTATTTCGGATGTCCATCGGGAGTCTGACATTCTGGCTACGTGTCCTGCCCATTGCCCCTTCATTCTTTTGCATACCTTTATAACGTCTTCTACCTCTGTTATATTGCGAATCCAGGTGTATCGTTTACGGTCTCTTTTAGTAAACCCCAACATGTATCTATCTCTTCGTGGATGTGATATACGAGTATGGATGAATAATAAAAGATTGAAGAAAGTTGAGGGATTTTCTTATTAAGGTAGTGTTGTCTTAGACTAATTAATACATGTCAATGGGGTATTAAAACATATATGGTATACTCGAACCTGATAGTAAGATGGTAGTCCTTAATAGTATTTTGGTGCCAACTTTGATGTATTAGAATGAAACGTGGATGTGGAAAAAGATTGAGAGGAGCTGAATAAATGCTGTAGAAAGGGGTCCATTAAGAAGAATGTATGGAGGAGCAATATATGACGGAATGAAGTGATTAGGAATGAATGTGAACTTAAGGCTGATGTGTTGAAGAAGAGTACATTGAGATGGTTGGGGTATTTGGAACGAATGAATAAAGAAATACTAAAAATACAGATAAATAGTGCTATTGTGAGTGGAAAGCGTGTGAGAGGAAGACCAAGGAAAGTATGGTGGAATCAAAAGAATGATATTTTGAAAGAAGAAAACGTAGAAAGTCATAGAAATTGTAGATGAATAGATAAAGAAGATGCTAATGATGTGTATCGAGATATGGCGTTTTGTCTTCTCCGCCTTCCCCTACCGGTTCAAGTCGTGATTGGAATGATCGATTGTCCGAAACTCTTGGAATTGATTAGCTTTCGAGTTCCGACAGAAAGATCAGGCTGCAAGACACATTTCTATGTGAAAAATATAGAAGTAATTATTTTGTGAATTCTTCCATACCTTGACTACACATGATCAGAAATGAGTACGGTGCTGTGTCGGATATTTTTGTAGTTAGTTTGCTGACCTGTAAGGAGTGCCTGAAAAGGCACTTCCAAATATCCGAGCCTTGAAATGGGATCCCGCTTGTCTTTCGAGGACTTTTGAAGAACCGGTTTAAAATTGATTATTGTGTTTGTTTTTTTACTATTTTTGTGATTTTTTCCCTTTACTGAAGGGGATTCGTGGAGTTGTACCTGTCTGATTCCGTATTGTATCTTTGTTTTCAATTTGTATTTAGTTTTCAATTTGTATTTAGTTTTCAATTTGTATTTAGTTTTCAATTTGTATTTAGTTTTCAATTATTTGTCTTTTGTGTTTGTATTTTTTTTTACTATTTTTGTGATTTTTTTCCCGTACTGAAGGGGATTCGTGAAATTGTACCTGTCTGATTCCGTATTGTATATTTGTTTTCAATTTGTATTAAGTTTTCAATTATTTGTATTTTGTGTTTGTATTTTTTACGCAGTGCGGGCTGTGCGCCTGTGGACGGCCTCGTATTGTACTAGTAACATGTGATTTTCTACGATTTGATACATGTTTCATTCTGATTGTTTTTGTTGTAATTGTGTAAAATTATTTATATTATTTGTATATATTCTGTCCTACTTAAATATAATAAATAAATTTCAACGCTTAAATGACCTTTTTGATCATTTGTATCAAAAAAGGTCATTAGAGCATTCAAATAAAATAAATAAATACTACATATGTTTGTGGGATGAACCCGGACCTTTTGGTGTATTCTCTCTTGAATGTATTTTTTTTCTTTTTTGTCATCTACTATACTTATTTTCTGTTTATTTTTTTGTATATATTCCTGTTTCTACGTGTTTAAGGGTGTGGGCTGAAAAACATCTGGTGTACCCGTGGCTGGGTTCGCCCTATATTGGTGGGGTATATTTTGGCCGAGGGGATGCTATTAGATGAGCCCAGACCTTTTGACAGCTTCTGTGTTTGATGTATTGTCTGCTATTTATGTGTTTTAGAAGTGTTATTCAGGTGTGATCTTGTACATACTATGTTGCTGTCAATAAACCTAATATTTATTTATTTATTTATATTAGTCCACCAGATAGTTATGAAATGAAGTGTCAATAAATAAATACTGGGAGTTGTGCGTTATACACCGCATATTTTTTTGTATTAACGTCGTGTCGACGCTGACTAAATGGCGGTAAATTCTTAACTCATACGAGTATCATTGAATCAAATTCAAAACACACTAAATCCAAAATTACTTTCTAAATTAATTATTAAGTGTTTTATAAAATTGAACTTAAGTCTGTCAGACAGTTAAAACCACCTTCGTAACCTAGTTGAGGAAATGCCGGAAAGACCTAAAATGTTCATCCCACAAAATACCGCACACAATCATAAGAATAAAAATAAAAACAAAAATATACAGAAACACAAATACAAAACAACAAAATTAAAACAACAAGAAGAAACACACACTCAAGAGCCGACACAAATCTTTTCCACACGTCATTTATCCTGAAAGCCCAAGTACTCAAAATCCTGCCGCAATAACAACCAATGCAAATTAAGTTATAAAGCGAAGCTGTGCCGTTAAGTATTATTTATTAATATATTATTTATAGTTAAGGAATTAACATTGTGGAGGTTTAAGGACATTGTAATTTGTTTTATCAAACACTGTTTATTCCACTTTTTGTAACGGTGTAACCCTACTGGTTTCAAGGCTTTCGCCTCATCATTAGGGGAGGACAAACAAGTCTTATTTGTGCTCCCTGATCATGAGATGAATGTCTTGAAACCGTTAGGGTTATACCGTTACATAAAATGTTTTTTCGGACGAAAGGTCCGACATGGTGGAAGAAGGTAATTATAGCGTCGTTGCTGGATCTCATAATCGAAGATCCCCTCATCATTACAACATAAATTCAGTTGGAAACCGAAGGTGTGGTTGTTGTGGCTGTGTAGTTTTATTAATTTCCTTTTTCCGACGGACTAAAGTTCTGACGTCATGGGAGATGATAAATGTCGTGTCATTGCTGGGTTCGTTGTCGTGAAACAAAGCTATGCCGTGTCATTGCTGGGTTCGTTGTCGTGAAACAAAGCTATGCCGTGTCATTGCTGGGTTCGTTGTCGTCAAACAAAACTATGCCGTGAAGGTATTGAGTTGTTGCACATCAGAAAACTCACCGGCCGCACCCTTGTACTGGATACGATGGCACGGTGACGTGAGACGATCAGAGAACACCGGCTCTCATTTTTTTAAGAATAGATATGACCGAAGTCAAAGGTATCGTTATGTATAATATAACCTCGAGTACTATATGAAAAAAAATGGTGTGTCATTCGAAGGCACAGTGCGGGGTTCTAACTGGTGACCTTCCGCACGAAATTGCAGTGTGCTATAGATCATTCAGTTTGAATAGTCATTTTACAATAGTGTGAGTAACAGTCTCTGTATTACACAACTTATGTAGTGGTAGTGGTTTTAGAATGCCACACGATTGATTCGCGCAGAGCAGAGCGCACGTTTGTATTGTTGTTAAAATACTCGGTGATTAGATAAACACTACCATGTCGGAATTAGGAAAGGGGAAACCGCTTTCGGGCCAAGCAAAGGAGATTGTTTTAAATTTAGGTAATGATTGATAATAATTAGGGATCGGTCGAAAAGGTGCTGCAATCTATCAGTGCCATTTTTGTCTAATGTAATGTATAATTCAAAATGTTTCGAAAGCTTAGAATGAACTTTGTTATAACTTAAAGTTTCCTAGAATTTAGTATCACTCCATCCAATCCACTGTTATTTTAAAACTGTATTATTTGGCATTGTAATTATGTAATTATGATACTAATATTAATATGTAAAATAATCTTACATACAATAATAATTGTATTTTTATGCGCTATAATCTAATTAAAGCTGACGAACATTTTTACTTTATAATACTTGTACTTATATTTATTTTTAATCTTGAAAAATTCCATTATTGTTATTTAATGTTTCCTATAGGTAGAATCTGCCATGCCTAAACAAGTAATATGTTAAATAAACTTAATTTCATTTTATTTTTATGTGCATTACAATTTAAGCTGACAGCATTTTTAATTTACGAACCGTGTGTGTTCAATTCAATGTTTAAATATAAAATATTATTTACATATTTTTTTGCTTTTTCACTTCATTAAAAAAAGAAAGTGACAAGTTTTTGTAAACGCACTGTTACTCACACTATTGCAAAATGACTCTTCAAACTGAATGATCTATACCGTGTGGTCATTCACAAAAGGTAAAGGTACCTGAAACTAATATTCAGTCTTAATATATTTATCTCACACCAACTGTATGCATACAACCCATTAACATTTACACTGTAAAACTATACAAGCATCAACAGGTCAAACAATACGATACGTTTTAAGATCACCTATAAAAGCATAACTTCATCATAATAAAAACGTCTATCGACAAACCGAATAAAAAGCAAAGGACCGACTTTATATGATGTGATGACGATGATCTTCTTTCAGTTAATCACTTGTGGATCTAGTTAGAATGCATCTAAAGAAATACAATTACAGTAACTATATGTTACTGTAACACAGATTCCTGCAGCAAATTTACCCCACGCCCTGATTTATGGCGATGGCCTCTTCTCGTCCCGCAGACATGCCAGCCACACACTCGGTCAACATGTTACAACGATTTTTTCCGTGTTAATTAATCATTTTTAATAATTAAATGCACAAAAAATGTAATTTTAAAACTAATTAATTTAGTACTTGTTTTAAAATGAAACAAATAATTTGGAATGCAAATTTTCTAAATGACGCGAGAATAGTGCGTCGATGGTAAAATAGTTCCTTATCTGGTTGTAGACTGACCTTTGTCAGTGTTCAATTTTATATTAATTTTTTAATCCAAAACTCTTATTAATGATTCATTATTATTAATAATTATAATTAAATTTATTTAATTAATAATTAATAAAATGTAAAGAAACGACGAGATATACCATCAATCCGATGGACTCACCAATTCAGGAATGCCACAGGGTTCTCTGTGAGGTCCAAAGTAGCACTCCGAGGGGATCAAAATAGGAAGATGTAGAGAATCGTTGTAGGTGGGGAAATACAGATAGACCTGAGAGATCACGAGAGGTCATGAAGATGAAGAAATATTTAATTTATGAATCATTTGCTTTATTGTATAAAGTTAAACCGAATGGAAAATCAAAGAGAAATGATACAAAGCCTTGAATATTTCTGCTACAATTATAAACCATGACAGCAAAGCATTAAATAATTGCAACATAAAATTTATATTAATTTATTCTCTATAAAATTTTCCTGACTCATTTTTATTAATAATTATTATTTAATTAATAATTAATAAAACAATATTTTAATTAATTTCATTAATGGAATAATAAAATTATTATAAGTAAATAAATTTAATTAATAATTAATTAATAAAATAATTAAATTATTAATTAATTAATTACCAACAACAATATTAATAAAATAAAATAATTATAAATTTATTATAGTTATCCTATTTATATTTTTATTATTATAAAATAAAGTAAATATTTTAAATTAAAAATAATATAAATATAATTAAATTATATTTGTATTATTTAATTTTTTTTTATTAAATATAAATATAATTAAATAAATAAATTAAATATAAAATTATATAAATATTTTTATTATTATAAAATTTTATTATTAAATTATAATATTATTAAAAGAATTATTCTTAAAATTATTATATATTTTTATTATTATAAATTTATTATTATTATTCTATTTTTATTAATCTAAATTGTAATATTATAAATTAATAATTATAATATAAATTATTTCATAAATATAACATAATATTATATTTATATTTATAATAATATTTATTAATTAATTTAATTATAATGATTGATTTATTATAATTATAATTAAGATAAAAGTGAAGCGTTTCACTTTTCGTGACGTTCAGGCCATTTTTCCCTACCGCGCCTATAGAAGTTTCACTTCAAAAACTCTGGCTTCACTTTGTGTAACTCTATAATTAATATAAAATTAAAACACGGTTAATTTGTTTTATTCCACTATATTTTTTGCAAATCACAAAGCATTACAACACTTGCTGTGTCATCATCAGGTGAGTTAACAAGAACTGATGTATTGTGTGTTGTTTATGTTAACATAGAGTTAAAGTGTATATACTATTTATTGTTTATGGCACTAAGGAGGAATAGGGCTAGAAGAGGGTAAATTTAATTGATTATTTATGATATTTTAGTTTTGTTTCTTTGCCTTATGTTTTTTAATGGCTTCTAGACTTTTTATTGCGCGATATGTGTAGTATTTTTGTGTTTATTGGGTGTGAAAACGAGTGATAATGTGTTATTAGGTGTTCAGCGAACTGTTCTTGTGTGTTTTTTAATTCGCGTACTGAAGTTCCTTGTTGTCATACCTTCGTACACCGCATTACAATCATTACAGCTAATTTGGTAACCTCTACTCTTGTCATAGATGCTATAAATATTGTAAAGGGTCTTTCAAATTGAGCGTTTATTTTATTCTAATTTTTTAAATTCTTAAATAAAACACACAATTTGCTTTGATTTAAAAAACTTTGTATTGGTCATTGAAGTATGATGTATGACATTTAAACACAACAAACAATATCCACCAAATGTCCACCTCTTGCAACTTTAAAGGTGTCCAATCTTTTGTCAAAATTTTCGACGACATTTTGGCATAATTGCGGTTCTAACTCACCGATAACTATTACGACGCTCAAAAAAGCCGAAGTTAGCCGATTATGGCCGGCAGTCTCTTTCTTAAGCCCGATGTGTATTATTTACCGCCGGGTACTGTAAATTAAAAACAGTCAATTCAATCAATACTAAGATATTTAAAAATTACATGTAGGATAGTTTTATAGGTATAGCCTTTAGCAAATGTATAATATATATTATAAATTGGTTTAAAAACTTTTAATAAATGTTTTATTGGTGAACCGAGTATTTTGCATGTGATTATCTAACGCCAAGAAAACGTTATAGTCGCTTGGAAAATGCCGGGAGAATATGGGGGATGAGGCAGTGTTCGACCTTAAATTTATACCCCTCTCCGAAGGATCTAATGTCTCTCTTTATATTTATTCAATTTTATTTATTCAATTACATTTATCCAGATTAGCCAAAATATGTTCACCATGTCGAACTTCTCACGATGTGTAACTATAGAAGCCTCGAAACAAGAAGGCAAGAATCCATTGCGATATTCCTACTGAAGGTTTTTCAAGGTTGCTTTACCTATCCCGCGATTCTAGAAGCACTAAGTTTATATGTACCTAATAAATATAGCCGTGCAAGGCAAGGAATCACCCTCTGTTCTACATACCAACTTACAGGACGAATATCATGGCTAAACACTCAGTAACGCGTGGTATAGAGATATTGAACCAACTGAGTGACACTGTGGATATAGTCTCGGCACCGCCTAGCAGTATGAGAAGAATCCTGGCTGATATTCTTCCTAACGAATAAACTAACGCTAGAAGCAGATCCTCTTTGTGTAACAGGAGAAATCTGTGCAAAGTGGATAAAAAATTTTTTTTGCTCAGAATTATCACAAATAAAGTCAATACTGCCAGCATCAAGGCACTAAATAAAAATAAAATAAATCTATAATTTGGACCACCACAAAACAAGACGCGGCCACTCAGATCATTCCTGAAGGCCGTTAGTCACGGTTGCTGGAACTAAACCAGCCGCATCACCCTGGAGAGAGTCACAGCTCGGTGCGACACTTCAAAGTGACAACACTCTGAAGGGAATGAACATCTGGATGCTGAGGTCAGAGGCGCGAGGGTCAACAGAATACTCGTATTCCAGGATACTTAACCTTCTTGCCTCAGAAAGATTCTTGCTTAGCTTTAATCTTCAAGATGATTTTTCTCCAATCCTCGTAAATAGTTCCGTTGACTCTTAAGGCCCGTTCTCACGGTTCAAATTTAGTTGACCGATTAAAGTTGATCAACAAAAGTTGAAGACGAATTGAATCAGTTTTTGTTCACACGTTTCAATAGAAATTGATTCACGGGCCCGTTCTCACGGTTCAAGTTTAGTTGACCCATTAAAAATGATCAACAAAAGTTGAAGACGAATTGAATCAGTTTTTGTTCACACGTTTCAATAAAAACTGATTCAAGGCCTGTTCTTACAGTTCATGTTTAGTTGACCGATTAAAGTTGATCAACAAAAGTTGAATGAAATCTGTAGTCAAGGCGCGTTCTCACGGTTCAAGTTTAGTTGACCGATTAAAGTTGATCAACAAAAGTTGAAGACGAATTGAATCAGTTTTTGTTCACAAGTTTCAATAGAAACTGATTCAAGGCCCGTTCTCACGGTTCAAGTTTTGTTGACCGATTAAAGTTGATCAACAAAAGTTGAATGAAATCTGTAGTGAGAACCTTTGTTTCAATAGAGTTGATCAACTTTTTAGTTGATCAAGAAAAGATTGACCCAGTCAAACTTTATCGTTCAATTGATGAGTCATCCGCCATTTGCTTTCAAGTTGAAACCTACCTGTCTTGAAACGTGTGAACATATGAATTCAAGTTGATTGTCAAGTTCGCTTTCAACTCGATAAATATGAAAAGAAAGATACAAGAGAAAATGCTTTCGACGCCATTTTTAACTGAATTAAATTGAAACAGTTTATTGAATCAGTTTCCATTGAAACGTGTGAACAAAAACTGATTCAAGTCGTATTCAACTTTTATTGATCAACTTTAATCGGTCAACTAAACTTGAACCGTGAGAACGCGCCTTTAGACTCCTAAGATCTTCTAGGTCAGAGCAGCTACTATCTTGATCAAAAAGTTTTAGGACTTTATTCATAAAATCGAAAATACAAGTTTATTCATCAAAATCGATATGGGCCCCTTCAAAGTACTCCCCATCGACTGCAACGCACTTACGTCAGCGCTTGATCCAATCCTCGAAACACCGCTGGTACTCAATTTTCAGTATGTCCATCAGAGCCGTCTTCGATTTTTTCATGACATCCTCTCGGGTGTTGTAACGCGTTCCGCGAAGCGGTTTTTTAAGTCGGTTGAACAGGAAAAAGTCGCAGGGAGCTAGATTAGGTGAATTTGAAGGCTGCTGGATAGTATTCGTGCTGTTTTTGGTCAAAAACTCATGGGAATCATGTCTTTCGCGATTTCAACGCGGTCTTTTTTCTGCATGAAATTGAGGTCTTTCGGTACCAGTTTTGCAGCGACACGTCTGAGGCCCAAATCACTAACCAAAATGTCTTGAGCGATTCCATAAGCGATGTTGAGCCACGAAAGGTTTTTGGGAGGCCTCGTGGCGTTAGGGGGGACTGGCCCGTTCGCTTTTTTCTTCTTTTTTTCGTTATTATAATTAATAAATAAAACCACTATTTAAAAAAAATCTTAACGATTATTATGAGGCCGCTATAATCAGATGTGACGAGGACACAAAGGAAGCCAATATAAGACAAGGGGTAAGGCAGGTATGCTCTCTGTCACCTGTTCTTTTTAACGCCTATATATAGAGCGCGATTGACGACTTGAGAGAGAGAATGAGTCACAGAGAAGGTGTAAAGATACACGGGCAAAAGGTGGATATGATAAGGTTCGCTGACGATATTGCTATGGTTGCTGAAAGTGAAGAGGAACTACAAGAGGCCTTAACAACTATGGAAAGCATTCTTCAAAATAACTACAGTATGAAGATAAATAAAGACAAAACAAAGCTGCTGACTGTAGGCCGAGCGCAACACTAGATGAGAATAGTGATGTCGGGTAAACCACTAAAGAACACCGAAGAGTTTGTCTACCTCGGGAGCAAAATAACATGGGACGGTCGGTCCAAGAGCGAGGTCGACAGCCGTATACATCAGGCTAGACTTGCATTTAATAAAAGGTCGAAAATAATATAATCAAATAATATAGACCTAAAACTGAGAATACTCCTCATCAAGACCTATGTATGGAGTATCTTGATGTACAGCTGCGAGACATGGTGCCTATCCGAAAGAGATAGACGAAGACTAGAGGCTTTTGAGATGTGGTCCTATAGAAGACTATTAGGAATTTCCTGGAGAGACCGCATCACAAATGAAGAGGTTCTCCGACGAATCGAAGGAGGAAGGCACCTGCTCAGGATCTTGTCCGAAAGGCGTGCAAGATGGATCGGTCATATAATACGACAAGAGGGCCTCTTGCATGCCATAATGGAGGGTATGACCGAGGGGACAAACTCTAGGGGACGCCCACGCCGAGAGTACCTGGAGGACCTGTCGGTGGACGTGCGCTGCTCAACATATACATATTTAAAAAGAGCCGCACAGGACAGGGGGGAATGGAGGAGAAGAGTTGAAATTGCTGCAAACCAGTCTTAGGACTGCAACCACGGAAGAGAAATTAGGGGACCGCGAAACTATTTTAGTTATTAAGGGGGCCGCGAGCGAAGGTTAAGAACCACTGGTCTACTGGACCAATACTACGAGTACGCTGCAGTTACTGTTAATAATAATACTAAAAAGACAATTTATAAAGTGTAGACTATCCTAAAGGACGCTCTTACTCGAGATTCGAACCAAATATTATTGAAAGATTAAAGATATTAAAAAAATTGAGTGTTAGAATAAGAACATAGTGGCTGCGGCTATTAGATTGAGTACATCCCTGTATCTACATATATTTAAAGAAAAATTAGGAAGAAAACCGAAAATACTTACCAAGGAACACGAATTACAGAGAAACCTTTGTAGGTCTTCCGATATGTGATAGTAGCACATTTGGCTTTAGGTGGAGTGTAGTGTATCATATGTATTTAGTGTTCATATACCTATACAATCATTAATTTTGATAAGACTTCCCAAACGATAGGGAACAAGGTAAAGGGAACACTTAATGTTATACTAAAGGGTCCTTCAAATTGAGCGCTTTTTTTTATTCAATTTTTTTTAATTCTTGAATAAAACACACAATTTGCTTCGATTTCAAAAAACTTTTTATTGGTCATTGAAGTATAGTGTATGACATTTAAACACAAAAAATAATATCTGCAAAATGTCCACCTCTTGCAGCTCCACAGATTTCCACTCTTTTGTCAAAATTTTCGATGACATTTTGGCATAATTGCGGTTTTAACTCACCAAAAATGCGAATAATTTCGTCCTTCAGTTCAGGAATTGATCCGGGGGTCATTCTTATAGACCTGGCTTTTCACGTAACCCCAGAGAAAATAGTCCAACGGTGTCAGATCACATGATCTTGGTGGACAATTAACATCACCGTTTCCGGAGATTACAATAAATAAAATAATTCAACAATTTGAACGCGTTGTTGTATTGTATACCACTCCATTTTTATAAATGTCATACATTACGCTTCTCAAATGTCACAAG
Source organism: Odontocerum albicorne (assembly GCA_949825065.1). NCBI lineage: Eukaryota > Metazoa > Arthropoda > Insecta > Trichoptera > Odontoceridae > Odontocerum > Odontocerum albicorne. The sequence goes on from OX463867.1 coordinate 4,276,398, forward strand.
ACCCAGGCAAGTTCGCGACGCCATCTGTGTTTTATCCAAGAATTAAAAAAATCCGCTCAATTTAAAAGACTTTTTACACATATATTAACAGTAACAAAAATAATAATATGTATTAGTTTGCTGGTGTCTACCTTGATGTATGGCAGTGAAACTTAGACTTGGCAGAAGAAGGATAAAATGAAGATGAATGCTGTGGAGATGCGTGCACTAAGGAGTTTTTTTATTGTCATTTTTTTTTTTTTTTTTATCTGGCGAGTTTATTGCCATGTGGCAATCTCTTCCAACCAACCAGAAAGATAATTTTTATAGGCCCTAAGTGTTAACCAGACTGGAATCCTATTTAAAAAATCTGGGTTCCAGCGAGAAATTGTTTGAAAGAAGGCGGAATGAAGATATCAGAAATGAATGTATAAAGAATATTTTATGTAAGGTGAAGAATGGAGATGAGATGGTTTGGACATGTGAACAGAATGAATGATGAAATAATGACTAAGCAAGTATAAAAGTCAAAAGTGCTAGATGTGCGTGGAAGAAGTAGGCCGAGGAAAACGAGAGTGGACCAAATAGATCAGATTTTGAAAGAAGGTAAAGTTGAAAAGAATGAATGATATAAGATCGTCCATGACAAGGTGTATAAATGTAGAGGAGGCAAGGGATTTGTGCTTGAATAGAAGAGTTTGGAGGTATGTTCTCTCTGCCTCTCCCACAAGGGACGCAGTATGATATGTATGTTTATATGTACAACTACAGTAGACTATCGATTATTCGGGGTGGTAGGAAAAAAGCTGTCAAATATATTTATAAAACGTGGATAAAATGAATTTATTTATTTTTTTATAATTGAATTATTAAGACATATACCCGAGAAGCCTTAATTTATAAGCCTTAATCTCTGCGTCGGGATGATGTTGTTAACGATAGAGTAATCTGCAGATATTATCACAAGAAAATGATATTTTTCTCAGTGGTTAGGGGGCGAAGAAGTGCTTATACAATAAACATATTACGAAAGGGGCCAGGCAGGGAGGGTGCGTTGCCTCATGAATAGTCTCCCGTTCTCCCGACCACCCTGGATTCTTTTCTCTCCTAACTTCTTCCTCTCTAGCTTCTTCTTTCCTCCCTTCTATACTCTCCTCGCCTTGACTTCTTCCAGCCACCCTCGAAAACGGCGGCTTAACAAATCACATTTTTACATTTAGTTACATTTACGATGATGAAGGATGCATTATAGGGATCGACAACTCGTTCATAATTTATTTAACACTTTCATGTTAATTTATTTATTATTTTTATCAACTTTCATAAACCTTACACATGTACTCAGGTTAAACCCAATAAAACAAAGCTTAAGATAAATTATATACAGCAATAAGAAAAAAAATACGTTTAAAACTTTATGAAACAATATCTATAACAGCAAAAATATAAAAAATAAGAAAACAAGAATTATTACGATAGTTTAGCCGAAACAACTAACTTTTAGTACTTAACATAAAAAGCTCAAAATGCTTTCTTTAAAAACAATATCAGAAATGTTGAAGATGGTAAAATCCGCGGCTTTATTTTAAAGGGACAGCCCGTGATACAGAGGAAGAGCACTTGGCATGTTAGTTCTAGTTATTGCCAATCTATGGTAAATAGGACAATATTTCTCTACCTCGAATAGTTGTCAGGAACATAAAACTTTATATTTTGCCAGTCTATGGTAAATAGGGCATTATTTCTCATGGTAAATAGGGCAATATTGGTAAATAGGTCAATATTGCCAGTCTATGGTAAATAGGGCAATAAATGGTAAGTAGGGCAATATTGGTAAATAGAGCAATATTGGTAAATAGGGCAAATAGGGCAATATTGGTAAATATGACAATATTGCCAGTCTATGGTAAATAGGGCATTATTTCTCTACCTCGAATAGTTGTCAGGAACATAAAACTTTATATTTTGCCAGTCTATGGTAAATAGGGCATTATTTCTCATGGTAAATAGGGCAATATCTGTAAATAGGGCAATATTGCCAGTCTATGGTAAATAGGGCAATAAATGGTAAGTAGGGCAATATTGATAAATAGAGCAATATTGGTAAATAGGGCAATATTGGTAAATAGGACAATATTGCCAGTCTATGGTAAATAGGGCATTATTTATCTACCTCGAATAGTTGTCAGGAACATAAAACTTTATATTTTTCAAGATAGTAGGATTAGGTGTAGCTCCCATCAGCAACTTAAAAGGCTAAATGGTATCCCATAGCGGAGATTTTCAGGGTATCGGGTCCTGAACATAGCCAATTTGCATTTCAAATCCATTCTTTGGCACTATCATCGAGAGGAAGGGAAGATGCAGACTCAGCAGAGACACATGACACGCATGGCAACTGATCAAATGTTCACCATAGAGTTAAAATATATTTTGCCCAAAGGCAATATGCCTATTTAGCTCCCATGACATACTCGTACAATGGGATACCGAATTCAATAAAGGCAAAAGAGAAAAATAATTTAGGCAGTCGATCGGAGCGTGGTTGTTATTGCGACAGGAGTTTGAGTACTTGGGCTTGCAACAGAAATGACTGTAACATAGCAAAGATTTGTGTGAAATCTTGAGTGTGGTGTTTTTCTTTATTATGATTATGTGCGGTATATTGTGAAATGAACGTTTTGGTATATCTGGAGTGATGAAGTGTGAGGAGTTTGATTCGCGTGATGTATACATATGTAATTGAGTGTCACTGTTTGTCAGGTTGATGAGAATGTGCAATGGGGTTTTATATAATCAAAAATCGGAAAGAAGTTCGATTTATTTTTTCATGTTATATGTCATCAGTGAGATACAGGCAAAAAGCTTAGTTAACTGGAGACACGACAAATGAAAGGCAACAAACCCAGATCCGTTAAAATTGTGTGTAGCAAATTATGTATATTTCTTGCCATGTGTAAAATAAATAAATAAAATAAAAAATATACTCTCACATCCCTCCTCAAGCTAAGAAGGTAGTATCCAAACATACCAAGAATCTTTAAGAATTTTGTGGGATTTTTATGGATAGATATTGAGGTATAGAAAACACATGGCCTCATTAGTAGAACGAGATGCAAGTTGTTTTGCAGAATTAAAACCTTCCTACATGTTGATGCAGGGTTACTCAACTCCAGAGGCAAAGTATTGTCCTTAATGGTTTGTTTATATTGCGTTATTTATATTAATAAAGGAGAGTACAAAGTTAAACAGCTATTTCTAAATATTGTTGTGATATTGTGAATTGGAGGATTCGTCGTAGGTATACTGTCGACAATTGTCTTTCGCGGCTACTTGTACTCTGAGAGCAAGCGAGAGATGTAAAAAAGATGCATGGGAAAATGTGACGGAAGAGAACGATTTTACGAATTCCACAGACGGCAAAGTAAACTAATTCCTTCAACCTCATAGAACTGAGAATCTCCGAAAGACAGACCTACAGTCCACGACAAGCCTTTAAACACATAGCTCGTTGCCATGGAGGCAATTTGAAGAGACCTTTGGTCACTGGAAGCGTGAAAGAATGACATATAAGAGGAAAGCCTCAATATGAACTGGCCAAGTGAGAGACGCAACAGGAAAACCCTTAAAAACTACTCTTCAAATCGCGGAAGACAGGTATGGATAGAGATGAGTCGTCAAGGGCAATAATTGGAGTCACGATACTAAATCACAAACTATACGACAGGATCAACATAATTTATTTACCACTTGTATTGCAAATACAATCTAGCGAGCTAATTATCAGGTGGTAATCTCTTCCAACCAACCAGAGACAAGTAAATTATGCAAATTATATAGTTGCAAAAAATATTCAAATTACTATCAATCCCCACGAAATCTGTGAACGTATACGTGAGTATACGCCCATAAACCCCACAAAGACGGACCCAAATATTCATGTTCATATAAAGTAAGATGTCATCAATCAAAGGAAAAAGAAGGGATGGTGGAGAGGAAAGAATAAATCAGGAATCAAACACGTTATATTACATCATGAGCTGCATGACAGAATAAAGCACATGTGTTTCAAATGGGCCTTTTGGAAGACATGTCCATCACCAAAACGTTTGTCCTAATATTATTATTAGAAAGAAGTTATTGCCTTAAACTTCTTTTACAATAATTCGAATCCCAGCAAAAATCGAATCCGTAGCCCCTGTAATGATAGACGGATGTTTTACTTCTTATTCTCAGTGTCATATCAGGTCCCCCCAACGTTGAATATCACTTGAGAGTAGACATCTTTATCCCCGGCAGCCCGAAAAAGATCTCCAAGGCCCCTTATACCAGTCCAATCACGTATATTGTGGAGCCAGGAGATTTGCCTCCTGCCAACACCTCTTCGGTCTTCTATTTTGTCTTGGATGATCAGGTGCAATAATTTGTACTTTGCTCCTCTAAGTACATGACCCAAGTACGACACCTTTCGGATTTTAATATTAGTCAGCAACTCTCTATCAACTTTGGCTCTTTGAAGAACCCTCGTGTTGCTGACCATATCCGTCCAGGGTATCTGTAGAATTCTCCGGTGCATCCACATTTCGAATGCTTCCAGTCGGTTCATACTACTAACTTTGAGGGTCCATGATTCCACTCCATGCAATAACACTGACCAAACGTAGCATTTGACTAACCGTTGTCGAAGTTTCAAGTTTAGTTTATCATCGCAGAATACGCTTCTCATTGTATTAAATGTCGCACGAGACGATTCAATTCTGCACATGACTTCGGTTTCTGTGTCGAGGTCTTCCACTAGGATACTTCCGAGGTATTTATAGTAAACGTTTCCACTCTCTCTATATCAGCACCGTTCAATGTAAGACGTGCTCCTGCGTGATCCTGTTTTAGTAACAATTCTGAATTTGCTTTAGAACGTTATCAATTCCCAATTTGTTTCAGAAATTCACCATTTATTTTCTTAAAATATTTGGAGAGAAAAAAACGGTTTACTACCCCTTGTGTTGAAATGAAATTTTGACACATCTCTTAGAGATGTCAATCATAAATTAGGGATGGTGAGCAGATGACAGTATGCATTAAATATTTAAATCACAATGCCAACCTTAATGCTGAGGCAATGCCAGAATACGAGAGGAGATTTTGCCGCGTGTAATGGTTCATGAAGCGTTGAAAAAATAGGAATGAACACTTCTTCAAGCTTTTTCTTATCTTGAATTCATATAAATAAATACAGGTTTATTGATGTCACAAGAGACAAACAATGATACAGGACCATAACAGGCCTAAAATAAGAAGAAGAAGAACATAGTATGTACATAATACATTTAGATATATTTCAAGAACACATTAAAAAGAGAATACATTAAAAAACAGAAGCTATCAAAAGTTCTGGGCTCTTTTAGTAACATCCCCCCGGCCAAGATACACCCCACCAATATAGGGCGAGCCTAGCCACGGGGACACCAGATGTTTTTCAGCCCACACCCTTGAACATGTAGAATAAGAAGAGAAAAAAAAACACAGAAAATAAATAGATGACAAAAAAATACGTTGAAGAGAGAAGACATTAAAAGGTCCGGTCTCATTCCACAAACATTCCCCCGGCCGAGATACACCCCACCAATGTAGGGCGAGCCCGACCGCAAGGGCATCGGGGGGGGGGGGGGCTTCCAGCCCAACCTTCCAGCCTAAACCCACATATACCACCTCAGGTTACTACTGTCAGCAAGAACGAAAAAAAAGAAAAGCCTCGAAGGAGTCCAAATTTTATAAAAGTAAAATGACAAATGGGAAATGATGTTTCTACATATAAAAAAACCACGTGCGTTTAGCATTAGTGCAGTCTAATGCGTTACGTGGGGCGGCCATGCACCTTAGAGGAACACAAACAAGTATTGTTTGTGCTCTCCTGATGATGAAGTGAAAACCTTGAAACTGCTAAGGTTATGCCTATATATAAAGTGAAATAAACAGTGTTTGACTTAACAAATAATAATATATATAATATTATATTTATTTTGTAGTATTTTTATTCTGCCAATAAAAGTGAGTTTGAATTCCGAGTTACAGTGCCCTGAAGGAGAGTCTGCTGTCTTAACCCTTCCTTCCCTATGATGTGTAACCAGTACACATTGCTTCTAAACACTTTAATATCTCTATAAATATAATAAATACTGGGTTCAGATTTTAGGTATTCCTCCGGAATACATTTACGCGTTGAATGAAAAAATAATATTAATAATAATTAGCACTTATCGGCCACATCAGAGATATTTTGTGAAAATCGGGAATAAATTCACCAATACAATCAAACGTGTACCAGTGTGTGACGTAGCTATATTCATTGTAAAAAACCGCTATGGGTGAGGAAGCGACGCTGTTCACGTCTCACTCTCACTCTATTTCGGTATATGGGAACGCAAGAAATAGAATCTCAGTTCGCTCGCTTCAGTATCTCTCGAGATTCCATTTGAGGTGGTCTCTTCGCCCGTTTTGTGAACATTGTACGATTTTTTTTCATGTTTTCAGCAATTAAATTTCAATTATTATCACGTTTGACTTGAAATTTAATTAATTTAAGCGATTGGCTATGAATATTCTTGTTTTTCCGATTTTAAATCGCTCATTTTTACACGTGTATTGAATACACAGCACTGGAACGCGTGGATTTTTTTAGCACATGAAGGGAAAGGTTAATGGCGCTATATAAATTGTATTTTCATTATTATTACTATCGAAATAATTATATACAGTATACACATTCAAACGTAATCGATATTTCATCCCTTACCCGTGTAATTTAATAATCGATCAAATAAATATGAAATAAAGCCACTTTATCTATTAGAAGGCTATAATTGTAGGGTGTGCTGTTATGTTAAGGGTATATCATACCCGTATTATGTCAGGGAAAATTACTTTCGAATAAACTGCTTTAAGTTATTTATTCAACTATTCAAATTGAATTAATTGACTTTTTATAGCAGTTCGAATTAGCTTCATTTAAGTCAGTATATTTAATTTTAGTTTCTTATTTATTTATTCGTTCATTCATTCATTCGTTTATTCTGTCGTTCATTTATTTGTACGTTCGCGCCTTCATTAATTAATTCGTTTATTAATTTATCATTCGGTCATTCGTTATTTAATTCGTTCATTCAGTCGTTAATCTGTTATTTAATTCGTTCATTCATTCGTTTATCCGTTTATTAATTTATCTGTAATTAACTGTAACTGTTCATTAATTAATTCGTTCATTAATTTATCGTTCGGTCATTCGTTAATTAATTCGTTCATTCAGTCGGTCATCTGTTATTTAATTCGTTCATCCGTTAATTCATTCCACTGTTTTAGTTCGTTCTATAATTCGTTCATTCGTCCTTCGATTCGTTCATTAATTTGTTAATTTATTCATTCCACTGTTTTTTTACTCCATTCATTCATTCGTTCATCCGTTCTTCAGTTCGTTCATCCGTTATTTAATTCGTACATTCATTTGTCCGTCCGTTCTTTTATTCGTTCGTATATTCTTTAATTCGTTCATCCGTTCTATAATTCGTTCATCCGTCATTCGATTCGTTCATTCATTCGTTTATTCATTCATTCTACTGTTTTTTTACTCCATTCATTCATTCGTTCACCCGTTCTTCAGTTCGTTCATCCGTTATTCAATTCGTACATTCATTTGTCCATCCGTTCATTTATTCGTTCGTCTATTCTTTAATTCGTTCATCCGTTCTCCACTATTCATTATTTTAACCATTCCTTGATTTTTTCAGTAATTTGTTCATTGTTAGTGTACGTATCAATTAATTAATTCCATTATTTCTTTATTTATTAATAATAAATTACCATTTTAGACATTTTACAAAAAAAATATTTAAACATTAATTCTTCATTCATTCATTTCGCATGTCCAATCCATCTCAGCATGCTCTTCTTCATCTGACTCAACACATCAGTCACATTACATTCCTATTACTTTCATTCCTTCATACACATTCATTCCTAATCACTTCATTCCGTATTCTGTTATACATTGTCACTACACGTATTTTTCTCAATACACGCATTTCTACAGCATTTATTCAACTCCTTTCACTCTTTTTCCACGTCCATATTTCACTTCTATACATCAAACTTAACACGAATTGTGGACTATCATATTAGCAGATTTTAATAATGTCCAGTTCGATTATATATGTTTTAGTACCCCATTGAATTTGTTTCCTATCGCTACACGCCGTCCGAAATCCCTCTTAACTCTTCCATCTTATTTATTTATATATTGAACACTTTATTAAAAAAATCGCAAAAAATATTCAAATGATTATTAATCTTTATGGAATTTTTGAACATATAACATACATACTAAAAGAAAAAGTGAGATATCATCAATCAAAGGAAAAGGAAAGGATGGTGGAGAGAAAAGAAATATCAGGAATGAAACACGTTATATTACTAACTAGAAATTAAGAACTTTTTCAATCGCTTCCTGAAGCATATTAATGATGGAGCGAGTCTAATGATGGAGCTAAGTTTGTAACTGGTTCCAGAGACTCACTGCTTGGACATTAAAGGACGACGTAAAAAAAGAGTTGTGAACTGAAAAGACCAATAAACAATATATGTCCATGATCGGAAAGACGCTGAATTTTTTTTAATAAATATGACCCAAATAACAGAATTGATCAACTCGCTTCAATCTTTCATTATTCACCCATATATCAAATTGTTAATTAATTCATAAAATACTATCCACGTTATCGTAGTAACGAGTAAAGCTGTTAAGTCACTTACAAGTTCATTACACAACACTAGATAAATAGTTTGTAAAGTTTAGTGGGTGTAATGGTGTGGCGTGGGTTCGACGATGGATGAAGCCCATATCAGGTTCCGTGTGGGGGGAAGGCGATGAATACGAAATGAAGCTGCCTCCCCAACCCTCAGTATGTAATTTACCCATAAATACATTATGCCAAAATAATCGGGTGACTGTATTGGAGATGCTGTCACCAACTGTTATGATTTTCGTGGAAATATTATTTTAATATAATCAAATGATTTTTAACTAATTATAATTTTAATAATAACTTGATTATTACATATCTATCCAATAGGGTGAAGTGTTTTTTTTTAAATTTTTTTTACAATGTACAATATTTTATCGACCATGAAATAGGTTACAAGAGTAATACTAAAATTAGATTTTTAGTGCGCATAAATATTAAAAAAATATCAAAAAGCAGTACAGACATACATATCACCTACCACACATAAAATAAAATACAAACTTGAGAGAGGTCAAGGCTCAGGTAGTCAAAGGCCCTTACATACAAAAAGAAAGAAAAAATAGCCGAAGAAAATAATAACAAAAACATGGTTATGTATAAATTAACACATATGTCGAAATAGTTTGAGAGAAACAAAGTCAATCAAAAGAAAGAGAAGAAAAATAAACGAAAGTCACGCCGTGGCGTCGGATTTATGGTTAATATAAAAAAAATGCTCTCTAAGAGAGCTTTTTAAAGGCATCAAATATGTCCGAGTCTGCAGCATAGCCATTACCCTATCAGTGCAATATTACTGTAAATTTTAAAACTCCTCGTAATGAATGAATTTAACATACAAATCAAAGCACCCTGTATCAAGTATCAACATTAATACGACTCTTTAATATAATGAGAATAAACAAGATGGACTGTCACCAAATATGTCCGAGTCTGCAGCATAGCCATTACCCTATAAGTGCAATATTACTGTAAATTTTAAAACTCCTCGTAATTAATGAATTTAACATACAAATCAAAACCGTCTATGAATGGACACCCTGTATCAAGTATCAACATTAATACGACTCTTTAATATAATGAGAATAAACAAGATGGACTGTCACCAAATATGTCCGAGTCTGCAGCATAGCCATTACCCTATAAGTGCAATATTACTGTAAATTTTAAAACTCCTCGTAATTAATGAATTTAACATACAAATCAAAACCGTCTATGAATGGACACCCTGTATCAAGTATCAACATTAATACGACTCTTTAATATAATGAGAATAAACCAGATGGACTGTCACCAAATATGTCCGAGTCTGCAGCATAGCCATTATCCTATCGGTGCAATATTACTGTAAATTTTAAAACTCCTCGTAATTAATGAATTTAACATACAAATCAAAACCGTCTATGAATGGACACCCTGTATCAAGTATCAACATTAATACGGCTATTTAATATAATGAGAATAAACAAGATGGACTGTCACCAAATATGTCCGAGTCTGCAGCATAGCCATTACCCTATAAGTGCAATATTACTGTAAATTTTAAAACTCCTCGTAATTAATGAATTTAACATACAAATCAAAACCGTCTATGAATGGACACCCTGTATCAAGTTTTGTCAAGTATCAACATTAATACGACTCTTTAATATAATGAGAATAAACAAGATGGACTGTCACCAAATATGTCCGAGACTGCAGCATAGCCATTACCCTATCGGTGCAATATTACTGTAAATTTTAAAACTCCTCGTAATTAATGAATTTAACATACAAATCAAAGCCGTCTATGAATGGACACCCTGTATCAAGTATCAACATTAATACGGCTATTTAATATAATGAGAATAAACAAGATGGACTGTCACCAAATATGTCCGAGTCTGCGGCATAGTCATCACCCAATAATCTATGCAATCTGGGTACGAGAGAGTTCTACAACTCTCAGAGAGTCAGTTCTACAACTCTCGCACCGGAATATATTCTGTAGTCTCGTACTTCTCGAAGGAATTCGGAAGTCAATTAATTCCAGTAAAGGACAGTCAATTAATCTATTCACTATTTTGAAAAGCAGGATCCAATCACATATATTTTATTGTCTATGTTTCTGGGGCATACAGAATATTTGGAAAATCAAAATTTTCAAAAAAAAAGTTAGCAAAGTGTTCTTTTCAGGAGTTGCTAAATCGAACAAGATATCATGTGTGTTGGAAAGGGGTGGTAATCACAATAATTTCCTTCCTCAGAATTAAAGGGATTGCCACGAACAAAAAGGATGACATCGTGGTCACCGTAGACACACCCCCTGTAGTGAATGCAAATCGATTTGGAATTATAGCGGAACCAAGCAAAACTGTAATTATATGTACCCTAGACCAACCCTCTATGGGACCCGGGGGGGAGGCGTCCACTCTAGCTGGAAAGGTTTTCTACTGCTCCCAACGTGGATGTGGTCTAAGTGCAGACTTTCGATGAAACAAAACAAGTACAATTTTTTTTACTTCTTTACAGTATTTAATGTTTACAATAATATTTACAAAGTACTCCCCTGCCGTACTAGGCGCATCCCCGCCCTAATGCAAAATGACTTCATAAAAAAAAAAACAAAAAATAATTATAAACGTTTGTTTAGTTCAACACTGTTTATTCCACTTTATATAACGGTATAATCCTACTGGTTTCAAGGTTTTCACTTCTTCGTCAGAGGAGCACAAACAGACTGAATTATGTTATTTATAATTAAGGCATTAACATTGTGGAGTTTTGCGCATTGCTTAGACCGACCGGTCAGCGATCTAGTCTCGACGCCCGTCCATAAGTCTACGTTTCCGCCGCGGTCGCGATGCCGCGCGGACCCAAACAAACAAATATTTCAACAAAATCAAACAAATATATCAATATGTATCAAGAATTTACATAACAAATATCCAATATATATCTACTCATATTAATCAAACATACAAGAATCTATACACATTAAAGGGTGACGCATACGTCTGATATACCAGTACTTTGCAGTCTTGTTATGTAAGAGTTGTACAAATAATTAGTAGCAACTACTTCACTACGGAACAAAACATTTAGCCGAGTGGGCCTACAAAGCACGTGTAACATGACAAGCTGAATTAGTTCCGGACTATTGAGATACGAGTTGACAGTCTTAAACAATGTTGTGAGGTCAAAACTCTTTCTTCTATCTTACAATAACTGAGTTGGACTATGACATATTGTTGAAAGTGATATGATATATGGTAATTCGTACGTACAAACTTCTTTTGTTAAACAGTGAGACTCTGGAACCAGTTACAAACCAATGTTGAACTTACTCCGTCCTTGGCATGCTTTAAGAAGCGACGGAAAAGCTCTTAATTTCTAGTCAGTAAAATAACGTGTTTCATTCGTTCTGATTTTTTCTTTACTGTCCACCATCCCTTCCTTTTCCTTTGGTTGATGATATCTCACTTTATGATACTCGTATATGAAAAGGAATGTTCGGGTGATTGTCCATCTTTGTAGGGTTTGTAGGTGTATGCTCACGTATGTGTTTATGGATTTCGTGGGGATGGATAGTCATTTGAATGTTTTTTGCGATCATGTAACTTGCTTCATTTACTTTTGTCTGATTGGCTGGAAGATATTGTGGCCTGGCAATAACCCCGGAATAAAAGCCCGTAAAAATAAAAGGTGGGGTTTATGGGCGTATGCTCATGTACCTATATGTTCATGGATTTCATGGGGATGGATAGTCATTTGAATGTTTTTTGCGATCATGTAACTTGCTTCATTTACTTTTGTCTGATTGGCTGGAAGATATTGTCGCCTGGCAATAACCCCAGAATAAAAGCTCGTAAAAATAAAAGGTGGGGTTTATGGGCGTATGCTCATGTACCTATATGTTCATGGATTTCATGGGGATGGATAGTCATTTGAATGTTTTTTGCGATCATGTAACTTGCTTCATTTACTTTTGTCTGATTGGCTGGAAGATATTGTCGCCTGGCAATAACCCCAGAATAAAAGCTCGTAAAAATAAAAGGTGGGGTTTATGGGCGTATACTCATGTACCTATATGTTCATGGATTTCATGGGGATGGATAGTCATTTGAATGTTTTTTGCGATCATGTAACTTGCTTCATTTACTTTTGTCTGATTGGCTGGAAGATATTGTCGCCTGACAATAACCCCGGAATAAAAGCCCGTAAAAATAAAAGGTGGGGTTTATGGGCGTATGTTCATGTACCTATATGTTCATGGATTTCATGGGGATGGATAGTCATTTGAATGTTTTTTGCGATCATGTAACTTGCTTCATTTACTTTTGTCTGATTGGCTGGAAGATATTGTCGCCTGACAATAACCCCGGAATAAAAGCCTGTAAAAATAAAAGGTGGGGTTTATGGGCGTATGCTCATGTACCTATATGTTCATGGATTTCATGGGGATGGATAGTCATTTGAATGTCTTTTTGCGATCATGTAACTTGCTTCATTTACTTTTGTCTGGTTGGTAGGAAGATATTGTTGCCTGGCAATAACCCCGGAATAAAAGCCCGTAAAAATAAAAGGTGGGGTTTATGGGCGTATGCTAATGTACCTATATGTTCATGGATGTCATGGGGATGGATAGTCATTTGAATGTTTTTTGCGATCATGTAACTTGCTTCATTTACTTTTGTCTGGTTGGTTGGAAGAGATTGTCGCCTGGCAATAAGCCTGCCAAATTGTATTTGCAATAAAAGTGTTAAATAAATAAATAAATAGATTTTAACCTGGAGTAATGCTCTGTGAGCTGGTAATTTTTTTTTCAAAGTCAAATAAATTGTTTTCAAAAAGGGTCATAGCCCACTAGCATTCAAATTTATGAAAATTCTAAATGTCAAACGAAGAGAAGGGGGATATTGGGGTGAAACGTATCCGTTTGTTTTGTCGGCCTAATTGACAGTTTAAAATACTTAGGGTAGACTGGGGCAAGTCGGTCTTAAAGTGAACTCAATCACTGATTAATTATTTATGAATTAAATTTACACGAATATGGTCGGGGATTTTGAATTTATTACTTTCAAGTATATTTTTGGTACACAATATATGGCGCACTGTCAAAAAAGGCAGAAATAGTAGGTTTTTGTCAATATTCACTGGGCTCGATTCCCGCTGCAACCCAGTTTTTTTTTTCAGTTTAGTTTTCAGTTTTCACTTAAGACCTTATAAATATCCATTATTTATTTAACACTTCGTTGCAAATACAATCCTTTGGGTTTATTGCCAGGCGGCAATCTCTTCCAACCGACCAGACAAAATTAAATAAAGCAAGTTACATGGTCGCAAAATAATCAAAAGATTATTCACATTTATGAAATTGACGGACACAAAAATATTAAAAGTAAAAGTGAGATATCATCAATCAAAGGAAAAGGAAGGGATGGTGGAGAGGAAAGATAAAATCAGAAATGAAACACGTTATATTACTGACTAGAAAGTTTTTTCACTCGCTAGAGTTTTAGGTATTTGGGCGCATTCTCTTTCAATGGCTGCTCTTCGCTGCCAGACGTGATTTATTTAATATTAGTAGGTTCGACTTACGGGTTAGAACGCCTCTGTTTGAACGTAGCGTAAGTCGATGATCGGGCATACGCTGAAATACCAATACATATAAATCAGGAGTTTATTATCAAAACAAGTCAAGTCCGTTTTTGGTCGAACCGTACAAGCATTGTTTTGATAACAAGGCAGGCTGGACCTGACGTATTCTGAGGCTATGCAGCCGTTTGAATGGTTTATAAAGAAGAAACTGTGTAAATCTGATATTTTTTTAAACCAAGACTATGTTTGAAACGTCATACACAATAATATTCAACCACTATCCTTGTCAGCCCAAAAATGGACATACCTTGTTTTGATAATAAGCTCCTGAAATATACAAACATACGACATAAAAAAAAGAACGATAAGTTTAATTTTCACTAAGTGAAGCAATAAAATCGTTAACACCAAGAAACATTTGTTTAGATATTTGGCCGCATTCTCTTTCAATGGCTGCTCTTCTCAATTCATTAAGTGTTGCCAGTTTTGTGCCACAAACTTGATGAGTATCCATAAAAATAGTATATTTGTGTGAGGTCTGGGAAGCGCGGGAGGGGGTATTTAATGCAACCTCTACATTCAAACCATCTCTCCGGCATTTTTAATCAAGATAAGCCCTCACATCACGATGATAGTGGGGATGTACACCATCTTGCTGGAAATAAAAGTCCTCCACATCCCAAACCTATCATGAACGTGTGGAATGACAAAGTCCTGCAGCAAGTTCAAGAAAACGGCACGGTGTTAACCCTTCCTTCCCTGTGATGTGTAACTAGTACACATTGCTTATACTAGTAAAAACTTTGATGTCTCTATAAATATAATAAATACTGGGTTCAGATTTTAGGTATTCCTCCGTAATACTGTTAAGTTTATTTAATGCGGGACACAAGTGATACACGGTTTGCTCTTATATAGGGCAAGACAAACTTGTAACAATACTGTACAAAATATATTCAGAGCATTGTGACACAGAGTATTGTCAATATAGTGAATACAAAATGTACCCATATATCAACAAATACATTTACGCATTGAATGAAAAAATAATATTATTAATAATAATTAGCACTTATCGGCCACATCAGAGATATTTTGTTAAAATCGGGAATGAATTCACCAATGCAATCAAACGTGTGCCAGTGTGTGACGTAGGTATATTCATTCTAAAAAAACTGCTATGGGTGAGGAAGCGACGCTATGCATGTCTCACTCTCTCTCTACTTCGTTATATGGGAACACGAGAAATAGAATCTCAGTTCTCTCGCTTCAGTAGCTCTCAGGCAATTGTTTGAGGTGGTCTCTTCGCCCGTTTTGTGAACGTCGGCTGATGTTTTTTTTCATGTTTTCAGCAATTATATTTCAATTATTATCACTTTTGACTTCAAATTTAATTAATTTAAGCGATTGGCTATGAATATTCTTATTTTACTGATTTTAAATCGCTCATTTTTACATGTGTATTGAATACACAGCACCGGAACGCGCGGATTTTTCTTAGTACAGGAAGGGAAAGGTTAAAGTGTGTGTACATTTTTTTGAGATACTCTGTAGTTGCTAATTTTTGGGAAAATCGAGTTTTCTTTTTTTTAAGTTTAAACTAAATCGGTAATGTGATATTGTTTTTTTACCTTCTCACATGGGGGGGACAATGTATGTGAACACAGAAAGAAGTGCTAAGGGATGAATGTGAACTTAAAGCTGATGTGCTAAGTAAGATGTAGAAGAGCACGCTGAGATGGTTTGGGCATGTGGAACGAATGAATGAAGAAATACTAACAAAACAAATATACAGTGCAATTTGAGTGAAAGACGTGGTAGAGAAAAACTAGGGAAAGTATAGTTAGATCAAGTGAATGATATTTTGAAAGAATTAAACATAAAATATCTGAGAAATCGTAAAATTTGTGTGATAAAGTGTATATACTCGTATATAAAAGAGGCTAACGATGTTTATCGTGATAGTAAAAACTGGCGCTCTGTCCTCTCTGCCTACCCCGGCAGACTAATGTCGTAATGGAATGTATGTACATATATGCATTAATAAAAAAACATCATCAAAAACACTTCAAACGGGATTGACAAATGAATGACATCCTGTCGTTTGACTTTTTTTTCCAGTTTGCACGGATTTCTCCTGTTACACAAAGAGGGTCTGCTTTCTAGCGTTAGCTTATTCGTTAGGAAGAATATCAGCCAGGATTCTTCTCATACTGCTAGGCTGTGCCGAGACTATATCCACAGTGTTACTCAGCTGGTTCAATATCTCTATACCACGCGTGACTATAGCTGAGTGTTAAGCCATGATATTCTTTCTGTAAGTTGGTATGTAGAACAGAGAGTGATTCCTTGCACGGGTATATTTATTGGCTACATATAAACTTAGTGCTTCTAGAATCGTGGGACAGTTAAAGCAAAGCAAAGACAGCAAAGCATCTTCGATCTAGTGACTTCAAAATATAGTTTTGCAGCATTGGAAAGTATTGGCAAATTGCTGGACTGTTTGAACTCCATGCATTAAGTCGCTTTAGAAGTGTATTTACAGTACAGCGAGTCATTTTTTTATCTCCCATGATGTCGGACCTTAAGTCCACAGTCGTAACTATTATTTTCACTCAGGGTGTCGCAACCGCAGAATGAGTCCCTTTAGACAGCTATTTCTTCGTCACTTGGTGATATCGCGCTCTTAAAAAAATAGATAAAGATTTCGATCTTCTAGAGTAGATCGCACTGAATGGGGACTTATTTTGTCCTTAATTAATTTATTTAACACTTTTATTGCAAATATAATCTGGCGGACTTATTGCCAGGCGGCAATCTCTTCCAACCAACCAGACAAAAGTAAATGAAGCAAGTTACGTGGTCGCATAAATCATTCAAATGACTATCCATCCCCACGAAATCCATAAACATATACGTGAGCACATGCCCACGAACCCCACAAAGACGGACAATCACCCGAACATTCTTTTTCATATAAAGTGAGATATCATCAATCAAAAGGAAAGGAAGGGATGGTGGAGAGGAAAGGAAAAGAAAAATCAGGAATGAAACACGTTATTTTACTGACTAGAAATTAAGAGTTTTTTCAGTAGCTTGTTAAAACATGCCAAGGACGGAGCGAGTCTAACATTGGTTTGTAACTGATTCCAGAGTCTCACTGCATGGACAGTAAAGGACGATGTAAAAAAAGAGGAGCAATAAACTGGAAAGACCAATAAACAATCTCTGTTTGAGCGTAGCGCTAATCCATGATTTGAAAGACGCTGGAAATTGTTGGCGAGATAAGAGGGGTTGGGGGACATTTAAGGATATTATACAATAGAGACAGTATGTGAATTTGGCGTATATTTCTAACATTTGACCAGTTCAATGCCTACTGGTGTGAAGTTATATATGATCGTGCTTTCGTAGGTTGAAAATAAATCTTAGGCACACATTCTGAAGACGCTGTAATTTGTACAGCTGTTCCTCTGTAACATCCAAATAACAAACGTCCGCATAGTCCAGAATCGGAAAGAGCAGAGATTGTACGAGTAAAATCGTGGGTATACCATAATCTTAATAACAGCGTGGGTCGCGGTGGGATCGAATTGAATTGTCATTTGATATTTCCATGAAACCAATATCGCCTAGGTGGTAATTGTTGACTTTATACATCCATATAAAGCGGACAACAAAATGGTCTCCATTTTAATAACTCGACAATTTTACGGTCCCTTTTATACTCAGTAATCTTCAGCCCCTTTTTAATTTAATAATGTGCACTTTTTTTATACCGTTTCATGCTTAATTTTTTTTTCAGTGCAATGCAAGCAAATCACAAAGTGTCGCGTTTATATTTATATTCAGTTGGGGATGCATTCTGGCAGACCAGGGTCGACAGTGTACGAAAACTGAAGATGACGCCTTGTACAGTAAAAACGTGTGTTCGACAAAAAAAAACTATATTATTTATATTTAAAGCATTAACATTGTGGAGGTTTAAAGACATTGTAATTTGTTAAATCAAACACTGTTTATTCCACTGTATGTAACGGTATAACCCTACCGGTTTCAAGGTTTTCACTTCTTCATCAGGGGACCACAAACAGACTGAATTATGTTATTTATTGTTAAGGCATTAACATTGTGGAGTTTTGCGTATTGCTTAGACCGACCGGTCAGTGATCCAGTCTCGACGCCCGTCCATATGTCTACATTTCCGCCACGGTCGCGATGCCGCGCGGACCCAAACAAACATAAATATTTCAACAAAATCAAACAAATATATCAATATGTATCAAGAATTTACATAACAAATATCCAAGAAATATATAAATATCTACACATATTAATCAAACATACAAGAATCTATACACATTAAAGGGTGACGCATACGTCTGATATAACAGTACTTTCACAGAAAATTTCAAAAGCAACAAAACTATCATTTAACGCCACTAGACCGGAGAAGCCAATCGGTCCGGAGATGAACCGGTGTAAGGCTGAGTGGAGTTCACTTCGGACATTACTGACTCGATTATCATCGCAGTACCACAAAATGTAACAATATAATAAACAATTACTATCTTACAGTTTTCGGGAGCCCTCGTACACTATACTTATTGCACATGCAGTTAAGACGGCTCTTTAGTTAGGGGCCCCAAAGAGGCGTGACCACCAGGATGATATATCGGCAACTCCGCCCCCTGAGGCTTAAATTTGTCGGCATCATTCAGTACATCTGTCTGGTATTTTTCTTAGTTTTTTTTTATTACTTGTTTGTGTATTTTTTTCTCTGTGGCAAGTTTCTCTGAATTTCGTGAGTAATTTGCAGCAATTTAGGTTGATTACGTTTTATTTCTTTGTTTTGTTCGATGAATATATCCACACAGAAACACTCGCAAAAATAAGAAGCCAAGTAAATAAAATCCACTTTGCACGGATTTCTCCTGTTACACAAAGATGGTTTGCTTCTAGTAACCTTATTCGTTAGGAAGAATATCAGCCAGGACTCAACTCATAATGAATGTTTGATTTTACTATAATCATTTCAACATTTTAAATATAAATAAAAGGTTTTCACAACGAACACAACACAACACATCCCCAGTGAGATACATGCAAAAGCCTAGTTTACTGGGGATACGACAAATGAAAGGCAACAAACCCAGATCCATTAAAATAATGTATATCTTAATTAAATTACCTGTTGTTTTTTCGCAAATTATGTATATTTCTTGTCATGTGTAATAATAAATAAAAATAGTTTTCCACCAAAAGATTGACTTGATGCTCGGTGAAACTGAAAAACGCGTAAACTTGCACTACTCCGCCAGCGCGCGCATATATTTTTAAAAAAATACCCGCCTTGCACAGATTTCTCCTGTTACGCAAAGAGGGTCTGCTTCTTGTTAGTTTATTCGTCAAGAAGAATATCAGCCAGAACTAACATATTCTCATAATAAATGTTTGATTTTACTAATCATTTCAACATTTTAAATATAAATAAAATGTTTTCAAAATACAGTTTGCCACTAAAAGATTAACTTGGCGCGTAACAAAGCTGAAAGCCGCGCAAACGTGCACTACTCCGCCAGCGCGCGCATATATATATATATATATATATATATATATATATATATATATATATATATATATATATATATATATATATATATATATATATATATATATATATATATATATATATATATATATATATATATATATATATATATATATATATATATATATATATATATATATATATATATATATATATATATATATATATATATATATATATATATATATATATATATATATATATATATATATATATATATATATATATATATATATATATATATATATATATATATATATATATATATATATATATATTTTTTTTTTTTTTTTTTTTTTTTTTTTTTATTTATCCACTTTGCACGGATTTCTTCTGTTACGCAAAGAGAGTCTGCTTCTAGTTTGTTTATTCGTTAGGAAGAATATCAGCCAGGACTCTTCTCATACTGCTAGGCGGTGCCGAGACTATATCCACAGTGTCATTCAGTTGGTTCAATATCTCTATACCACGCGTGA
Organism: Odontocerum albicorne; assembly: GCA_949825065.1. Classification (NCBI taxonomy): domain Eukaryota; kingdom Metazoa; phylum Arthropoda; class Insecta; order Trichoptera; family Odontoceridae; genus Odontocerum; species Odontocerum albicorne. The sequence goes on from OX463867.1 coordinate 4,296,836, forward strand.
CTGAGTGTTTAGCCATGATATTCGTCCTGTCAGTTGGTATGTAGAACAGAGGGTGATTCCTTGCACGGCTATATTTATTGGGTACATATAAACTTAGTGCTTCTAGAATCGCGGGACAGTTAAAGCAACCTTGAAAACCCTTTAGTAGGAATATCGCAATGGATTCTTGCTTTCTTATTTCGAGGATATTACAGTTACACGCCGTGAGAAGTTCGGATACTTCTAAGATGTTCATTCTGTTTGGATACCTCTAAGATGAGGTATGCAAAGCATGCGTGAAACTAATCATGACTTATGGAATAGCAATAGAGTCTAGAACAGGTATGCCTAACCTACGACACACAAACCGTATACAGCCCACCAATTTTGATTTTGATATTTGTGACAGTTAATCTGAGATGATATTTGTAACAGTTAATCTGAGGTGGTATTTGTGACAGTTAATCTGAGGGGGTATTTGTGACAGTTAATCTGGGGTGATATTTGTGACAGTTAATCTGAGGTGGTATTTGTGACAGTTAATCTGAGGTGATATTTGTGACAGTTAATCTGAGGTGGTATTTGTGACAGTTAATCTGAGGTGATATTTGTGACAGTTAATCTGAGGTGGTATTTGTGACCGGTAATCTGAGGTGGTATTTGTGACCGTTAACCTGAGGTGGTATTTGTGACAGTTAATCTGAGGGGGTATTTGTGACAGTTAATCTGAGGTAGTATTTGTGACAGTTAATCTAAGGTGGTATTTGTGACAGTTAATCTGAGGTGGTATTTGTGATAGTTAATCTGAGGTGTTATTTGTGAACGTTAATCTGAGGTAGTATTTATGACAGTTAATCTGAGGTGGTATTTGTGACAATTAATCTGAGATGCTATTTGTGGGTTTACTTTTTTTTATTTTACTTACCAACTAGGCTACGAAGGTTATCTTTCCTATCTCGACGACATCCGTGGCTTAATTGATAAGACTCCTGTCTTCCAGCCCGGACGTTGCAGGTTCAAATCGTGCGGGAACCCAGACTTTTTTAAAAAGGGTTCAAGTCTGGTTTTTATTTAAGGCCTTTTTAACATCTTTCTGGTTGGCTGGAAGAGATTTCCACATGGAAATAAGCCCACCAGGCTATTCAGTATACCCATCCATACACCCTCTCATGCATCTTTTACGATTTCACTTATATCTCATATTTCCTTCTTTCATAAAAATAATTTCAGTATTAACAGTCTAACCAGTAAGTGCAAAGTTAATTTTATACCCTATTCCTATTCCTATCGAGACGTGAAGCAGATATGAATTATAGAACGTGATCTCTAACACAGAAGAAAGTCATAAATCTGATATGCGGCCTGTCAAGAGACAGGGAGCCTGTTCCACCCTCGTTGACCGCTACTTCAATTGGGATTTATTGCTAAACTTATCTATTCGGACTGTTTTCTTTCTTCCATCGATTGTATATAATAAGGGAGGGATATCAGGGATAGCAGGGCAAGTTGAAAGGAATAGGGCACCCGATGCAAAGTGGCCAAAACACTAGGGTGCCAAATAAACATTATAGAAATCAAAGTATTGAATATGTTTTAAAGCATTTCAAAAGAAGCAAAGCTGGAATAAGAAAATGTATCATCATCCTACTCATTGTCAACCAGGGTCGATCCACTGCTGGAAGAAGGTCTCCCCAAGTTGACTCCAAATAGTTCGGTCCTTTGCTCGTTTATGCCATGTGATGCTGCCATACTTTCTGATTGCATCTATCCAGCGTACCTTCGGTCTTCTTCTGGGCCTCTTTATGTCTCTTGAGTTCCATTGGATTATTTCGGATGTTCATCGGGAGTCTGACATTCTGGCTACTCTTCCAACCAACCAGAAAGATGTTTTTATAGGCCCTAAGTGTTAACCAGACTGCATTCGTATTTTTAAAAAATCTGGGTTCCAGCGTGGATCGAACCCTCAACCTCCGGATCGGCAGACAAGTGTCTTACCACCAGGCCACGGAGGTCGTCGTAGTGAAGAAAGACTAACAAAACAAATATGAGTGGAGGATTAAGACTAAGAAAAGTGTGGTTGGATCAAGTGTATGATATTTTAAAATAAGTATATGTAAAAATTCAGAGGAATCGTGGAAGCTGTATGAAAAGGTGTATGGATGTGGAAGAGGAGATAGACGTGCGTTGAGATAGGAAAGTATGGCGCTCTGTCTTCTTTGCTTACCCCGACAAAGAATTAAACTATAGTATGTATATATGTCATCATCATCATTATCAACCAGGGTCGATCCACTGCTGGATGAAGGTCTCCCCAAGTTGACTTCAAATAGTTCTGTTTTTTGCTCGTTGATGCCATGTGATGCTGCCATGTTTTCTGATTGCATCTATCCAGCGTACCTTCGGTCTTCTTCTGGGCCTCTTTATGCCTCTTGGGTTCCATTGGATTATTTCGGATGTTCATCGGGAGTCTGACATTCTGGCTACGTGTCCTGCCAATTGCCACTTCATTCTTTTGCCCAACTTTATAACGTCTTCTACCTTTGTTATATTGCGAATCCAGGTGTTTCGTTTACGGTCTCTTTTAGTATATCCCATGATGAAAATGTATGCGGAATAATATATGCAAGTAAAACAATATAGATCTCCCTGATAACTTTACCGACATATTTATTAAAATTAATAAGGATTCTGATGTATGGAAGGGAAATTTAGTACCAACTTATATTTATTGGAGATAAACGTGGACGCTGGGTTTTGATGCACTTCTGAGGCAACACGTACGAATAAAACATGAACGTATAACGCGAATTTCCAACTCATTAAAATCAATGCGATATCAAAGCTGGAAAAGTTATGGAAGGGCAGACCTATCACAATCACGATGATAATGCGCCTAGTTAAATATCTCGTCTTCGCAATATTCATTCATGTATGGCGCGGAGACTTGTATAGTACTCTTAGAGCAAGCGAGAGACGTAGAATAGATGCATTTGTAATGTGGTGCTGGAGAAGGATGCTACGAATTCCATGGACAGCAAGGGGAACTAAAGCCTCCATTCTTGAAGAACTGAGAATTGCCGATAGATTGTCGATAATATGCCCTCGACGAGTCCTGCGATTCTTTGGACACATTGCTCGTGGCCAAGAAGACAGTTTGAAGAGGTTTGTGGTAGGACGACGCACAAGAGGAAGAATCCCAATGCGTTGGACTGACCAAGTGAAAGATGCAACTGGACTACCCTTGGCAACTCTCCTTCAAGCTGTGGAGTCATGAGATGGATGGATAAGAATCGTCCGAGACTATCATGGAAGTTACGATGCTCAGTCATGAGCTACACGACAGAATGGATGGTTCATGGCCAAGGAGACAGTTTGGAGAGGTTTGTGGTTACTGGAGGCGTGGAAGGACGACGCCCAAGAGGAAAAATCCCAATCCGTTGGACTGACCAAGTGAGAGACGCAACTGGACCACCCTTAGCAACAGCTTTTCAAGCAGCGGAGTACAGGGATGGATGGAGAGGAATCGTCAGAGGCTATCATGGGAGTCACGGTGCTCAGTCATGAGCTACATGACTGAATGGATGGTTCGTGGCCAGGGAGATATATTGAAGAGGTAAGTGGTTACTGGAGGCGTGGAGGGACGACGCACAAGAGGAAGAATTCCAATGCGTTGGACTGACCAAGTAAGAGACGCTACTGGACTACCCTCAGCAACAGCTTTTCAAGCAGCGGAGTGCAAGGATGAATAGAGAGAAGTCGTCTCGAGTGACGATGCTCAGTCGTGAGCTACGTGAAAAGATGGTGAGAATCATTTCAAGTCAATAATTTATGCTGTTTCACTGGAGAATGCAATAAATTAGAGTGAATCAGACTTTATTATAGAATTCCTTAAAAAAATACTATGTATGGCAGAATAAATTAGAGTGAATCAGACTTTAATATAGAATTCCTTAAAAAAATACTATGCATGGCGGAATAAGTTAGAGTGAATCAGACGTTATTATAGAATTCCTTAAAAAAATACTATGCATGGCAGAATAAGTTAGAGTGAATCAGACTTTATTACAGAATTCCTTAAAAAATACTATGCATGGCAGAATAAATTAGAGTGAATCAGACTTTAATATAGGATTCCTTAAAAAAATACTATGCATGGCAGAATAGATTAGAGTGAATCAGACTTTAATATAGAATTCCTTAAAAAATACTATGCATGGCCGAATAAATTAGAGTGAATCAGACTTTAATATAGAATTCCTTAAAAAAATACTATGCATGGCAGAATAAGTTAGAGTGAATCAGACTTTATTATAGAATTCCTTAAAAAAATACTTTGCATGGCCGAATAAATTAGAGTGAATCAGACTTTATTGTAGAATTCCTTAAAAAAATACTATGCATGGCAGAATAAGTTAGAGTGAATCAGACTTAATTATAGAATTCCTTAAAAAAATACTATGCATGGCAGAATAAATAAGAGTGAATCCGACTTTAATATAGAATTCCTTAAAAAAATACTATGCATGGCAGAATAAGTTAGAGTGAATCAGACTTTATTGTAGAATTCCTTAAAAAAATACTATGCATGGCAGAATAAGTTAGAGTGAATCAGACTTTATTATAGAATTCCTTAAAAAAATACTATGCATGGCAGAATAAATTAGAGTGAATCAGACTTTAATATAGAATTCCTTAAAAAATGCTTTGCATGGCCGAATAAATTAGAGTGAATCAGACTTTAATATAGAATTCCTTAAAAAAATACTATGCATGGCAGAATAAGTTAGAGTGAATCAGACTTTATTATAGAATTCCTTAAAAAAATACTATGCATGGCCGAATAAATTAGAGTGAATCAGACTTTAATATAGAATTCTTTAAAAAAATACTATGCATGACAGAACCAATTAGAGTGAATCAGACTTTAATATAGAATTCCTAAAAAAAATACTATGCATGGCAGAATAAGTTAGAGTCAATCAGACTTTATTATAGAATTCCTTAAAAAAATACTATGCATGGCAGAATAAGTTAGAATGAATCAGACTTTATTATAGAATTCCTTAAAAAAATACTATGCATGGCAGAATAAGTAAGAGTGAATCAGACTTTATTATAGAATTCCTTAAAAAAATACTATGCATGGCAGAATAAGTTAGAGTGAATCAGACTTTATTATAGAATTCCTTAAAAAAATACTATGCATGGCAGAATAAGTTAGAGTGAATCAGACTTTATTATAGAATTCCTTAAAAAAATACTATGCATTGCCGAATAAATTAGAGTGAATCAGACTTTAATATAGAATTCCTAAAAAAAATACTATGCATGGCAGAATAAATAAGAGTGAATCAGACTTTAATATAGAATTCCTTAAAAAAATACTATGCATGGCAGAATAAGTTAGAGTGAATCAGACTTTATTATAGAATTCCTTAAAAAAATACTATGCATGGCAGAATAAGTTAGAGTGAATCAGACTTTATTATGGAATTCCTTAAAAAAATACTATGCATGGCAGAATAAGTTAGAGTGAATCAGGATTTATTATAGAATTCCTTAAAAAAATACTATGCATGGCAGAATAAGTTAGAGTGAATCAGACTTTATTATAGAATTCCTTAAAAAAATACTATGCATGGCAGAATAAGTTAGAGTGAATCAGACTTTATTATAGAATTCCTTAAAAAAATACTATGCATGGCAGAATAAATAAGAGTGAATCAGACTTTAATATAGAATTCCTTAAAAAATACTATGCATGGCCGAATAAATTAGAGTGAATCAGACTTTAATATAGAATTCCTTAAAAAAATACTATGCATGGCAGAATAAATTAGAGTGAATCAGACTTTAATATAGAATTCCTTAAAAAAATACTAAGCATGGCAGAATAAATTAGAGTGAATCAGACTTTAATATAGAATTCCTTAAAAAAATACTATGCATGGCAGAATAAATTAGAGTGAATCAGACTTTAATATAGAATTCCTTAAAAAAATACTATGTATGGCAGAATAAATTAGAGTGAATCAGACTTAAATATAGAATCCCTTAAAAAAGTATAATGCATGGCAGAATAAGTTAGAGTGAATCAGACTTTATTATAGAATTCCTTAAAAAAATACTTTGCATGGCAGAATAAATTAGAGTGAATCAGACTTTAATATAGAATTCCTTAAAAAAATACTATGCATGTCAGAATAAATTAGAGTGAATCAGACTTAAATATAGAATCCCTTAAAAAAGTATTATGCATGGCAGAATAAGTTAGAGTGAATCAGACTTTATTATAGGATTCCTTAAAAAAATACTTTGCATGGCAGAATAAATTAGAGTGAATCAGACTTTAATATAGAATCCCTTAAAAAAGTATTATGCATGGCAGAATAAGTTAGAATGAATCAGACTTTATTATAGAATTCCTTAAAAAAATACTATGCATGGCAGAATAAGTAAGAGTGAATCAGACTTTATTATAGAATTCCTTAAAAAAATACTATGCATGGCAGAATAAGTTAGAGTGAATCAGACTTTATTATAGAATTCCTTAAAAAAATACTATGCATGGCAGAATAAGTTAGAGTGAATCAGACTTTATTATAGAATTCCTTAAAAAAATACTATGCATTGCCGAATAAATTAGAGTGAATCAGACTTTAATATAGAATTCCTAAAAAAAATACTATGCATGGCAGAATAAATAAGAGTGAATCAGACTTTATTATAGAATTCCTTAAAAAAATACTATGCATGGCAGAATAAGTTAGAGTGAATCAGACTTTATTATAGAATTCCTTAAAAAAATACTATGCATGGCAGAATAAATAAGAGTGAATCAGACTTTAATATAGAATTCCTTAAAAAATACTATGCATGGCCGAATAAATTAGAGTGAATCAGACTTTAATATAGAATTCCTTAAGAAAATACTATGCATGGCGGAATAAGTTAGAGTGAATCAGACTTTATTATAGAATTCCTTAAAAAAATACTATGCATGGCAGAATAAGTTAGAGTGAATCAGACTTTATTATAGAATTCCTTAAAAAAATACTATGCATGGCAGAATAAATTAGAGTGAATCAGACTTTATTATAGAATTCCTTAAAAAAATACTATGCATTGCCGAATAAATTAGAGTGAATCAGACTTTAATATAGAATTCCTTAAAAAAATACTATGCATGGCAGAATAAATTAGAGTGAATCAGACTTTAATATAGAATTCCTTAAAAAAATACTAAGCATGGCAGAATAAATTAGAGTGAATCAGACTTTAATAAAGAATTCCTTAAAAAAATACTATGCATGGCAGAATAAATTAGAGTGAATCAGACTTTAATATAGAATTCCTTAAAAAAATACTATGCATGGCAGAATAAATTAGAGTGAATCAGACTTAAATATAGAATCCCTTAAAAAAGTATTATGCATGGCAGAATAAGTTAGAGTGAATCAGACTTTATTATAGAATTCCTTAAAAAAATACTTTGCATGGCAGAATAAATTAGAGTGAATCAGACTTTAATATAGAATTCCTTAAAAAAATACTATGCATGTCAGAATAAATTAGAGTGAATCAGACTTAAATATAGAATCCCTTAAAAAAGTATTATGCATGGCAGAATAAGTTAGAGTGAATCAGACTTTATTATAGAATTCCTTAAAAAAATACTTTGCATGGCAGAATAAATTAGAGTGAATCAGACTTTAATATAGAATTCCTTAAAAAAATACTATGCATGGACGAATAAATTAGAGTGAATCAGACTTAAATATAGAATCCCTTAAAAAAGTATTATGCATGGCAGAATAAGTTAGATTGAATCAGACTTTATTATAGAATTCCTTAAAAAAATACTTTGCATGGCAGAATAAATAAGAGTGAATCAGACTTTAATATAGAATTCCTTAAAAAATACTATGCATGGCCGAATAAATTAGAGTGAATCAGACTTTAATATAGAATTCCTTAAAAAAATACTATGCATGGCGGAATAAGTTAGAGTGAATCAGACTTTATTATAGAATTCCTTAAAAAAATACTAAGCATGGCAGAATAAGTTAGAGTGAATCAGACTTTATTATAGAATTCCTTAAAAAAATACTATGCATGGCAGAATAAATTAGAGTGAATCAGACTTTATTATAGAATTCCTTAAAAAAATACTATGCATTGCCGAATAAATTAGAGTGAATCAGACTTTAATATAGAATTCCTTAAAAAAATACTAAGCATGGCAGAATAAATTAGAGTGAATCAGACTTTAATATAGAATTCCTTAAAAAAATACTATGCATGGCAGAATAAATTAGAGTGAATCAGACTTTAATATAGAATTCCTTAAAAAAATACTATGCATGGCAGAATAAATTAGAGTGAATCAGACTTAAATATAGAATCCCTTAAAAAAGTATTATGCATGGCAGAATAAGTTAGAGTGAATCAGACTTTATTATAGAATTCCTTAAAAAAATACTTTGCATGGCAGAATAAATTAGAGTGAATCAGACTTTAATATAGAATTCCTTAAAAAAATACTATGCATGTCAGAATAAATTAGAGTGAATCAGACTTAAATATAGAATCCCTTAAAAAAGTATTATGCATGGCAGAATAAGTTAGAGTGAATCAGACTTTATTATAGAATTCCTTAAAAAAATACTTTGCATGGCAGAATAAATTAGAGTGAATCAGACTTTAATATAGAATTCCTTAAAAAAATACTATGCATGGACGAATAAATAAGAGTGAATCAGACTTAAATATAGAATCCCTTAAAAAAGTATTATGCATGGCAGAATAAGTTAGAGTGAATCAGACTTTATTATAGAATTCCTTAAAAAAATACTTTGCATGGCAGAATAAATAAGAGTGAATCAGACTTTAATATAGAATTCCTTAAAAAATACTATGCATGGCCGAATAAATTAGAGTGAATCAGACTTTAATATAGAATTCCTTAAAAAAATACTATGCATGGCGGAATAAGTTAGAGTGAATCAGACTTTATTATAGAATTCCTTAAAAAAATACTAAGCGTGGCAGAATAAGTTAGAGTGAATCAGACTTTATTATAGAATTCCTTAAAAAAATACTATGCATGGCAGAATAAATTAGAGTGAATCAGACTTTATTATAGAATTTCTTAAAAAAATACTATGCATTGCCGAATAAATTAGAGTGAATCAGACTTTAATATAGAATTCCTTAAAAAAATACTAAGCATGGCAGAATAAATTAGAGTGAATCAGACTTTAATATAGAATTCCTTAAAAAAATACTATGCATGGCAGAATAAATTAGAGTGAATCAGACTTTAATATAGAATTCCTTAAAAAAATACTATGCATGGCAGAATAAATTAGAGTGAATCAGACTTAAATATAGAATCCCTTAAAAAAGTATTATGCATGGCAGAATAAGTTAGAGTGAATCAGACTTTATTATAGAATTCCTTAAAAAAATACTTTGCATGGCAGAATAAATTAGAGTGAATCAGACTTTAATATAGAATTCCTTAAAAAAATACTATGCATGTCAGAATAAATTAGAGTGAATCAGACTTAAATATAGAATCCCTTAAAAAAGTATTATGCATGGCAGAATAAGTTAGAGTGAATCAGACTTTATTATAGAATTCCTTAAAAAAATACTTTGCATGGCAGAATAAATTAGAGTGAATCAGACTTTAATATAGAATTCCTTAAAAAAATACTATGCATGGACGAATAAATAAGAGTGAATCAGACTTAAATATAGAATCCCTTAAAAAAGTATTATGCATGGCAGAATAAGTTAGAGTGAATCAGACTTTATTATAGAATTCCTTAAAAAAATACTTTGCATGGCAGAATAAATAAGAGTGAATCAGACTTTAATATAGAATTCCTTAAAAAATACTATGCATGGCCGAATAAATTAGAGTGAATCAGACTTTAATATAGAATTCCTTAAAAAAATACTATGCATGGCGGAATAAGTTAGAGTGAATCAGACTTTATTATAGAATTCCTTAAAAAAATACTAAGCGTGGCAGAATAAGTTAGAGTGAATCAGACTTTATTATAGAATTCCTTAAAAAAATACTATGCATGGCAGAATAAATTAGAGTGAATCAGACTTTATTATAGAATTTCTTAAAAAAATACTATGCATTGCCGAATAAATTAGAGTGAATCAGACTTTAATATAGAATTCCTTAAAAAAATACTAAGCATGGCAGAATAAATTAGAGTGAATCAGACTTTAATATAGAATTCCTTAAAAAAATACTATGCATGGCAGAATAAATTAGAGTGAATCAGACTTTAATATAGAATTCCTTAAAAAAATACTATGCATGGCAGAATAAATTAGAGTGAATCAGACTTAAATATAGAATCCCTTAAAAAAGTATTATGCATGGCAGAATAAGTTAGAGTGAATCAGACTTTATTATAGAATTCCTTAAAAAAATACTTTGCATGGCAGAATAAATTAGAGTGAATCAGACTTTAATATAGAATTCCTTAAAAAAATACTATGCATGTCAGAATAAATTAGAGTGAATCAGACTTAAATATAGAATCCCTTAAAAAAGTATTATGCATGGCAGAATAAGTTAGAGTGAATCAGACTTTATTATAGAATTCCTTTAAAAAATACTTTGCATGGCAGAATAAATTAGAGTGAATCAGACTTTAATATAGAATCCCTTAAAAAAGTATTATGCATGGCAGAATAAGTTAGAATGAATCAGACTTTATTATAGAATTCCTTAAAAAAATACTATGCATGGCAGAATAAGTAAGAGCGAATCAGACTTTATTATAGAATTCCTTAAAAAAATACTATGCATGGCAGAATAAGTTAGAGTGAATCAGACTTTATTATAGAATTCCTTAAAAAAATACTATGCATAGCAGAATAAGTTAGAGTGAATCAGACTTTATTATAGAATTCCTTAAAAAAATACTATGCATTGCCGAATAAATTAGAGTGAATCAGACTTTAATATAGAATTCCTAAAAAAAATACTATGCATGGCAGAATAAATAAGAGTGAATCAGACTTTAATATAGAATTCCTTAAAAAAATACTATGCATGGCAGAATAAGTTAGAGTGAATCAGACTTTATTATAGAATTCCTTAAAAAAATACTATGCATGGCAGAATAAGTTAGAGTGAATCAGACTTTATTATGGAATTCCTTAAAAAAATACTATGCATGGCAGAATAAGTTAGAGTGAATCAGGATTTATTATAGAATTCCTTAAAAAAATACTATGCATGGCAGAATAAGTTAGAGTGAATCAGACTTTATTATAGAATTCCTTAAAAAAATACTATGCATGGCAGAATAAGTTAGAGTGAATCAGACTTTATTACAGAATTCCTTAAAAAAATACTATGCATGGCAGAATAAATAAGAGTGAATCAGACTTTAATATAGAATTCCTTAAAAAATACTATGCATGGCCGAATAAATTAGAGTGAATCAGACTTTAATATAGAATTCCTTAAAAAAATACTATGCATGGCGGAATAAGTTAGAGTGAATCAGACTTTATTATAGAATTCCTTAAAAAAATACTATGCATGGCAGAATAAGTTAGAGTGAATCAGACTTTATTATAGAATTCCTTAAAAAAATACTATGCATGGCAGAATAAATTAGAGTGAATCAGACTTTATTATAGAATTCCTTAAAAAAATACTATGCATTGCCGAATAAATTAGAGTGAATCAGACTTTAATATAGAATTCCTTAAAAAAATACTATGCATGGCAGAATAAATTAGAGTGAATCAGACTTTAATATAGAATTCCTTAAAAAAATACTAAGCATGGCAGAATAAATTAGAGTGAATCAGACTTTAATATAGAATTCCTTAAAAAAATACTATGCATGGCAGAATAAATTAGAGTGAATCAGACTTTAATATAGAATTCCTTAAAAAAATACTATGCATGGCAGAATAAATTAGAGTGAATCAGACTTAAATATAGAATCCCTTAAAAAAGTATTATGCATGGCAGAATAAGTTAGAGTGAATCAGACTTTATTATAGGATTCCTTAAAAAAATACTTTGCATGGCAGAATAAATTAGAGTGAATCAGACTTTAATATAGAATCCCTTAAAAAAGTATTATGCATGGCAGAATAAGTTAGAATGAATCAGACTTTATTATAGAATTCCTTAAAAAAATACTATGCATGGCAGAATAAGTAAGAGTGAATCAGACTTTATTATAGAATTCCTTAAAAAAATACTATGCATGGCAGAATAAGTTAGAGTGAATCAGACTTTATTATAGAATTCCTTAAAAAAATACTATGCATGGCAGAATAAGTTAGAGTGAATCAGACTTTATTATAGAATTCCTTAAAAAAATACTATGCATTGCCGAATAAATTAGAGTGAATCAGACTTTAATATAGAATTCCTAAAAAAAATACTATGCATGGCAGAATAAATAAGAGTGAATCAGACTTTATTATAGAATTCCTTAAAAAAATACTATGCATGGCAGAATAAGTTAGAGTGAATCAGACTTTATTATAGAATTCCTTAAAAAAATACTATGCATGGCAGAATAAATAAGAGTGAATCAGACTTTAATATAGAATTCCTTAAAAAATACTATGCATGGCCGAATAAATTAGAGTGAATCAGACTTTAATATAGAATTCCTTAAAAAAATACTATGCATGGCGGAATAAGTTAGAGTGAATCAGACTTTATTATAGAATTCCTTAAAAAAATACTATGCATGGCAGAATAAGTTAGAGTGAATCAGACTTTATTATAGAATTCCTTAAAAAAATACTATGCATGGCAGAATAAATTAGAGTGAATCAGACTTTATTATAGAATTCCTTAAAAAAATACTATGCATTGCCGAATAAATTAGAGTGAATCAGACTTTAATATAGAATTCCTTAAAAAAATACTATGCATGGCAGAATAAATTAGAGTGAATCAGACTTTAATATAGAATTCCTTAAAAAAATACTAAGCATGGCAGAATAAATTAGAGTGAATCAGACTTTAATATAGAATTCCTTAAAAAAATACTATGCATGGCAGAATAAATTAGAGTGAATCAGACTTTAATATAGAATTCCTTAAAAAAATACTATGCATGGCAGAATAAATTAGAGTGAATCAGACTTAAATATAGAATCCCTTAAAAAAGTATTATGCATGGCAGAATAAGTTAGAGTGAATCAGACTTTATTATAGGATTCCTTAAAAAAATACTTTGCATGGCAGAATAAATTAGAGTGAATCAGACTTTAATATAGAATCCCTTAAAAAAGTATTATGCATGGCAGAATAAGTTAGAATGAATCAGACTTTATTATAGAATTCCTTAAAAAAATACTATGCATGGCAGAATAAGTAAGAGTGAATCAGACTTTATTATAGAATTCCTTAAAAAAATACTATGCATGGCAGAATAAGTTAGAGTGAATCAGACTTTATTATAGAATTCCTTAAAAAAATACTATGCATGGCAGAATAAGTTAGAGTGAATCAGACTTTATTATAGAATTCCTTAAAAAAATACTATGCATTGCCGAATAAATTAGAGTGAATCAGACTTTAATATAGAATTCCTAAAAAAAATACTATGCATGGCAGAATAAATAAGAGTGAATCAGACTTTATTATAGAATTCCTTAAAAAAATACTATGCATGGCAGAATAAGTTAGAGTGAATCAGACTTTATTATAGAATTCCTTAAAAAAATACTATGCATGGCAGAATAAATAAGAGTGAATCAGACTTTAATATAGAATTCCTTAAAAAATACTATGCATGGCCGAATAAATTAGAGTGAATCAGACTTTAATATAGAATTCCTTAAAAAAATACTATGCATGGCGGAATAAGTTAGAGTGAATCAGACTTTATTATAGAATTCCTTAAAAAAATACTATGCATGGCAGAATAAGTTAGAGTGAATCAGACTTTATTATAGAATTCCTTAAAAAAATACTATGCATGGCAGAATAAATTAGAGTGAATCAGACTTTATTATAGAATTCCTTAAAAAAATACTATGCATTGCCGAATAAATTAGAGTGAATCAGACTTTAATATAGAATTCCTTAAAAAAATACTATGCATGGCAGAATAAATTAGAGTGAATCAGACTTTAATATAGAATTCCTTAAAAAAATACTAAGCATGGCAGAATAAATTAGAGTGAATCAGACTTTATTATAGAATTCCTTAAAAAAATACTATGCATGGCAGAATAAATTAGAGTGAATCAGACTTTAATATAGAATTCCTTAAAAAAATACTATGCATGGCAGAATAAATTAGAGTGAATCAGACTTAAATATAGAATCCCTTAAAAAAGTATTATGCATGGCAGAATAAGTTAGAGTGAATCAGACTTTATTATAGAATTCCTTAAAAAAATACTTTGCATGGCAGAATAAATTAGAGTGAATCAGACTTTAATATAGAATTCCTTAAAAAAATACTATGCATGGACGAATAAATTAGAGTGAATCAGACTTAAATATAGAATCCCTTAAAAAAGTATTATGCATGGCAGAATAAGTTAGAGTGAATCAGACTTTATTATAGAATTCCTTAAAAAAATACTTTGCATGGCAGAATAAATAAGAGTGAATCAGACTTTAATATAGAATTCCTTAAAAAATACTATGCATGGCCGAATAAATTAGAGTGAATCAGACTTTAATATAGAATTCCTTAAAAAAATACTATGCATGGCGGAATAAGTTAGAGTGAATCAGACTTTATTATAGAATTCCTTAAAAAAATACTAAGCATGGCAGAATAAGTTAGAGTGAATCAGACTTTATTATAGAATTCCTTAAAAAAATACTATGCATGGCAGAATAAATTAGAGTGAATCAGACTTTATTATAGAATTCCTTAAAAAAATACTATGCATTGCCGAATAAATTAGAGTGAATCAGACTTTAATATAGAATTCCTTAAAAAAATACTAAGCATGGCAGAATAAATTAGAGTGAATCAGACTTTAATATAGAATTCCTTAAAAAAATACTATGCATGGCAGAATAAATTAGAGTGAATCAGACTTTAATATAGAATTCCTTAAAAAAATACTATGCATGGCAGAATAAATTAGAGTGAATCAGACTTAAATATAGAATCCCTTAAAAAAGTATTATGCATGGCAGAATAAGTTAGAGTGAATCAGACTTTATTATAGAATTCCTTAAAAAAATACTTTGCATGGCAGAATAAATTAGAGTGAATCAGACTTTAATATAGAATTCCTTAAAAAAATACTATGCATGTCAGAATAAATTAGAGTGAATCAGACTTAAATATAGAATCCCTTAAAAAAGTATTATGCATGGCAGAATAAGTTAGAGTGAATCAGACTTTATTATAGAATTCCTTAAAAAAATACTTTGCATGGCAGAATAAATTAGAGTGAATCAGACTTTAATATAGAATTCCTTAAAAAAATACTATGCATGGACGAATAAATAAGAGTGAATCAGACTTAAATATAGAATCCCTTAAAAAAGTATTATGCATGGCAGAATAAGTTAGAGTGAATCAGACTTTATTATAGAATTCCTTAAAAAAATACTTTGCATGGCAGAATAAATAAGAGTGAATAAGACTTTAATATAGAATTCCTTAAAAAATACTATGCATGGCCGAATAAATTAGAGTGAATCAGACTTTAATATAGAATTCCTTAAAAAAATACTATGCATGGCGGAATAAGTTAGAGTGAATCAGACTTTATTATAGAATTCCTTAAAAAAATACTAAGCATGGCAGAATAAGTTAGAGTGAATCAGACTTTATTATAGAATTCCTTAAAAAAATACTATGCATGGCAGAATAAATTAGAGTGAATCAGACTTTATTATAGAATTCCTTAAAAAAATACTATGCATTGCCGAATAAATTAGAGTGAATCAGACTTTAATATAGAATTCCTTAAAAAAATACTAAGCATGGCAGAATAAATTAGAGTGAATCAGACTTTAATATAGAATTCCTTAAAAAAATACTATGCATGGCAGAATAAATTAGAGTGAATCAGACTTTAATATAGAATTCCTTAAAAAAATACTATGCATGGCAGAATAAATTAGAGTGAATCAGACTTAAATATAGAATCCCTTAAAAAAATACTATGCATGGCAGAATAAATTAGAGTGAATCAGACTTTATTATAGAATTCCTTAAAAAAATACTTTGCATGGCAGAATAAATTAGAGTGAATCAGACTTTAATATAGAATTCCTTAAAAAAATACTATGCATGTCAGAATAAATTAGAGTGAATCAGACTTAAATATAGAATCCCTTAAAAAAGTATTATGCATGGCAGAATAAGTTAGAGTGAATCAGACTTTATTATAGAATTCCTTTAAAAAATACTTTGCATGGCAGAATAAATTAGAGTGAATCAGACTTTAATATAGAATCCCTTAAAAAAGTATAATGCATGGCAGAATAAGTTAGAATGAATCAGACTTTATTATAGAATTCCTTAAAAAAATACTATGCATTGCCGAATCAATTAGAGTGAATCAGACTTTAATATAGAATTCCTTAAAAAAATACTAAGCATGGCAGAATAAATTAGAGTGAATCAGACTTTATTATAGAATTCCTTAAAAAAATACTATGCATTGCCGAATAAATTAGAGTGAATCAGACTTTAATATAGAATTCCTTAAAAAAATACTATGCATGGCAGAATAAATTAGAGTGAATCAGACTTAAATATAGAATCCCTTAAAAAAATACTATGCATGGCAGAATAAATTAGAGTGAATCAGACTTTATTATAGAATTCCTTAAAAAAATACTTTGCATGGCAGAATAAATTAGAGTGAATCAGACTTTAATATAGAATTCCTTAAAAAAATACTATGCATGTCAGAATAAATTAGAGTGAATCAGACTTAAATATAGAATCCCTTAAAAAAGTATTATGCATGGCAGAATAAGTTAGAGTGAATCAGACTTTATTATAGAATTCCTTTAAAAAATACTTTGCATGGCAGAATAAATTAGAGTGAATCAGACTTTAATATAGAATCCCTTAAAAAAGTATTATGCATGGCAGAATAAGTTAGAATGAATCAGACTTTATTATAGAATTCCTTAAAAAAATACTATGCATGGCAGAATAAGTTAGAGTGAATCAGACTTTATTATAGAATTCCTTAAAAAAATACTATGCATGGCAGAATAAGTTAGAGTGAATCAGACTTTATTATAGAATTCCTTAAAAAAATACTATGCATTGCCGAATAAATTAGAGTGAATCAGACTTTAATATAGAATTCCTAAAAAAAATACTATGCATGGCAGAATAAATAAGAGTGAATCAGACTTTAATATAGAATTCCTTAAAAAAATACTATGCATGGCAGAATAAGTTAGAGTGAATCAGACTTTATTATAGAATTCCTTAAAAAAATACTATGCATGGCAGAATAAGTTAGAGTGAATCAGACTTTATTATGGAATTCCTTAAAAAAATACTATGCATGGCAGAATAAGTTAGAGTGAATCAGGATTTATTATAGAATTCCTTAAAAAAATACTATGCATGGCAGAATAAGTTAGAGTGAATCAGACTTTATTATAGAATTCCTTAAAAAAATACTATGCATGGCAGAATAAGTTAGAGTGAATCAGACTTTATTACAGAATTCCTTAAAAAAATACTATGCATGGCAGAATAAATAAGAGTGAATCAGACTTTAATATAGAATTCCTTAAAAAATACTATGCATGGCCGAATAAATTAGAGTGAATCAGACTTTAATATAGAATTCCTTAAAAAAATACTATGCATGGCGGAATAAGTTAGAGTGAATCAGACTTTATTATAGAATTCCTTAAAAAAATACTATGCATGGCAGAATAAGTTAGAGTGAATCAGACTTTATTATAGAATTCCTTAAAAAAATACTATGCATGGCAGAATAAATTAGAGTGAATCAGACTTTATTATAGAATTCCTTAAAAAAATACTATGCATTGCCGAATAAATTAGAGTGAATCAGACTTTAATATAGAATTCCTTAAAAAAATACTATGCATGGCAGAATAAATTAGAGTGAATCAGACTTTAATATAGAATTCCTTAAAAAAATACTAAGCATGGCAGAATAAATTAGAGTGAATCAGACTTTAATATAGAATTCCTTAAAAAAATACTATGCATGGCAGAATAAATTAGAGTGAATCAGACTTTAATATAGAATTCCTTAAAAAAATACTATGCATGGCAGAATAAATTAGAGTGAATCAGACTTAAATATAGAATCCCTTAAAAAAGTATTATGCATGGCAGAATAAGTTAGAGTGAATCAGACTTTATTATAGAATTCCTTAAAAAAATACTTTGCATGGCAGAATAAATTAGAGTGAATCAGACTTTAATATAGAATCCCTTAAAAAAATACTATGCATGTCAGAATAAATTAGAGTGAATCAGACTTAAATATAGAATCCCTTAAAAAAGTATTATGCATGGCAGAATAAGTTAGAGTGAATCAGACTTTATTATAGAATTCCTTAAAAAAATACTTTGCATGGCAGAATAAATTAGAGTGAATCAGACTTTAATATAGAATTCCTTAAAAAAATACTATGCATGGACGAATAAATTAGAGTGAATCAGACTTAAATATAGAATCCCTTAAAAAAGTATTATGCATGGCAGAATAAGTTAGAGTGAATCAGACTTTATTATAGAATTCCTTAAAAAAATACTTTGCATGGCAGAATAAATTAGAGTGAATCAGACTTTAATATAGAATTCCTTAAAAAAATACTATGCATGGCAGAATAAATTAGAGTGAATCAGACTTTAATATATAATTCCTTAAAAAAATACTATGCATGGAGTGATTAGGAATGAGTGTATACTTAAGTTTAAGGCATTGATTAAGATGACAAAGAAATTATCTGAGATGGTTTGGGCGCATGGAAAGAATGAATGAAGAAATAATAAGAAAACATATATAACATACAGTGCAAATGTGAGTGGAAGGCGTGTGAGAGGAAGACCAAGGAAAGTGTGGTTGGATCAAGTGTACGATATTTTGAAAGACGGAAATTTAAAATGTCAGAGAAATCGGAGGAGCTGTGTGAAAAAGATAAAGATTTGTGAAAAAAAAAAAAAAAATTATAACCTGGCGAGTTTATTGCCATGTGGCAATCTCTTCCAACCAACCAGAAAGCTGTTTTTATAGGCCCTAAGAGTTAACCAGACTGGAATCGTATTTTTAAAAAATCTGGGTTAAGCGGGGATCGAACCCGCAACCTCCGAATCGGCAGACAAGTGTCTTACCACCAGGCCACGGAGGTCGTCGTAGTGAAGAAAGACTAACAAAACAAATATGATTGGAGGATTAAGACTAAGAAAAGTGTGGTCGGATCAAGTGTTTGATATTTTAAAATAAGTATATATATAAAAATTCAGAGGAATCGTAGAAACTGTATGAAAAGGTGTATGGATGTGGAAGAGGCGATAGACGTGCGTTGAGATAGGAAAGTATGGCGCTCTGTCTTCTTTGCTTACCCCGACAAAGAATTATCAACCAGGGTCGATCCACTGCTGGATGAAGGTCTCCCCAAGTTGACCTCAAATAGTTCGGTTTTCTGCTCGTTGACGCCATGTGATGCTGCCATGCTTCCTTATTTCATCTATCCAACGTACCTTCGGTCTTCTTCTGGGCCTCTTTATGCCTCTTGGGTACCATTGGATTATTTCGGATGTCCATCGGGAGTCTGAAATTCTGGCTACGTGCCCTGCCCATCGCCACTTCATTTTCTTGCACACCTTTATAACGTCTTTTACCTTCGATATATTGCGAATCCAGGTGTTTCGTTTGCGGTCTCTTAGTATATCCCAACATGCATCTCTCCATGCCCCTTTGTACGGTCTGGAGCTTTTGTGTGTTCTTTACTGTGAGTGTCCATGTCTCGCAGCCATATGTAAGTACTGGGAGAATACACTGGTTGTAGACCTTCTACTTCAAAGATATTGGGAGACTACTTTTGAAGATGTTGTTCAAACGTCCAAATGAGCTCCATGCTAGTTTTATCGTTCGTGCTATTTTCTCCGATATGCCACCTACAAAGGAAATAAGTTGGCTTAAATACACATATTCCTGGACAAGTTCTAGCGGCTTCCATCTATAATTATTGGTTTTGGGATAGCAAAGCTGTTCATCATATATTTGGTTTTTGATAGGTTCATTTTTAAAACAAATTCTTTACTGACCTCTGCCAACTCCTGCAGTTGGTCCTCTTTATGCCTCTTGGGTACCATTGGATTATTTTGGATGTCCATCGGGATCATGGATGTCCATGGGGCATGCATGTACAAAAAGATATACAAAAACAGATCATAAACAAAACACCTGTATTTGCAATAAAACAAAGGTAGAAGACGTAATAAAAGTGTGTAAGAAAATGAAGTGGTAATGGGCAGGACACGTAGCCAGAATGTCAGATTCCCGATGGACATCCGAACTAATCACATGTATATATAATATGTAGGTGTATGTACGATAATATATTTATTAATAAAAAAATTATTTATTTATTTATTATTACACATGACAAGAAATATACACAATTTGAGAAAAACAACAGATAATTTGATTTGGACATACAATTTTAATGGATCTGGGTTTGTTGCCTTTCATTTGTCGTATCCCCAGTAAACTAGGCTTTTGCCTGTATCTCACTGAGGATATTTAGCATGAGAAAAATAAATCGATACTTCTTTCCGATTAAACGACGTAATTGATGTGTTGAATAAAATGAAGAAGTACACGCTGAGATGGTTTGGACATGTGGAAAGAATAAATTAACAAAGACTAGCACAACAAAGCTACAGTATAAATGTGAGTGGAGGATTAAGAAAAGTATGGTTGAATCAAGTGTATGACATTTTGAAAGAAGGAAATGTAAAAAGTCAAAGGAATTGTAGAAACTGTATAGATCTGGAACAAGTGATAGATATGTGTTGCGATAGAGAAGTCTGATATTCTTTCATTTTTGCTTACTCCTATAAACAGACGGCGTGATGGTAAGATATAAAAAAAAGCATTCTGACATATTTTATAAATTGACAACACTTAACGCATGGTTATCAGTTGTCAACTTGCGTAACATAACCTCAACAAGTCTATAGCGAGTCTCTCTGAGATACTGTATTCATTGTGATTTTAATTATATAAATTAATATTTTATCAAAATGGTTGAAATGCAAAAGCAACGTGTAGAACAAGAAATGACGAAACTTGTCGATGAATTGGACCGTTCACATTTACGGAGAATGCAGGTAAATCGATCTAAAACTTTCTATGATTTTTTTTAGGTTAGAAATGTCGGCAAAAGTCTGAAATTACCATGAAGTTCTAAAGCCTTTATGTGTCCGTTGGATATTAGTATAAAGGCTTCATTTAATGAACCCTGTTCAAGTTCTTGGAAGGGCATATAATGAAAACTAGCATAAGTTTAACCCTTTTAACTCCGGATTTTTTTTTGTATGACATACCTGTAACTCGACTGTACTTTTTTTGCAATTTCAAGCAAAAATTATAGGTTTTAGACAAAATGTATTTAAAATTAAATAAAAAAGGTATCATGCAAATGGCATTCAAGTGATTATAGTTTAGAAAATGTAGGATGAGTCCTGTGACAGCTCACAAATTTGCCGACAAAATTTATTTAAAAATAAAATAAAAAGGTATCATGCAAATGGCATTCAAGTGATTATAGTTCAGAAAATGTAGGATGAGTCCTGTGACAGCTCACAAATTTGCCCCAATACAACCTTGTAACGATGTTCAGTAATTATAATTATTTTATCAACTTTAATATAAGCCTCGATTCTAATAAATAGCAAGTTATTTAGGTAATAAATACATTACATAAGATTGTATCTCATCATAGCACGGATAAAAATAATATAAAGTCGTAACATTCAAGAACAATGATACTTTGCCTTCATAATACTCAAATCAGAAATATTAATGTTTTCAAACACCAATTTTATAATTCCTGACATTAGAAGTACACTTTTCAAAACCGGACACATCCACGTTATTGGAATTCATGCTTCGATCCAATGTAATGTATATAATTTTTTCTTCGTTAGAGTTAATTAATAGGCAATACACTCAAACTAGGATGATTTGTGCCATCAAATAAAAGTCATTATACAATAGGCAATCCACTCAAACTAGGATGATTTGTGCCATCAAATAAAAGTCATTATACAATAGGCAATCCACTCAAACTAGGATGATTTGTGCCATCAAATAAAAGTCATTATACAATAGGCAATCCACTCAAACTAGGATGATTTGTGCCATCAAATAAAAGTCATTATACAATAGGCAATCCACTCAAACTAGGATGATTTGTGCCATCAAATAAAAGTGATTATGCAATAATTATATGTCAGTATAATAAAACAATTTTTTTTTTTATGAAAATTCTAGATAATTTATAGTTTCAACTGATTAAGCTTCAAAAATTTAACAATCGATCTATAAGTGGAAAAGTTCCACAGAAAAAGAAGAAAGGTAACATTCATTAGATGCGCCTTTTAGTCAATTAAATATGTCACGCAAAAACCAACCGAAAAATACATGGTCTATAGTTTCATCATCCAGACCACACTCGCAACCGAGATTCTCCACAATACCCATTCTGTAAAGATGACTAGCCACCATGCAGTGGCCTGTTTGCAAACAACGTTTGTTATTGAGACAAATTTGTGAACTGTCACAGGAACCGTGCTACAATTTCTTAAGTATAATCTATGTGACGCATACATCCGATACAAAAAATACAAGTATACTCTATGTGACGCATATATCCGATACAAATAAGGCAAATTATATAATTAGATAATATAAAATAAATTTTTCCAGGGTGACATGCACAGGTGCGCGGCCAAGTGTTGCGACAACACAGAATATTCTTTAGACAGAGCTCACTCCTGCATAGAGAAATGTGGTGTACCTCTTACGAATGCTAACAATTTTGTCCAGGTAATATATATACATATTCATTATAAATAAAACATATTTGGAGGATGCAGTGATGGGTAAAAAATAAATCTTTCATTCATATTGCATGGCACTGTACTCAAGCTAACTTTGGGAAAATTACATGTCCAAAGGTTATAAAGAAGTCAAAGTACAGTATAAAATAACAAAATCATTCTGTCATGTAGCTCATGACTGAGCATCGTGACTCCCACTGATAGCATGTGATACCTCCTCTATATTCATCTCTGCATTACGCGGCCTAAGGACAGTCCTGTTCCGTCTCTCACTTGGTCAGTTCAATGCATTGGGATTCTTCCTCTTGTGTGCCATCATTCCACGCTTCCAGTAACCACAAACCTCTCCAAACTGTCCTCATGACTAAGCATCGTGACTCCCATGATAGTGTCTGATGACTCCTCTCCATCCATCCATGCACTCCGCGGTTCCAAGAGCAGTTGTTAAGGGTAGTCCTGTTGCGTCTCTCACTTGGTCAGTCAGGGACTGTTCCTCTTGTGTGTCGTCCTTCCACGCTTCCAGAAACCACAAACCTCTCTCTCCAAACTGTTTCCTTGGCCACGAGCAATATGCCCAAAGAATCGGAAGACTCGTCAAAGGCATATTGGTGAAAATCTGTCGGTGATTCTCAGTTCTTCGAAAATGGAGGCGTTAGTTCACCTTGCTGAACATGGAATCCGTAACATTCCAAATGCATCTATTCTCCGTCTCTCGCTTGCTCTCAGAGTCCAAGTCTCCTCACCATACATGAATATTGCGAAAGACTTAACTAGGCGTATTTTAAACATAGCCAACTTACATTTCAAGTCCAATCTCTGGCACTACCATCGAGAGGAAGGGAAGATGCAGACTCAGCAGAGACACATGGTACGTATGGCAACTGATCAAATGTTCACCATCCCTAGAGTTAAAACATCTTTTACCCAAAGGTAATATGCCTATTTAGCTCCCATGACATACAATGGGGTGCCGAATTCAATAAAGGCAAAAGGAGGAAAACAATTTAGGCAGTCGATCGGAGCGTGGTTGTTATTGCGACAGGAGTTTGAGTACTTGGGCTTGCAAGAGGAATGACTTGTAACAAATGATTATATGCGGTATATTGTAAGATGGACTTTTTGGTCTTTTTGGAGTGAGGGGTTTGATTCGCGTGATGTATACATATGTAATTGAGTGTCACTGTTTGTCAGGTTGATGAGAAAGTGCAACGGGGTTTTATATAATCAAAAATCGGAAAGAAATGTCGATTTAGTTTTTTCATGCTATGTGTCCCCAGTGAGATACAGGCAAAAGCCTAGTTTACTGAGGACACGACAAATGAAAGGCAACAAACCCAGATCCATTACAATTGTGTGTCCAAATTAAATTACCTATTATTAAAATTTCCTCTTGATAGTGATAGTTCTGTCTACTCTTTCATATATTTTCTAACTTTGATAAGAAAATGACAGTAAACGACAACTGTTTCCTATAGGGGAGTTAATGTTATCTCACTGCAAATAAAGAAGATTTCTACATGTAGTGTTTATCAGTCGGGTTGGGGATGTATTTTGCCCCTTATAGTAATGTAAGTTTCACAATTTGTTACAGAACGAACTGAGCCACCTACAAAACAGATTGCAGAGATGCGTAATGCAGTGTAATGACGATATTCGAGATGCAATGGGACCCAATCCATCTTCTGATTTGGTATACAAATTCTCAGTTATTTATAAAATTCGTTACATAATCTGTATATCAGATATGTAAATATGAAACCGGAATTTTTTTATAGAAAATACACATTTATTGTATGAAAATGGTAAATAATATTTTATTCAAAGTATTGCCCATCGCTAGCTACACATTTTTCCCATCTCTCCGGCAATTTGTGGATGCCACGCCAAAAAAAACCTGTTGCTCTTTTGAGGCAAACCAATCATCGAGCCATTTTCGTAAGAAGTGAAGCGCTGCTCAGCAAGTGCGTGTCCCATCGATGCAATTAAATAGTAATCGGATGGAGCCAAGTCTGGTGAGTATCCATTTTTCATCGCCAGTCACAATTCGATGGAGAAGTAATTTTCCTTTGAGCGAAATGCTGCTCGCCAGGTATAAATCAATTTTCGATTTTCTTTTGTACCTGGCGAGCAAGTGAGGTGCACTTCGGGAACTTCACCAGAATTTCCTGTAAAGGTGGGGGTACATCAAGGATCGGTACTCAGTCCGCTACTGTTCGTCTTAGTCATGGACTATTTAACTAACCAGGAAATGAACAGTCTCCTAAAGATCCTACTATTTGCAGACGATATCGTATTAATAAGTGAAAAACATGAAGACCTGCAAGATAGTCTGGAAAGGTGGAGAAGAATCTTGGAGGACAATGGATTGAGACTGAGCAGAAAGAAAACAGAGTATCTGTACCTACCATCGAGAACACAAATGCTGTCACTCCCGTAATGCAAATGGATGGAGAAACATTACCAAATTGTGACTCCTTTAAGTATCTCGGGTCACTCATCCATAGCGATGGAGGATGTGCAGCAGATGTAACACATAGAATTAGTGTGGGATGGATGAAGTTTAAATCAATGACGGGAGTTCTATGTAATCCGAAAATGCCAGTAAAGTTAAAAGGAAAAGTATACCAAAAGATTGTCAGACCTGCACTCCTCTATGGCTCCGAATGCTGGACGATGTATAACTCTTACTCTAGGCAACTAGAAACTGCTGAAATGCGCATGCTAAGATGGTCAGCTGGTGTGTCCCTAAGAGACAAAATAAAAAGCTCACACATTCGTGGAAGCCTAGGTGTTACAGACATCAAAAGCAAGATGGAGGAGAGGCGATTGAGATAGTATGGGCACGTTGGACGCAGAGCACCCGATCACATTGTGAACCAGGCAATCTCCATGGATCTTCCTCGAATAACAACCAGAGGAAGACCAAAGAATTCATGGGTGGTGTAAAAAGATAACCTGATGCAGAGGCACGGCCTGGGGGACGTAGTCCGGGACAGAAGAGCATACAACCTGAGGACGAGGAGAGCTGACCCCAACAGTCTTCGCAGACAGAAAGTTGGGATGGAGCCAGGGAGAAGACCTGGCAAGCAGCATTTCGCAAGTGGTTTTTCGGTTTTCCTGCTGTTTTTCATTCAGTTCATGTGGAACCCATTTTCCCACCTTCAGGATCTTTCCCATGGCTTTCAAACGTATGGAGACGGCTTCTCGTGTCACATTTAATTGATCTGCGAATTGTTGCGTTTGAGCGTCATCCTCATCCAACAATGCTTGCAATTTGGCGTCTTCAAACTTTTTCGGTGGTCTTTCACGTTCTTTATTTCTCACGTCAAAATCGCCACTTATGAATTTTTTAAGCCACTCAAAGCACTGTGATTTACCAAGAGCATGCGCACCGTAAGCTTCGACAAGCATTCGATGCGATTCTGCAGCAGTTTTCTTCAAATGGTAACAGAAAATCAATGCTGTCCACAAATCGTAGTTTTCAGGCACAAAAACAAACATGTTCAACGCTGTGAAAACATATGTAGTTGTATTAAACTTGCATTGTTGTGAGTTAAAAATCTTTGACAAATGTAAACACAAGAAGGCGCGGTTTGACAGTCACTACATTGACAACTAGAGCCATCTATGAGCAAATTCCGGTTCCATATTTACAGACCTGGTATATAATATATGCACATCGCTGGTCGCCATTTAAACTTTAATAATTAGCTCGCTTACTACACATTTAATTCTCATCTTATTGTAAATATTCATTTAGTTGTAAATTTTGTAGTTAAGTCGTAAAGTAGTGTCACTCCATAGTGTCTCACTAGATAACAGTGGACCCTGGCCGAGTTGCTTTAGTATACTCAAAATATCAACCACGGATGCGGCAACCAAGTGCGCTGATGTCGCCCACGTGAATAGAACTATCAAGATCCTATGAAGTGGACATCAATTGACACTGGCGTATACTCCTTCATATATATAGGAGTTCACGAAAATAAGATAGAAAAGTGTGAAGATCAATCTTCTCTGCCTACTCCAAAAGGAACATTATATTGTATTACATTTTCGGTGTATACAGTACAACCTGACGGACTTATTTCCATGTAGCAATATCTTCCAACCTACCAGAAAGCTATGGTAGGTTGGAAGATATTGCTACTTCTCTAGTATGGTAGGTTGGCGGCTTAGTTGGCCATGCAGTTAGACTCTGGAATCAGTTACAAACCAATATAAGACTCGCTCCGTCCTTGGCATGCTTTAAGAAGCTACTGAAAAACCTCTTAATTTCTAGTCAGTAAAATAACGTATTTCATTCCCCATTTTTCTTTTCTTTTCCTTTTGATTAATGATATCTCACTTTATATGAAAAATAATGTTCGGATGATTGTCCGTCTTTGTGGGGTTCGTGGGCATATGCTCACGTATGTGTTTATGGATTTCGTGGCGATGGATAGTCATTTGAATGATTTATGCGACCATGTAACTTGCTTCATTTACTTTTGTCTGGTTGGTTGGAAAAGATTGCCGCCTGGTAATAAGTCCGCCAGATTGTATTTGCAATAAAAGTGTTAAATAAATAAATAAAGCTGTTCAGCATGCTTTAAGCGAAAACCAAACTAGACTCCTTTTTTTTTCTCTTCTCTTTGTTCAAATAATCTTTCTTCCCTTCCAGGCTGACAAGTTAACTTTCCAATTCGAGAAGTGTGCCGTGAAATGTGTGGACAAGCACGTGGACACATTACCCAACCTTATGAAGACCATGAAATCAGTCTTGGCGAAAGGAGCTCCCAACCAGTTGCCGTCATAGTGACACTGATGTCCGCCGATCCTTCGGGACATTGTTGATAGATTACCTAAATATATGATTGAAATATCTCATGTCAAATCGACCAGTGCATAAACGCGATTTCGTCATGGATTTGACTCATTATTATTATATAAGGTCTTTCAAATTGAGGCCTATTTTAATTCTTGGATAAAACACAGATGACGTCGCGAACTTTCCTGGGTCCTGTGACATTTGATAAGTGTAATGTATGGCATTTATAAAAATGGAGTCGTATACAATACAACAACGCGTTTAAATTGAGAATTATTTTATGTATTGTAATCTCCGGAAACGGTGATGTTAATTGGCCACCAAGATCATGTGATCCGACACCGCTGGACTATTTTCTCTGGTATTAAGTGAAAAGCCAGGTCTATAAGAATGAAATTATTTGCGTTATCGGTGAGTTAAAACCGAAATTTTGACAAAAGAGTGGACATCTGTGACGCTGCAAGAGGGGGACATTTGGCGGATATTGTTTTTGGTGATTAAATGTCATACATTATACTTCAATGACCAATAAAAAGTTTTTTGAAATCGAAGCAAATTGTGTGTTTTATTCAAGAATTTAAAAAATTTGAATAAAAAAAATCACTCAATTTGAAAGACCTTATATAAAACATCGATCAATAAGTCTCGGGTCTAACCAACAGATGGTGCCTCTAATAACAAATCCATACCATTCTCAGTTAGTACCAACCTTTAGAAGTTATGTGTCAAACTTTCATGACATTCCGACATTGTATCATTGAGTTACAGTGGTTTTAGTGACGCTACTTTTGCTATTTTCAAAACAATGAAAAGAACCTAACTTTGTGTGTTGATAAAACATTGCTTTTTAATGGGAAAGAATATCGTTCAAACGCAGCGATGGCTTAAAAAGTGTTATCCGGGCTCTGCTCCGTCGAAAACAACCATTTGTCGGTGGTATGCTGATTTCAAACGCGATCGTACAGACACAAATGATGCTGAAGGCTCTGGTTGTCAAAATGAGGCTGTTACACCAGAAAACATAAAAAAACCCTCAAAATCGTGATGGATAATCGCAAAGTAAAGTCGCGTGAGATAGCTGACATCCTGAAGATATCATTTGGTAGTGTTTACACTATTTTGCATGAACATTTGGTCATGAAAAATCTTTTTTGGAAATGGGTGCCGCATTTGCTCACAATGGAACAGAAACAACAACGCATCGATGATTCAGAGCGCTGTTTGGCACTGTTTACGCGAAATAAACAGGAGTTTTTGCGTCGGTATGTGACAATGGATGAAACTTGGATCCACCACTATACTCCCAAATCAAATCGGCAGTCAGCTGAGTGGAGAGCAGCCGGTGAAAGTCGTCCGAAGCGACCAAGAACTCAACAGTCAGCCGGGAGTGTTATGGCCTCCGTATTTTGGGATGCGCATGGTATAATATTCATCGATCACCTTGAAAAGGGAAAGACCATCAATAGGTTGCGGGTTCGATCCCCGCTGGAATCCAGATTTTTTTTAAATGGAATTCCAGTCTGGTTTTCACGTAGGGCCCATATAAACATCTTTCTGGTTGGTTGGAAGAGATTGCCACATGGAAAAATTGAGATTGCCACATGGTATTAAAAAGTCAGGTTTAAGTTGTACATATATATCTCCAATTGATTTCTTTTCGAAGAATGTTATTTTGACTGTACCAAATTTTTCTTAGCGGCATTTATTATTGCATTTTCATTATACACAATTGTTATAATTAAAAAAATTGCAGCAGGAAAAATATATTTCAGATGAAAAGAAACATGTACCTACCTCAAAAATGAGTCAAATCCGTGACATCATATTGCTTAATTTAGTTTCTCTTGATTGACTCTTTTCACACTTCGGTGTGTCACCATCGAAGAAGGATCCTCTTTGAAGAGTTTCTTCTTCGTTATTACGTGACGTCACACTTATCTTAAAAAAAAAGAAATAGATTTCTGTTTGATAAAGTTTTTTGCAGTTTAAACACGTGGTTTGGCTTATGATGCCAACGTTTCGAAAACATTGCAGTCTTCATCTTTAAGGTTAAGAAACCTAATAACACCTCCCAAAGACTGTGAACCCTTTAAAGTCGTTGTAATTTGTTTAATCAAACACTTTATTTAACGATATAACCCTACCAGTTTCAAAGGAGTAGAAACAAGTCTTGTTTATGCTGCCCTGATGGTGAGGTGAAAACCTTGTATAAAGTGGAAAAAAACAGCTTTTGATTAAACAAATCACAATGTCTTTAAACCTCTACAGCAGGGGTCTCCAAACTACGGCCCGCAGACCAACACCGGCCCGCGAGCACCACCACAGGATATCGGTACTGTTAAATTCTCTTGATATTCTCATTATAAAACCGAATAGTTTGTAATAGTCCGATATCAAACGTGAGACATGGTTAACGAACGTGAGTCCGAAATCGAAGGTTACGCCCAAATCTTTGAATTCAGAAACTCTGTTTAATTCTACTCCCTGTATATTATACTGATGCTGGATTGGTGAAAATGATCTACTATAGCAGGGGTCTCTAAACTACGGCCCGCGAGCACCACCAATCCGGCCCGTCATAGTTTATTTTGATTACATTGTAAAATTTACAATGTAAGTAAATCATACAAAATAATAATCAGATGTTTTTATTTAACGACCAATTGAGAAACACAATAACTGACATACATAATGAAATTGAACATTTTAACTGTAATTAATGATATGAGATTTATCCTAACTGACAAGAAGTGGCATACATAGGTAATTCACATAATGAAATTAAACATTATAATTATGATAAATGAGATTTATGTAGCTGTAACTTTCCACTGACAATTGTTTGCAGTTGTGGATCAAGTTTACGTGTGGAAATTATCAGCGGCGACTTCAAACGCTCATCAGTTAATTTGGATCTGTAAATATTTTTTGTATATTTCATTTTGGAGAATGTTTTTTCACGCAGATAAGTAGTACCGAAAGCGGAAAAAAGCCACGAGCAAATTTATGCAACTGATCAAACTGTGTGAGTGGAAGACTTATAAAATTCTTAAAGAATATGTCGATTTCTGGTGTGGATAGCACTGGACGGGGACTTATTTTGTTCCCCGTAACAGCATGGTTGGGTTGGCTGTGGGATCGAACTAAATTTATCATGGTTGATTCTATATGGATTTCTCAATTACATAATTAATTAGTTATATTAGATAGTTAAGAGAATAAAATTTCATAAAGTTTTCATTAATTTTAGTGCAGAGGATTGAATATGTAGTTATTGTATATAGTAAAGAAAAAAAACATCAAACTGAAAAATCAGAATAATCATTTCTTGAATCTTAGAAAAGAAGTTTGTTTCACTTTGTGATGTCATGTTTGTACATTTTTAATAAAATGAATAAAACATCTATTTTTTTTTTTTTTTATTCACCACTGTTTTATTTGATGTTTTATTTGAGTTCACCACCTGTTTCAAAGTCCTCCGTCTTGCTCATCGGGTGAAGTTGAACTAAATTACAGTCAACTCCGGTAATAGTGAACCTTTGGCTAAAGTGAACCAAAATCTACTAGTTTTAGTTCACTATAACATAGGGTTTTTTCCATACATTTTTAATATTGGGACAGAAAATTTTGGTTCACTATAGCCGAAGGTTCACTATAATAGGAGTTGACTGTATGTCTAAAATATATTTTTTCTAATTGTAATAATAAAACGAGAGGGGAACAGGAGAAAAGTGGTTAATAATTAGATGGGAGTAGGTAGGCGTCAAAAGGATGGCTTAGGTAGATGTCAAAGAACTATCCTTTTAACGCCTACGTATTCATCTCAAAAGGGGCAAGCTGTGTGGTAACTTATTGGACTTTCGTGGGGAAGGTCACCGGTTCAAACCCTGCACTGTGCTACTCCCCTCGAATGACAGACATTTTTTTTTCGCCTAGTATTCGGGAGTATAAAGATACCTGATTTTTCGCCTAGTATTCGGGAGTATAAGGATACCTGATTTTTCGCCTAGTATTCGGGAGTATAAGGATGTCTGATTTTTCGCCTAGTATTCGGGAGTATAAGGATATCTGATTTTTCGTCTAGTATTCGGGAGTATAAGGATACCTGATTTTAGTCAAATCTATTCTTTCAAAAAAGAGAAGAAAAAACCATGCCGATGTGCTCCGATCGTCTCCCTTTGGTGTGCCATCTGATTCAGTGTGGCCAGTGAGTTTGCTGGCGTGCAGCAGCTTACTCACTTGTAAAGAAACAAAAAACTCCACGACACAGCATTGCTTTCTGAGAATTGAATGCGTGCCGCGAATAAGGTAGTAACTAACATTTTTTCAAAATCCATTTTTTTTGTAAAATAACTTGCTACTCATATGTGGTTACGCCCTTCGTCCCCTCTATAAAAATATCTCTTTCGTTTCTACTGATAAGCCAATATTGCCGTTGGATTTTTGCGCGCGCTCAGTGGAATAACGTGGTTTTAAGTATCAACATGTCTGGAGAGGCGCCCGTCGTTCACTCTGCTAGTGTAGACAGTAAACTTAATTTCGGTAAAAAAACGACAAGCAAGGGCTGCAGAATGGTCAGATAATAAACGGAAGAAACTGAGAAACAGCGGACAATTCTATATAAGCGGAAAATGCAAAGAAGTAACAAGTAAAAGAAGATCGGAAGAGGTTAGTGGAATAATGTGGCAACTAACGTACATTATTGATTTTTCATATAAAAGTTGTAACGACAAAACTTGTTTGTTTTATATATAGTAAGAGTTGTGGAATAACATTGGAACTGCATTCGCGGACCACGTTATTCCACATGTTTATAGTGTTTTTTTTGTTGTTTTGAATAAAGTTTGGTAATTTTTTATTTTTAAATAAAGTGTGTGTATGGAAGTATATCTTTTGATTTAAAAAAACTATTAAAATATCGACACTTAATAAAAAAAGTGTTTTTCTTGAATACTGTAAAAAACAAGTTTTGTTAGTTACCACCTTATTCGCGGCACCTATTCAATTGACGTTGGAATGGCGACTGAATCCTCGACTACCAGGCCCAGCAATGACGACTCCCCTCCCATTATTAATAGCCACTTTTCCCCCTCTCCCTCTCCTCTACCTATTGCTATTAGAAAAAATATATTTTAGATAATTTCACCCGACGAGGAAGACAGACGTGAAACCGGTAGCGAATTTAAATAAAACTGGTAAATTAAAAATAAGTGTTTTATTTATTTTATTAAAAATTTATAAAAGAATAAATTCACTACCGTGTGATGACCGAGAATTCTATATAGCCCCAAATACTATTAATTTCTCTGTCACAATATTTTAATAGCTCGTTTGACAGACAGCATTGTATATGTTGACACACTTCCGTTGTGATGCTAGTTTCTGACAATGAATGGCACACATTAGGAATAACCCGTGCAATATAGCATGGCAAACTACAGTTCTTTGGAGGAGCCAATATAACTCCAACCACGTCTATTGGTACTACAGAGGAACACGGTTAATACAATTCGCGGATAATTGAGCTCCGGATAATCGGCACTCTGCTGTATTTAATTTTAACACGAGGGTCGTCCAGAAAGTAAAACACGTTTTGGCATAACTAAATAAAAACTAAAGATATCAACACAAAACTTTATGTACAAAGTCACAGTACCTTACTCTATTTTTCAATGTAGTCGCCATAGCTGTCAAGGCACTAATTGTAACGTGGTACCAATTTTTCAATTCCGATGTTATACTCTTCTACCACCAAAGATTTGAGCCAGGATGTCACTTCTTGTTTGAGGTCTTCATCGTTTGCGAACTGTTTTCCACCCAAAAATTCCTTTAGTTTCGGGAATAAGTGAAAATCGCACGGTGCCAAGTCAGGGCTGTAAGGAGGATGTCCAAAAATTTCCCACTTAAGACGTTGAAGTTCTGGTTCTTCCTTGATTAAACATTATGAACAAGACACTGGTTCTTCCTTGTTTAAACATTATGCACCAATTCCTCACCGAAGCCTCGTTCATTGCACTATCACCATAAACATTCTTTATTTGCCTATAAATTTCGATAAGCCGAACATTTTGTGCATTCAGAAAACGAATGACACTACGCACTTCACATTTGCCGGGATTTTCGATGGGCGCAACTATTTTGAAAGGTTACAGAGCAATGACGCACGGCCGTTCAGCAACAAAAGTCAGCTCGCACTGAAGCGGGGAAAGGAGCTAACTACATTGTCCGGACCCGCAGACTTAAATAAGTCAAGTTTATTTATTTTTTTAACTACTTCGTCCAAGGTGACAAAACATGAAGAAAGGTTAACAGTATTGGAATATGAAGGTGTGGGATTAGATACATTGGGTGAATCCACTTCATGTACACTTTTAAAGAAGTCCGCAAATAAATTGATAATCCCATCCACAGTATCAGCGGATTTCTGGTCATAAAACATGCAACTTGGGATGTTTGAGTCATTTTTTCTCAATGAATTTACATAATTCCAGAAACTTTTCAAGTTATTATTGATGTTATTCTCGCTTTGTTTTACAAATTCAGAGAAACGTTTTTTGGAAAGATTTTTACATTTTTTGCGTAGTTCGTTAAATTTAGTGTAGTCTGATATATCTCTAGATGTTTTATATGTCTTGTGCGCAGTCTTTTTTTTTATTACGAGGTTTATCAACTCTCTGTTGAACCATTTTGGATACTTAGATTGGATTATCATCTTATAGGGAACAAATTTTTTAATAGCTGTGTTAATGTAATGATAAAATAAATTAATATTATCGTCTAGGCTTCTGGACCTTCTTATACCTATGCTTGTATTTAATTTTAATACCAACATATAAATAGCACGTTGGATGGTATCGAAGATGACTTAGTTTTTGATACAGTAAGAATTATAATTCAGACAATAATACAAAAAGTAACTAACGAGATGAGTGAAGATGGACTGAATGGGCACCTTTAGGAATCGAATCCAAAACGCTCGATTGGTAGATAAACGTTCTACCGCCAAGCCACGGAGCTTGTTTAGCTAAAAGCATTCTTTTATATGAGAACTTGTGTAGCTAAAAGTATTATTTTATATTCGATTATCTTTGTATTCATTTTATAACGACAGCTTTTTGAAATATCGCTCCTTTACATTCTACTATTGGTATGCCTTAACATTGACGTGTTGACCAGAGATGAGTAGGATAAAATACTTTAGAGAAGTATGCCATAATCATTTATCATAACATTTTCCATTTCATAGTTGAGACGATAAACTTAGAAAGGCCTTAAAGTTTATCGTCTCAAGTATGTCCATTAAGATTCTATTTAGGGCGTTATTGTAGTAATTCTCTAAGTTCTGCCCCATAGTACCAATGCCATTTTATGTTATGTATTGTCAGATATTGTGCGCAACCCATCATAATTTATTTTTTCAATTATTGGAATTTAGTTATTTTATAGAATATTAGGTATTTAAATAATATAATGTACTATTATGTAAAAAAAATTAGGTTATCACTTAATCATTTTGTAATCGATATTTTCTATAACTTACTGTCCGTGAAAAGGAAAACGGCATATTGTGAAAAAACTGAATCGCTGGATGATGCCTGAAAGAGTATGCCCACTCTTAAAGCACCTTAGAGTGCAAAGGATGGAGTTACAATAACGATAGCGAACCAACATTTATTATACTACTATATCATGAAAACTACAATTACGGTTTGAAGGCTATTTCAATAATGTGTAATGAAAGACTGAATATACAAATATATAATAATAACGTGAAGGGGGGTGGGTTTACTTGGTTGGATCGAGTAAATTAAATTTCAACTGTAACAGATAAAATATAGGCACACAAGACAACGAATAGGCTTAACATAATTTACAGTTAGACAATGATGATGAAATAATACTTTGATATGAAAGATGCTGTGAGTGATAAGACTTATAGTTAAGAAATTAAACGTGTTTTAAATTGATATAAATATGAATAATATCACTCATAGAGGTGATCATGTATTTATTATTTGGCGCCGTTTATTGATAACGATCTCTCTAAAAGGCACTTTATATTTTCTCGTGTAAAGAATTAGTTTTAACTATTCTCTAAAAACTAGATTATCCTCAAACGTTGTTACATACGTATGTTATTCTACTGAACAGGTCCAACTAACAATATTATATCTTAAAACTGTACAAATCTTCACAGGATATCGTTAAGTGAGTTTACAAATTCTCAATTTATATATTTAAACATTGTTTTATATCAGTAAATAAATAAATAATTTTTATTTTTCAATATTAAAAAAATGTTTAAATTTAGTGATACTTTTCCTCAAATCCATGAAACATATCTTTCGTCACGTTTATCAACTTGTTTTCTTCAACTTCATGTAGCTCGATTGCATATTTTTTGTCATTGAAAACTCGTTCAACGGGGCAATTGTTCGTGTGACTGATTCGTATCGGTTGAGTTATGACGTTAAGTGCCCTTCTGGCATTAAATTGTTCAAGTAAAGAAAGTTTTTCAAGAAGTAATTCATTATCGTCTACCATGCCTTCGTTAATTTCTAGTAATTGGTGAGTAGAAAAAATATTTTTATTTTATTTTTGTTCGATCGGCCATCTATATTATGGCGGCCATGTTGTATTTTTGATCCGTCATGTTTACAAAATTGTTTTCATCTTAGATATGTGAAACAATGCTTATATTCTTAGTAATAGTTCCCTTTAATTCTAGTTCCAGAATACGAACAATTTCATTAATTCATTTGAATTTACAATAGTTTTGAGTATTTTTTATGATTTAATTTGGTTGAAAACTTATTTTTTTATTTTCTATTAAAGGCGTATTTATTTTTTTAGTGAATGTATATCAAAACCATTAACATACAAATTCCAATAAGTTCTCTAGTTCTTTAATATGACTTCTCTTTTTTTAGTCCATTGTTCATGACTAACCCGTTTATTATCGAAATAAACATTGGTTTGTTTTGATTTACCATAATAAACACTCTTGTTTTCTTTGTTATACGACAGATTACCTATTAAATGCTTAATTTTCTTTGATATCTTGCGTTTTTTCACAATAAATTGATAGATTGAAACAAGGAATTGGTCGAATTGTTACAAGACCTACGTCCCGCCCTTTTTCATTTCTCTCAGGGCCGACCATATTGTAATTTGCGCAAATAAAATAAATAATTTCTAAACTTTCGTAGATTAAGTATGATGTTTTCACCATTTTAAAATTTAAAATATATTATTTCTAACGGCGTTTATTGACCGAAATCACTTCGAATGCGTTTTTGTCAACTTGAAAATTTTAA
Organism: Odontocerum albicorne; assembly: GCA_949825065.1. Taxonomy (NCBI): domain Eukaryota; kingdom Metazoa; phylum Arthropoda; class Insecta; order Trichoptera; family Odontoceridae; genus Odontocerum; species Odontocerum albicorne. The sequence continues at coordinate 4,334,026 of OX463867.1, forward strand.
TTTAATTTTCAATTGAACTTTGTTTTTTATATTAGAGGAAAAGGATGTAATAAATAAAGCGTCTTCAACCGATTGACCCCTATTTGACTGTTCTCAGCCAATAACTGATAAACCAATTGTAAATAAAATTAAACACTACTTGGTGCGGATGGGCGTTAGATTGAAATATACAATAACTGGTGTAAACAATCCATTTGAAACCATGGTTTAGTATAATAAGAATTAACAAGATTTAAAATTGTCCACTGCGTGGTGGCTAATCATCTTTATACTATAGAATGAGTATTGTAGAAGATCCTGACTTCAAGTGTGGACTTGGAGACTTTTTAGACAATGTGTTTTTCGACTGTTGGATACTTTATAGACGATGTGTTTTTCGACCCTTCTTTATATGACATTTAATTGACAAAATACTATATATTTTCCACATATAATGAATGTTCCATTTCTTATTTTTTCGAAGAACTTTTCCTCTTATAGATCGATTGTATTTTTTTAAAGTTAAATTCGCTAAAGCTTTAATTCGTCTAAAAATTGTTATTGTATTTTCAATTTAATTTATTATATTGACTATCTATAAAAGCATTTTTGGTTTTAACAGCGATGCCACAAATTATCCCAGTGAGGATGGATTGCTTATGTAAACAGATTTAAACGTATTCTCTATTATTTGAAATTAGTGGAGTCTTAATAGGTTTATAGACAAATTATAAAAATAAAATAGAATTCTACAAAATAACAACCGAAAACTAAAAAAAATATTGTATTCGTGTATCATGTACCAATGGTTGTCCTGCTGCGAGTGTAGTTTGGATGATGAAACTATAGACCATATATTTTTCGATTGTCCTTTGCGAGACATATTTGATTTACTAAAAGCCACATCTTTACCGCGTCCAACGAATGTTGAGTTACTTCTTTCTTCGTGGAACGTTTCCACTTATAGATCGATTGTTACATTTTTAAAGCTTAATTGGTTGAAACTTTGAATTATATAGAATTGTCTTTTTTTTTAATTGATTTTATTATATTGACTCATATAATTTCATAATGTCTTTGGTTTGGTGGCACAAATCATCCTAGTTTGGGTGGATTGTCTTTTTAAAAATAGAATGTTTGTTGATTGCTTTTTTTTATTGTTAATTCAAAGAAATGTGAAATAAATACAAAAAATTACATTGAAACACATTTTTTTTAAATAACTCAATATATGGTATACCTTACTCACTGTGAACCCATATTCGCGTTTAGTTGGGTTTTTTTCTAGGTCAGTAGTTATCGATTAATTTCCAACTTGTTTCCAGTAAGAAACAACAAAGATCGCCCTATCATTCGTAACAATCGAATTCTGCTCAGAGCATGTAGCCCCGATGTTCAGACAAACTAGCACGTGTTGTGAGTCTTGTATATTCACAGTCACATTCAATGATACTTTCGTTTAAGAAACCCCATCTCTATATGTTCACCTTGCATCTAGCCAACTCCCTATTTGGAGTCTATTCAGCGCTCTCCAAGTAGGCCAAGGCAACTGGTTTCCAGGTGCCATCTTTTCCGAGATTTCCATTCAGTTAAGTTTTAGTTTTCAAATTAAAGACTTCTACTGTAAATATTTGTTTTTTAAACACCTCCACTGTTTAAAGGAAACGTTTAAAAAACAAACAATAAAACCTTACGCCAAATTCCTTGCCTTGATAAAACGGTGAAATAATATTTCTGTAAATGGGCTTCGAACCCACGACCTTCATCTTACTGGGAATCGACTCTATCCAGTCGAGTTATTTCAGATAAATCTTATTTGCAAACATTTTGTTCAGTGCTCTCCAAGTAAGCCAAGGCAATTGGTCTTTAGATTCTATATTTTCCGAAAGCTCCATTCAGTCGTTAGATGTTAAGTTTTATTTTTTAAACACTGCCAATGCTTAAAAGAAACATTAAAAAAACATAAAACGTTGCGCCAAATTTCTTGCCTTGATAGGATGGTGAAAATAATATATTTCTGTAAGTGGGGCTCGAACCCTTTGACATCTTGCTTGAAAACTACTGAGTTATTTCAAACAAATGTTTGCAAAAATATTATTTTCTTTAAATATGATATACGCAAATATAAACATAGACGACCTCTGTGGCCTGGTGGTGGTAAGACACTTGTCTGCCGATCCGGAAGTTGCGGGTTCGATCCCCGCTGGAACCCAGACTTTTTTAAAAATAGGATTCCAGTCTGGTGAACACTTAGGGCCTATACAAACATTTCTGGTTGGTTGGAAGAGATTGCCACATGACAATAAACTCGCCAGGTTAAAAAAAAACATATATGGACCATCTGCCCACTCGAGGATGATTTGTATCTGTACTGTAAGACAAAAATGCTATTACAAGTCATTATAAAAAATGTAAAATAATAAAACGACAATTTTTAGACTATTTATCTTGAAACTGAGCTATCTTGAAAAAAATTACAATGTATATATGTACAATATGTACGAGTAGAAAAGTTTTCCGTAGAAAGAAAAAAAAAAGCAACATTGACTGAACCTGGCAAAGATAAATACAAATTCTGTCAAGGTAACCAGACAGTGGTCGACAAACGACACGTGACTAACACATCTTGAAACCGCGATATAATATACTCGTAATAAGAATTATATTAAATTGTCACTACTCGGTATAATTTCTCACACATTCGTAGACCGTGGTTCAATCCTATGAATGAAATAACAAAAAGTGTCGCTTAGTCGTTTGTTTGTTTGTGTTATTTCGTGATATAATGAAGTAGATGTTTATTTTCTCTGCTTATCAAAAGAGGGATAAGATATGAAATATAATTACGATTGTGCACGTGCCTTAGCCGTTTTTTATGCGTATTATTTAAATGTATAAATCTTGTTTTTTTTTTGTGTTTTATACTGTCATGGCTATGCGTTTTAAAATACGTCGTTTTCCATTAATTTCCTATTTAATTTTGTGATTTAAACACATTTGTACTTCAAACTTATTTTATTTGAGCGACAAATGTTTGAGACATGCGCGTGGTGTATTTTTTTTAAACAGGCCAAAGTACAAAGACATTTATGCAGAATTTTATTATCGTTATAATGACGGATGTTACTTATAGAATTACAATATGAATCTTGAGATTACGTTAGTGAGAACGAGTTTCGAAAGACTTGCGAAATTAAATATGTATGTCTGACATATAGAGGTAAATCCATAGAAATAGTGGAAGGAAGTCGTGGGAAAAAAATGAGGGAAAAGAGCGACGTATGAAACACAGTAAAATATGTATGAAAAACAAGAATATTTATGGATGTGGACGATGCGAGAACTGTTTGCACGGATGGATTCTAATATTGCATATTAGGACGTGATTCTTCTTTCTTTCTATGCTACTAAATGCATTGACTGACAAGCTTATATACCAAAATATTTTACAATCTATAGATTTAAACTAACAAAAGATTGATAGGAGTCGACTATCCTGGCATGTTGGGAACCACCAGCTCGTGTAGATCTTTTTCACGTTTAAGTGTTAAAATAATTCTGTTTAATACTAATTTCGTTTATTGACAACAAAAACACAGCAATACAAGGAAAAAATACACACTAATATGTGTTTCACATGATTCACTACAAACAGTCCAAACCAGATGCAATCTAAATGTCATCTTTTATGACCTCCCCCCGCCCCTCATTAAATATAAAAAAAAACAAACCCGACCGATGTATAAACTTAAATATCCTAACAGAAATTATCCGATGAAGGGGTAAGGCGTCCTGCCATTGGACCGAGATTCCAAACAGCTATTCACCACTGTTGACCGATGTATCATAGATGTTTTTCAGTCCACGTCTTAAATACGAAAAACAACTATCCCAATTCAAATAACATCCAAGGCATGTTTTACTTCCCAACAACTTGAACTCCCGGCCCTGTGTACTCTTATCCCTTTCACCCTATATCCCTTTCATTCTAACACCCTGCTTTGGACGTAGCAGTATTCTGAAGCAGACAGTTTTAGTTCACATTCTCGCAATATTTTTCATTTCTCCTACCTATTTTCCATTTTTAATTACATATTTAATATTGATTTAGTTTCCTTTTTATATTTCAAACGGTGTTGCCTCGTTACTCGGTTCATTTGACCTGCATAATAGAGTAAAATACTGCGCTTTGTTATATATATAATAGTATTGTTGTATGTCAGTGTATCGCAGTATATGTATATTTGACTCAGTCAGCTGATTGCAGTGGAATTTTCCATTCGTTCTTAGTTACCTCTAGAGATGGGTTTTTAGTTCAATATTTGTATCAATTATCGTTCGATCCGAATACAAACAGCATTTCCTAGGTTTTAACTGGTTTACCCTTTTTATCTTGCGTAATTTTATTTGATATTTACACTAAAATATACCCTTGAGATATATATATTTTTTTATATTCGAGTATTGTATTGTTGATTGAATCTTTTTAACACTTTTAAGACTAGATCAAAATCACGACAACCTTTCCCAGTTTACCGGTTTGTTTTTGAAGAATTCTGATTTTTATGAAGGTTTTATTAAAATTGATATATACATGCATACCATCACACCATTTTCCTGTTGAGGCAGGCAGAGAAGACAGAGGTTCATATAGATCGTTCAACCTAAAGAGTCATTTTGCAATAGTGTGAGTAACAGTGCGTTTACAAAAACTTGTCGCTTTATTTTTTTGATAAAGTGAAAAAGCAAAAAATAATATTTTATATTCAAACATTGAAATGAACACGCAAGTTTTTTAAATTAAAAATGCTGTCAGCTTAAATTGTAATGCACATAAAAATAAAATGAAAGTAAGTTTATTTAACATATTAATTGTTTAGGAATTGCAGATTCTAGGAAACATTAAATAACAATAATGGAATTTTTCAAGATTAAAAATAAATATAAGTACAAGTATTATAAAGTAAAAATGTTGGTCAGCTTTAATTAGATTATAGCACATAAAAATACAATTATTATTGTATGTAAGATTATTTAACATATTAATATTAGTATCATAATGACATAATTACAATGCCAAATAATACAGTTTTAAAATAACAGTGGATGGAGTGATACTAAATTCTAGGAAACTTTAAGTTATAACAAAGTACATTCTAAGCTTTCGAATTTTTTTGAATTATACATAACGTTAGACAAAAATGGCACTAATAGATTGCAGCACCTTTTCGACCGATCCCTAATTATTATCAATCATTACCAAAATTGAAAACAATCTCCTTTGCTTGGCCCGAAAGCGGTTTTCCCTTTCCTATTTCCGACACGGTAGTTTTTTTCTAATCACCTAGTATTTTAACAGCAATACAAACGTGCGCTCTGCGCGAACCAATCGTGTGGCATTCTAAAACCAATACCACTACACAAGTTGTGTAATACAGAGAGTGTTACTCACACTATTGCAAAATTACTCTTCAGGCTAAACGATCTATACTTTCCTAACTCGACACAAATCCTTTGCCTCTTCTACAGCCATATACACATATAATATATTTATATCCATTTCATATTCAATTCACATCCTGCCTCATCAATAATTATTTTTAAAATATATTTATTTAACACTTTTATTGCAAATACAATCTGTCGGACTGATTGCCAGGCGGCAATCTCTTCCAACCAACCAGACAAAAGTAAATTAAGCAAGTTACGTGGTTGCATAAATCATTCAAATGACTATCCATCCCCACGAAATCCATAAACATATACGTGAGCACATGCCCACGAACCCCACAAAGACGGACAATCAACCGAACATTATTTTTCATATAAAGTGAGATATCATCAATCAAAAGGAAAGGAAGGGGGATGGTGGAGAGGAAAGGAAAAGAAAAATCAGGACTGAAACACGTTATTTTACTGACTAGAAATTAAGAGGTTTTTCAGTCGCTTCTTAAAGCATGCCAAGGACTGATCGAATCTTATATCGGTTTGTAACTGATTCCAGAGTCTCACTGCATGGACAGTAAAGGACGACGTAAAGAAAGAGGAGCGGTGAACCTGAAAGGCCAATAAACAATCTCTGTTTGAGTGTAGCGCTAATCTATGATTGGAAAGACGCTGAAAATTCTCGGCGAGATAAGAGGGGGCGGCGGGACAGTTAAGGGTATTATACAATAGAGACAGTATGTGAGTTTGGCGTCTATTTCTAACATTCAACCAGTTCAATACTGCCTTCTGGTATGAAGTTATATGATCGTACTTACGTAGGTTGAAAATGAATCTTAGGCACACATTTCACCCATCAAACTCATTAACCGTTCGTTAAATATTACTTGTGTTATCCAAACCCGTTGAGTTAGATTCTCTCAGTTTTCGGCCTTTTCGCCCGAAAACTGTTCGTTATACCGATTTTTTTTATTTCGTTTTAACATTCATTCATTATTTTCGACACAAAATATTCGTTGTACTGAAAATTTCGTTACTTCCACATTCGTTATAATGAGATTTGATCTATAGAAACAATCACTAAGATATTAGTATAGAATAGAACGTGTTATTAATCTGGTCTTTAATTTTGGGTCGTTGGCACAACTTATATTTTTCCCGAATTCACACCCATTAAAATGTCTCGAAGAAAAAAAATATCGCCATCGTAATGCGACTATAAAAAGAAAGTCGCGACCCCGTTGTTTTCATTTTTTTTTTTTTCATTTTCAACAAATATTCGATATACATAAATTAAATTTCTTAATGCGCGACATTGTTTTTTTTTTTTCTTTTTTTAAATCGGTCGTACTCATTTTTTTGTTTTTAAATCGGTCGTACTCATTTTTAGTTACAATAATAAAAACAACCTTACACTCGTGTCGGTGATTTTCAAACGAGATTTCGTGGCACTATCTCGTATTTCTTCCCTTGAATATCAAATATCATTTTTCGATTATCTTCTACTAATGCATGCTTGCGACATGCAACATGATCTAGACTCTAGTTTCTCAGAATGAGCAAAATCATCTCGTGTTCAATATAAATAAATGTGAAACGAGCAAAATCGTCTCATGTTGAATAATATAAATATTGTGTATCCTATAGTTCAGGGGTCTCCAAACTTTTTAGCCTAAGGGCCACACTGACTCCTCCACCAAGTCCCAAGGGCCAAGACCTAGCTAGCTCATCATACCAACATACTGTAGTTTTGAATTACGCGCAAATTTTCGTATTAGTACTAGCCGGCGAGTGAGATATCTATGGCGCAGGGTGCGGGGGTGGACTCCGCTCCGTTCTCATATCATTAATTACATTTAAAATGTTCAATTTCATTATGTATGTCAGTTAGTTATTGTGTTTCTTAATTGGTCGTTAAATAAAAACATCTGATTATTATTTTGTATGATTTACTTACATTGTTAATTTTACAATGTAATCAAAATATTTTGACGGGCCGGATTGGTGGTGCTCGCGGGCCGTAGTTTGGAGACCCCTGCTATAGTCGATCATTTTCACCAACCCACCATCAGTATACTATACAGGGAGTGGCACTAAACAGAGTTTCTGAATTCAAAGATTTGGGCGTAACCTTTGATGTCGGACTCACGTTCGTTAACCATGTCTCGCGTTTGATATCGGACTGTTACAAACTACTCGGTTTATAATGAGAATATCAAGAGAATTTAACAGTACCGATATCCTTCGAAACTTATATAATTATCTAATTAGAACCAAATTAGAATATGCATCTACAGTTTGGGCCCACATTCGCTCAAATATAAAAACAATACAGAACAAATACAAAAAAAAACTCGGATATCTATAGTACAGAAAAAAGGGCGATTATCCAAAATATGCTCACCATGTCAAACTACTCACGATGTGTAACTAACTATAGAAGCCACGAAACAAGAAGGCAAGAATCCATTGCGATATTTCTCCTAAAGGTTCTTCATGTTTGCTTTAACTGTCCCGCGATTCTAGAAGCGCTAAGTTTATATGTACCCAATAAATATAGCCGTGCAAGGAATCACCCTCTGTTCTACATACCAACTTACAGGACGAATATCATGGCTAAACACTCAGTCACCCGTGGTATAGAGATATTGAACCAACTGAGTGACACTGTGGATATATGATAGTCTCGGCACCGTCTAGCAGTATGCGAAGAATCCTGGTTGATACGAGAATTCTTCCTTACGAATAAGTTAACTAGAAGCAAACCCTATTTGTTGTAACAGGAGAAATCCGTGCAAAGTGGATAATTTTTTTTTTAAATATGCTCACGCTGGCGGAGTAGTCCACGTGCGTACGGCTGTCGTCTTGAGCCACACTTCAAGTCAATCTCTCGATGGCAAACTATATTGTGTTCATTGTGAAAACTTTAAGTTTATATTTCAGATGTTGAAATTGTTAGTAAAGTCAAACATTTATTGGTGAATAAAACTCGCCATTATGAAAATAGTATTTTTTGCAAAACCAATTGATTTTTTTTGTATTTTTTCATTACATTTCTCCATTTTTTCCTCAACTCTGTCATTCATGTCGTGGAATGGTCTGCCTCTTAGTATTAGAGTTTGAGTGACGTTTGCAGCATTGGGAAGGACTTGAAGACAATTGTTTTTGGAGGATTAAATTGAAACGAATAAATGTATTTTCTTAAATTCTCATGGTTTAACATCTTCAGACTTGGCATCCATTATAATGGACACATACTTCATACGCACTTAGTAAACAACATTCTGGTGTTTTACTATTCCCAATAATAACAAATAAAGTGTAGGATACTGTATTACTGACTTAGAACTTTTTGGACGCCATCTATCTAAACCAATTCGACATAATGTTACATTTAGTGTAAATAATACACTCGCGTACATTACCCGGCGGTAAGTAATACACATCGGGCTTAAGAAAGAGACTGTTGGCCATGATCGGCTAACTTCGGCTTTGTAGAGCGTCCTCGCTATCATTAATACACGTGTTCCGTCGCGAGACTGTTAGCGCATCGTGCGACAGAGACGGCGCTCTACAAAGCCGAAGTTAGCCGATTATGGCCGACAGTCTCTTTCTTAAGCCTGATGTGTATTACTTATCGCCGGGTACTGAATTTTTTTTAACGTTGGAATTAATTAAAATCTGAAAAGGTTAAAACATTTTTATGCGCCCTAGATGAGCTGGAAGAAATTGCTGTGTAGCAATAAACCCGCTAGATGTACCATATTTAACAATGTACAAAAAATAATTAAAATTAATCATATATTTTGCTGTATATAATAATTGATGGAAAATACCTGAGCCATTTGAGATTTGCAGACGATATCGTTATATTCTCACAAAACCCGAATGATCTTCAGCACCAACTGCAAGAATTGGCAGAGGTCAGCAAAGGAGTTGATTTAAAAATGAATATATCAAAAACCAAATATATGAAGAACGGCTTTGCTACCACAAAACCAATAAACGTAGATGGAAAGCCGCTAGAACTTGTCCAGGAATATGTGTATCTGGGCCAACTTATTTCCTTTGTAGGTGGCATATCGGAGGAAATAGCACGAAGGACAAAACTAGCGTGGAGCTCATTTGGACGCTTGAACAACATCTTCAAAAGTAATCTCCCAATATCCTTGAAGCGAAGGGTTTACAACCAGTGCATCCTTCCAGTACTTACGTATGGCTGCGAGACATGAACGCTCACAGTAAAAAACACACAAAAGTTCCAGACCGCACAAAGGGGCATGGAGAGATGCATGTTGGGATATACTAAAAGAGACCGTAAACGTAACACCTGGATTCGCAATATAACAAAGGTAGAAGACGTTATAAAGGTGTGCAAGAGAATGAAGTGGCAATGGGCCGGACACGTAGCCAGAATGTCAGACTTCCGATGGACATCCGAAGTAATCCAATGGTACCCAAGAGGCATAAAGTGGCCCAGAAGAAGACCGAAGGTACGCTGGATAGATGAAATCTGGAAGCATGGCAGCATCACATGGCATCAACGAGCAAAAAACCGAACTATTTGGAGTCAACTCGGGGAGAACTTCATCCAGCAGTGGATCGACCCTGGTTGACAATGATGATGATGATATAATTATTGGCTGTAAATAAATATTTCACTCGCTGTGTTGTCATCTCAAATCGCAACAAAACAGAATGCACACCGGATGCAATTAGAATCATTCATGAAATTAGCAAACGCGTCCAATATGGCATCTTTCTCCCTTCCAAACACGCCGAAGGTCGAGTCCACTGTTTCTCTGTTTTCGTATTAATTATATTTGCAACAGTTCCAAGATTGATATTGAATTTTTCTGGTGTAAAAAATATATGTAAACATGTTTGTTTTGTTGGACAGATGCCCATTGGCAGACTGTATGTAGATACAAGGAACAGTGTTCCCGTTATATTTTTAAACCAAATGCAGTGATCGTTAATGCTTTCTCTATTCATATTTCTGACACATATCTTTTTGTGTAGAAAAAAGCCACCTGTGAGAGTAGACGAGCTCCTCTTACAGTAGTTTCAGATGCAGAAAGGAGTGCGTCAAGGCTGTATACTGTCACCTGATTTATTCAACATAGGTTGTATTGGACGTATGCGTCACCCTTGAATATGCATAGATTCTTGTATGTGATATGTAAATCCTTGATATGATTAATATGTGTAGACTTATATTTGTAAATGTTATGTAAGTTCTCATTCATATTGATGTAAATTTGGTTTCTATGTAAAAATATGTTTCTTTGGGTCCGATCGTTATCGCGACCGCAGAGGAAATGTGGACTTATGGACGGGGCGTCGTGACTAGGTTGCGGACCGGTCGGTTTAAGCAAGGCGCAAAATATAGGTCGTATTGGACGTATGCGTCACGCCTTTAATATGCATAGATTCTTGTATGTGATATGTTAATCCTTGATATTTGATATGATTTATATGTGTAGACTTATATTTGTAAATGTTATGTAAATTCTCGTTCATATTGATGTATATTTGGTTTCTATGTAAAAATATGTTTCTTTGGGTCCGGTCGTTATCGCGACCGCAGAGGAAATGTGGACTTATGGACGGGGCGTCGTGACTAGGTCGCGGACCGTTCGGTTTAAGCAAGGCGCAAAACTCACGAGAATGTTGAATTTCGCGAGGTGTGAGCGCTTGTGATGACCGGCCGACCGTTCATAAGAAGGGTCACATTCGATTTTAAAATTATATTCTCAGTACAATCCGACTATACTGTGTTTTACTTGAGACCTACAACCTGCCTAAGAGGAATGTCTTCACCCCGCTACCTTATTCTCATCGATGTACGCTTCTGGAACCGAAACTCAATTATCCGAGCACTGCGCAGCAACCAACGCACCTGTCTACAGTTCATTTGTACCCTGTCCGGTATATAGGTCAATAGATTCGCGAAATGAAGAGGGGAGAACATATTTCAGATCTTTCAGTAGCCTTATTTATACGCACGAAAAAAAAATTTGCTTTTATCCTCAAACTAAGTCGAAATTGCACTTTTAACGTCTTCATCGTCCGTAAATTTATTTCCTTGAAGTTCTTTTATCATAATTGGAAACAAATAATAGTCGGACGAAGCGAGGTCTGAACTGTAGGGAGGGTGATTTAATGTTTGGACGCCACAGTTGTGAAGAGCAACCAATGCACAATTACTATTGTGCACGGGTGCATTGTCATGCAAAAGCAGCACCCCTTTTGTCCGTTTTCCTCTCCTTTTCTCCTTCATAGCTTCCAGAGTGGTACTCTCCAGTTATTGTGATGCCCTTATATATCGGCAGTATGCCTTCCGCATCGAAGGTTGGTGGTTTTGTGTCGTAGGAGGTCGTAAAACCTCCAATATAAGATTCGCAGACGGTACAACGCTCATTTTAGTGTCAACTTTGATATATGGGAGTGAAACGTGGCTGAATATTATCGAAAGACACTCGACAACATGCAGAATAATAATTCTAACGTACTTGGACGTAACACGAGTGGAACACCGTCATTACGAAGAAAATTTACTTCTTTAAAATTTCGGCGATGGAGCCGAAAAGTGTTTTGCACCCCTGTTTGCAAATAATAACAAAATATTCCGTTCTTTCTACGACATTCAGTGTCTAACACGCTGTCAATTCGACAACACGTCGCGTCATTTCTCTAAATCGTTCTCAATTTTTCTACCTATTTGGAAATATTACTTTGAAAGGTTCAATATTTGCAAATCGTTTATTTTTTAAAGAGATTTTTAAACTGTGTTATGGAACATATAGTTGTTTCTTGATGGTCAAATGTTGTCATTTCGATATATATATATTTTTAAATAGTGTCCTTCCAATGAATATTGCGTTTCTTCTTTCTTCGCGGAACTTTTCCACTTATAGATCGATTGTTACATTTTTGAAACTTTGAATTATCTAGAATTGTCATTCTTTTAAATTAGTTATATTGAGTCGTATAATTGCATTGTATTTAATTTACTGGCATAAATCATCCTTTAAAAAAAATTGTGTTCGCTGATCCTTACAGTGTTTGCTTTTTTTTAAATTCCTAATTAAAATATTTGAAACTAAATTGCGATTATTTTGTGTTGAATAAAAAAATTGTTAAATTTTTTTGATTTATTTATTCAATTTTCATTCCTTTGTTTACATTGTTAATCTGGCGGGCTTATTGCTATACAACAATTTCTCCCAGCCAACCAGCTCATCTTGGATACATTAGATTGTTATAATCAATAAATCTATACCAATAATGGTAGAAGTAAAGAAATTAATTGCAATATAAGGAAGGTATTCAAAGAAAAATTAGGATTAACGGGGGCGGGGGGGGGGGGTTATTCTGAGTAATGTTATATTTTTTCAATTCTCTCTTAAACAACGTAAATAAGGATAGTGCACATATGACCAATCTTAGGAATTCAGTCCATAGTCGTGCCGAGTGAACCGCAAATGAAGATGTGTAAAGTGTGGTGTGATGTGTTGGTATGCAAAAGGAGTCTCCTATCGCCTGATCGAAGAGAATGTCCTTATTCTGAAAGAAAGTGGCATTTCGCACAAATATATGAAGGAAAATGGGTATTGTTAGGCATGTGAAATAATGTCGACAAATATTATTGGACTGACTGGAAAGTAATTTTGTATTTCTTTGGTAGATGTGGTTAGAGCAAAAAATTCCGTGAGAGTCTCGCGCGGTAGAAGTGAAACTTCTTAGCTCTTAGGAAAAGTTGATTTTATGCATTGCTTTTTTTCCATTTGTTAACGATATTTTTTTTTTAGGATTAGGAAATGTTTATATTAATTATTATAAATAAATTTCATCAATTAATTAATAATTATTGATTAATAAAAAATAATTCATAATTATTTATTATAAATTATTATTTTTGTTATATTAATTGATAATTATAATTATTAATAAATAATTAATTAATTATTATAATGATTAATCATGAATTAATAATTATTAATATTAATTATAATTAATTAATTATTATAATAATATTGTATATTATTAATTAATTAATTGAATTCAATGTTGTTTAATTAATTAAATTAAATTAAATATAAATATTTATTATTATACAATAATATAATATATAATGAATAAACAAATTTATATTTAATATTTATTATTTATTAAATTTATTTATTTAAATTAATATAAAAAAATATTAAAGATCATTTGAAATATTACCATTTAAAGTCGGAGAAGGGGAAGCGTTTCACTTTTCGTGACGTTCAGGCCCTACCGCGCCTATAAAAGTTACACTTCAAAAAAAAAGAGAGAGATCTCAGAATGAATATTGCGAAATCTAAAGTAATGGTGAGGGAAAAGTAAATTCGATATATAGGCGGATAATGAACGATTGGAGCAAGTTGTGGAACTTGCTATTCGGGTAGTATTTTTATCAGATGATGGAAGAGTTAAGAGGGATATCGAATGGCGTGTAGCGATAGGAAACAATGTTAATGGGACACTAAATATATATACTCAAACTGGACAGTATCAAAATCTGCTAAGATGATAAGTTCATAATAGTATTTTGGTGCTCACTTTGTTGTATGGTAATTAAACGTGGACGTTGAAAAAGATAGTGTATAATGAATGTTGTAGAAATGCGTGCATTGATAAAAATGCATGGAGTGACAATGTATGACATAATACTGAATTAAGTGATAAGGGATGAATGTGAACTTAAGACTGGCGTGTTAAGTAAGATGAAGAAGAGTATGCTGAGATGGTTTGGACATATGGAACGAAGGAAGACTGACAAAATAGATAGATATACAATGCAGATGGCGTATGAGAGGAAGACCAAGGGAAGTGTGGTTGGATCAAGTGAATTTTATTGTCGGATAGGAAATTCTGGCGCTCTGTCATCTCTGCCTACTCTGATATGTATGTATGTAACCTTAACCTTACGAAATAAATATCGACGTTATTGAAGATTTGATATTTAACATATATGGTAGTATTCCATTTTTAAACACAATGATTTCACTTAAATGTGAAAAAAACTACACCGTGAGTTAAATTCAAGTGACAGGCATGTTTCACTTTACAAAAGCATAGTTCAAGTGTACTTAGTATATTGCTTAAAACGCTTATATAATAATATATTTTATAATCTATGGATTAAAACTAACATAATAACTTAATAGGAGCCGACTATCCTGATATTTTAAGAACTACCAGCTTTTGAGTGTCCAGTCCTCATAAGCTTTAATCCTGCAACACTATCTTCACCCAACTTCGAAACGAATATATTTTTTTACATTAGCTTTGTAAACAACGTATTGAGTGCAGTTCACTGGACTTCGCCGGTTTGAACACCGCGCTGCGCTACTCCCCTTAAATGACACAGGCATTTTTTCCGCCTAGTATTCGGGGGTATAATCAGGATACCTATGACTCCGATCATATTTATTATTTAAAAAAAAAGGAAGAAACAACATGTCGGTGTGCTCCGATCATCTCACTTCAGGTGTGCCATCGGATCCAATTCAGCGGTGTGGCCGGTGGGTTTACTGGTGTGTAACGACTCACTCAAAAGACACTCCACGGCACAGTATCGCTTTCCAACTGAATTGACGTTGGAATGGCGAGTTCACTCTCGACTACGAGGCCCAGCAACGACGACGACAGCTTGACAATGCTTTTGTAAAGTGAAACAGGCCTGTCACTTTAATTTAAGTTTATTGTCTAGTATATTTTTCTCGTTTAATTGTTAAATCGTTCTGTTTTTAAATCGTTATCTACGTATTTTCAGTGTAAGTGTAAATGTGTAAAAAGTGCTCGAGTCAAGCTTTACGACAAATGCGCACACGTGATAGTGATAAATTCTTTTTGATTCCTTGAACCCTTTAACAAACCATCGTCAAGATGCTGACGCTCGAAGTCTGCGAGAATTATGCCTTCGGGTACGTGACATTTTTTCTTACTTTTTATTTTATTTTCGTATCATTTAAAAATACATATTAAGCACACACATACTACCACATAGACAAACACACAGCAGGCAAAGGTCTCAAAAAAACAAAAACCAACTCTCAAAAAAAAACATCCCTGAAGATGTTAATTAATTGAATAATTGCATTCTAATTGGATATTTCTTCTTATCCTCATCCTCAAATACTGCTGAAATACGCATGCTAAGATGGTCAGCTGGTGTGTCCCTAAGAGACAAAATAAAAAGCTCACGCATTCGTGGAAGCCTCTGTGTTACAGACATCAACAGTAAGATGGAGGAGAGCCGATTGAGATGGTATTATGGGCACGTTAGACGCAGAGCACCCGATCACATTGTGAACCAGGCAATATCCATGGATCTTCCTCGAATAACAACCAGAGGAAGACCAAAGAATTCATGGGCGGTGCAAAAAGATAACCTGATGCAGAGGCACGGCCTGGGGGACGTAGTCCGGGACAGAAGAGCATACAACCTGAGGACGAGGAGAGCTGACCCCAACAGTCTTCGCAGACAGTGAGTTGGGATGGAGCCAGGGAGAAGAAGTCAAATACATATTGAAATTTTAGTGCAGATAAATACAAAATACAATATGTTACATACTATACTCGTAACCGGATAGACAATAACACAACAGGTCAAGGTCCAGGGCTGTATCCCACGCATGGAAAGACTTTAAAAAACAACATACAAAAACATCCCTGAAGGTGTTAATTCGTTGAGGAATTGCATTCTAATCGGATAGTTCTACTTATCTTTATAAAAAAAAAGGAATACCCCTTTATTCAATAGATTCTGCATACACATACACGTGTGTTTTGTTGCATTTTCACTTCACGGTCACAGAATGTTTAGTTTCATTTTAACTTTTGAAGCGGCATCCCTGAAGGTGTTAATTAATCGAATAATTGTATTCGAATTGGATAGTTCCTCATCGTTTGCATCGTCAATTGAATCAGAAGTCAAATAGGTGACGGCTTTAAAAAAAAAAGGAATACTTACATTATGCAATAGCTTCTGCATATACATACACGTATGTTTTGTTGCATTTTCACTTCACGGTCACATCATGTTTAGTTTCATTTTAACTTTTGAAGCGGCATCCCTGAAGGTGTTAATTAATCGAATAATTATAATCAAATTGGATAGTTCCTCATCGTTTGCATCGTCAATTGAATCAGAAGTTAAATAAGTGACGGCTTTAAAAAAAATGGAATACTTGCATTATGCAATAGCTTCTGCATATACCATACACGTATGTTTTGTTGCATTTTCACTTTACGGTCACATTATATTTTGTTTCATTTTCGGCTTCACGGCATTTGGCAAATTGTATAATATGTAGATTAGATGTACTATGAAACAGTATATGTTGATGTTGAAAGTATTGCATTAATGAAGCTGTATAGTATGTGTATAAACACATATAATATGTGTTTATACACATATAGCTTTTTTCGGCGCTTTCACTCTTTTTGGCATATGTGCTGACCCCCGGTGTTAGCCAAATCGCTAAATGCGTTTCAGTAGAGATGAACAACATTTTATTGCAATATTTAAAGCACTCCTCTACCTAACCAGGCTTATGCCCGTTCAGAGGCGGGTGGACTTAAAAAATTTAAAATAATGAAAGACATGTTTCTTATCCATCGCGATTTGTCAGTTGTTGTCAATCGTTCTAGGGACAGATACGACGCTCGACAAAGCCGAAATTAACCGATTATAGCCGACAGACAGTCTCTTTCTTAAATCCGATGTGTATTACTTACCGCCGGGTACTGTACCTCATTGTATAGGTACAAGTCACCTAAGTAAAATGTTGAAGAAAGTGCAGATTTTCCATCTTCAACATCTACTCCCAACTTCATACATAACAGTTATAAAGTATTCTTATATACCAGCTGATGTGATATATACTCGTATTATAATTTAGTTCTAATAAATTCGCGGAATGTTGGTACTGTTAAATTATCTTCATATTCACATTATAAAACCGAATAGTTTGTAACAGTCCGATATCAAACGTGAGACATGGTTAACGAACGTGAGTCCGACATCAAAGGTTACGCCCAAATATTCTAATTCAGAAACTGTTTAATGTTATTTTCTGTATTGTATACTAATGGTGGGTTGGTGAAAATTATCGTTACTAACCGCACGCTCTAGCGCCGTCTGTCTCCATACCTGACGTGGACGACAATTACCGTGCAGCGGTTCCCCTCGCTGTCCCAATATACTTTGGGCACGTCATGCAGCAGGAATGTTGTTTTCGTCTTTCCATCAGTGGTAAGTACGTAATCTGGTGGCACTATTACTCGTATATTAAATGCGCAGTTGGCACGACGTTTCAATCTCTTTTCTTTGCCTCTTCCTCTTTTTTTTCGGGTTACAATCCTATGATTGGTCTTCACCAATCACTCGATCCCTCCACTCATCTCTGTCATCCGCCAGTCTCTTCATCTCCTGGTAGCTGCCACAGCGCACATCCCAGATCACCCGGTCCATGTAGCTATATCTAGGGCGGCCTGTATGGTTATTGCCCTCAATCATTCCCTCGACGATGGTAAGGAGCAGGCCTGGGTGCCTGATGTTATGACCTATCCAACTGGATCGTTGTTGGGCAACTCTATTTAGGAGTTGCATTGTTTCTCCAACCCCGCTCAATACTTCGTCGTTTCGGATGTGATCTGACCAATGGACCCTGGCCATGCGCCTGTAGCACCACATCTCAAAGGCAGCCAGACGCCCGGACTTGCTCCGGCTGATGGTCCACGTTTCGCAGCCATACAGCAACATACTCCAGACAAGAGTTTTCACTTAATTCTTCCTCTGGGTTAATTTATTTCACCTTGAACGTGATGTGTTATTGTCATATATGGCGAGTCGCGGCTGGTATTATTTCATTGATTTGGTCGTTATCTATCTCGAGTGGACATCATCACAGATGAGGGTCGGGATCTTCATGGAGACGCGTACACAATATTTCTCCGGCCAGATGTGAAGCTTGCACAGAGGGGAATTGGTCAAGTCCTTTATCTGGTCGATCCAGCTCAACGAGGAGCAATCGTTTGGTATCCTACCAGAAACAGCGCCCATCATGACAATCTTTTCGAGAATTGTGTCTCGATGTATCCGAAGAAATGTCAACCTATGTTGACAGATTGTATTGTAAAGGGTCTTTCAAATTGAGCGGTTTTTTAAATTCTTGGATAAAACACAGGTGGCGTCGCGAACTTGCCCGGGTATTGTAACATTTGAGAAGTGTAATGTATGGCGTTTATAAAAATGAAGTATACAATACAACAACGCGTTCAAATTGAGAATTACTTTGTGTATTGTAATCTCCGGAAACGGTGATGTTAATTGCCCACCAAGATCATGTGATCTGACACCGTTGGACTATTTTCTCTGGGGTTACGTCAAAGGCCAGGTCTATAAGAATGACCCCCGATCAATTCCTGAGCTGGAGGACGAAATTATTCGCGTTATTGGTGAGTTAGAACTGCAATTATGCCAAAATGTCATCGAAAATTTTGATAACAGAGTGGACATCTGCGGAGCTGCAAAAAGTGGACATTTGACGGATATTGTTTTTTTGTGTTGAAATATCATACATTGTACTTCAATGACCAATAAAAAGTTTTTTGATATAAAAAAATTGTGTGTTTTATTCAACAATTTAAAAAAATTGTTCAATTTGAAAGACCCTTTATCACACTTTCGTTGTGTACAGTACAACCTGGCGGGCTTATTGCAATGTGGCAATCTCTTCCAACCAACCAGAAAGATGTTAAGAGGCCTTATGTAAAAACCGGCCTGGAAACCTTTTTTTGTTTTTTTTTTAAATCGTTTTGTGTTTTTCCGGGATTTGAACCCGCAAACTCCGTGTTGGAAGACAGTCGCCTTACCAATTAGGTCACGGGGGTCGGATTGCGGAGAGAAGAGTTCCAGTAATATAGGCTCGTTCTACTTTCTGCCTTTTCATGCATTGTTTTTCTACACATTCTACGCACATTTATTTTAGTTTTTATTACTTTATATTATTACGTTCATGAACCTCTTGCCGTTTTCGTTGCTGGACCTCTTAGTCGAGGATCCCCTCGCCATTCCAACGTCTATTCAGTTGGTAAGCGAAGCTGTGCCGTGGAGTTAGTTTTAAGTGAGTGTGCCGTTACGTACCAGCAAATTCACATGACACACCAAAGTGAGACGATCGGAGTACACATACGTCTTTTTTTTTCTCATTTTAAAAGAATTTATGTGACCGAAATCATAGGTATCTTATACCCCGAATACTATGGGGAAAATTGCCTGTGTCATTCGAGGGGAATAAATAGCTCACCGGTGACCTTTAGAACGGAAGTCTCGAGTCAGCTTCCCGCACCATTTCCCCGACTCCCGACACAACAGTTGTGGACGAGAAAGGAAATCAAGGTTACATTGTTTTTAACGTCATCGTTGTGTTTACGGGTGTGCCTTTGGAGTGAATTCGGTCACCAAACAGCGTTATATAAGTGCGATATATGCCAATCGAGCTGTGCGAGAAAAGGCCACGCATGCGGTGTTCGCGTGTTGTTATCTCAATGATGTTTCACTTCACTCATAATAGTGGGTTATGTTTGCTTTCGAATTAACACAGAGGTCACGCAATAAGATGATAATTTAATTTCTGCATTATTTTTTTAATACATGGAGGACACTTTATTATATAATATATAATGTACACATCAAACCCCTCGAAAGGCAGTCATTTTTTCCGCCTAATATTCGAGGGTGTATGGATACATCTGACTAAAAGAGGTACACGGCCGCGCGGAAGGTCGCCGGTTCAAACCCCGAGCTGATCTACTCATGTTACGTCGGAAGTCGGGAGTTGATGATGATGATGGAACAAACGCACTTTCTCCAAACAATTTCTTAAGGTCTTCTTCTTCCTCTTCTTTTAGGCCTGTTATGGTCCTGCATCATCGTTTCCCTCTTGTGACGTTGACTGCCAGCTGTCTTTCCATCTTTTGGGAGGTCGTCCTGGAGGTATGCTCGCTTGGGGGATATTGTCCCTGGCCATTCTTACGGCTCTTGGTTCCGCCATTCTGGATACATGGTCGTTCCAGAACCTTCTTCTCTGTCGTCCCCATCTGACAATATCTTCAACTTCGCACATCCTTCGGATTTCTGTGTTTCGTACTCTATCACGAAAGGTTTTGCCAGCGATGCTCCTGAGTACCTTCATTTCGCTGGTTCGAAGGAGATTTTTGGTTCTGACAGTGTCGGCTCTGGACTCTATGCTGTATGTCATTATGGGGCGGACACAGGTCTTGTATATCCTCACCTTGCTTTGGATATTCATATACTTGTTTCAGATAGTGTCCTTTAAACATCCGGAAATAGCTGCGGCCTTTTGTTAAGGTGACGATTACAATTTTTACATTTCGATCGTCTCACTTCGGTGTGCCATCGGATCCAGTACAGCGGTGTGGCTGGTGAGTTTGCTGGTGTGCAACAGCTCACTCAATTAAAAACAAACTCATAGCTTCGCTTTCCAACTGAATTGACGTTGTTGGAATGGCGAGGGGATCCTCGACTTCAATGCCTAGCGTCTACGATGATATATAATAAATCTATTGGGTGTTAACATAAGTTGTGTCCCGTTTTTTTTTTCAAGTTTAAAAATGAGCACCAAAAGTAAAAAAAAAATGGTAAAGATTATATGTCATTCGAACGATTGAACTTCGAACCACCGTAGAATTGGCTGAGCAGATAAATTGTAGTCACATGACTGTATACCGCCATCTTAAATCAATGGGAAAAGTCCAGAAGTTCAGCGCTTGGGTTCCACATGTTTTCACTCAAAACATGTGGAACCCAAGCGCCGAACTTCTGGACTTTTCCCCATTGATTTAAGATGGTGGTATACAGTCATGTGACTACAATTTATCTGCTCAGCCAATTCTACGGTGGTTTGAAGGGGATCTTCATGAATAATATGGTTTAAGCGGTCGTCATCGAAGTCCACTGGTCGTCCGGAACGCTCCATGTCTTTCAGGTCGAAATTACCGTCTTTGAAACCCAAAAACCATCGACGAGCTGTCCTTTCATTCATAGCATCTTCACCGTACACTTCGCAAATATCGCGAGCAGCTTTTGCAGCTTTATTCCCTCGATTGAACGCGAACAGAAGGAGGTGTCAAAAATGCTCACTTTCGTCTACTTGACATTCCATTTTGAAGGCTTGTAATCAAATAAAGTAATATATGTAACGTAAAAGCAAACACAACATCTTGTAGAGCAGAAAATTTCCTTTCGAATGACGTATAACCTTTACCATTTTGTTTTACTTTTGGTGCTCTTTTTTAAATTTGAAAAAAAAAACGGACACAACTTATGTTAACACCTAATAAAATATTTCTCTTGAATAATGGCCGTGAACTCTTATGAAGGTAAAAAAATATGTATTTTAGTAGGTTGGTTTCTTTATGCATAAATACATCAAAATATAATACACAATATTGTTGATAAAATCAAGATACTCGGTTTCTCGTCAGTGACGCACTGAATCAACCAGGCACGCGCGTATTCAGACGAAAAACAAGCTATTTTCAGTCATTTTAATTGCTTATGCTATCATCACACCAGAAACAGTAGCTGTAACAAACCTTATATGTGCTTGACAAGGTGACAGGAATCAGCTACACGCCAACTTCAATGATTCTAAGCCAATAAACAATATTGTCTCCCGGCCACGCTCTTCAACATATCCGCAACACCAATGCGGATACGCTAAGGGTTTATTTCTCATTGTTTTTAGCCTTGCAACCCCTTCAAAAGAAAAATAAATAATTCTCCGCGACCCCCCTCCCCTGCAAATACTTTGTTAAGATGACAAAGAATGATTTGAGATGGTTTGGGCATATGGGTCGAATGAATGAAGAAATACTAACAAAACATGTAGTACAAATGTGAGTAAATGGCGTGTGAGAGAAAGATCAAGTAACTTAAGTATGGTTTGATCAAGTGAATTATATTCTGAAAGAAGGAAACGTAGAAAGTCGGAGAAATCGACCAAGCTGTATGGGAAGGTGTATGAATGTGGAAGAGGATAAGGATGGAAAAAAATGTGTCGACATATGAAAGTATTGCGTTATGTCCTCTACCTACCCCGGCAGGGAAATTCTCAGTTCACCGCTCTTTTTTTTTTTTCATGTCGTCCTTTACTGCCCATGCGGCGATACTCTGGAACCAGTTACAAACAAATGTTAGACTCGCTCCGTCCTTGGCATGCTTTAAGAAGCGGTTGAAAAAAGTCTTGATTTCTAGTCAGTAATATAACGTGTTTCATTCCTGATTTTCCTTCCCTCTTCACCATCCCTTCCTTTTCCTTTAATTGATGATATCTCACTTTTACTTTAATATGTAAATGACCATAAATATCATAAAGATGAATAATTTTTGGGACCATATAACTTGATTTATTTATTGTACTTTTGCCTGGTCGGTTGTGAGAGATTACCGCGTGGCAATAAGCCCGCCATAATCTGTCAATTATCGTGGATTCAAAATCCCGAGTTCGATCACCCTTGAGAATGTAGTCTGTAATGTATTTGTATTACACATTCGTTATATAGTATACAGTACAACCTGGCGGAATTATCGCCATGTGGAAATCTTGTCCAATCAACCAGAAAGGTGTTTAAAAAACCTGGGTTCCAGCGGGATTTGAACCCGCAACCTCTGGGTCGCGAGACAGGCGTCTTACCAACTAAACCACTGTCGTCACGAGTCTGCTCTACAAACGACGTTGTATAAAAAAAACACTGCATTCGATGTTATAATGCGTCAATTTCAAACAATATATCACGTCGGCCAGATCGTTCACCCTAAATCATCACAAATAACGCGAAGGTCGTATTATTATTCAGTGCGACGAAACTGGTACCGACCAACGTCCGTGTTACGTTAAGTTGCGTGTCTGTCTCGTTTCTTAATGACTGTTTAAACTAGATCGGAATTGGCACGCGACCCCTGTTGTGGTCCGCTTGCCTTGTTTGCTATAATTATGTATTTTTGCCCTGTTTGTTGCTATACAAATTTGGAAATGGACTGAAACAGGGTTGCGTTCTTTCACCGCATATTTTTTAGATATTTCATAATTATTTAATAAATTATCTTAGTCAAGTCTTCGCAATATTTGTGTATGGTACGGAGATGCAGTTTGATCCTGAAAGGTGTGCAATGTTATGTGATGGACGCTTTTCCTATTTTTTATCCCATAAAGTGAACCCGAGTGTCATCTGTCTTGTCACCAGGATGTATGTTAATCATTAGAGATTTCTTTATAATAAATATTTTATCGTTAGTTATCGCAGTTATTAGCTAGCGTAGGCTGACGGCATAAGCGGTCCGATCGAGATGCTTGCGATGTGCGATGGGCTAAACATAAGCGACTCAAAATGAACAAAATATATTCTCGTCTGAATTGTCATACTAGCTGGTGTACAAGAAATATTTTCTCTTCACTTCTTCGAGACTAATTGAAGTCACGCCATTTAAATTATTTATGCAACCATGTAACTTGATTCATTTACTTTTGTCTGGTTGGTTGGAAAAGATTGCCGCCTGGAAATAAACCCGTCAGATTGTATTTGCAATAAAATTATTAAATAAATAAATAAATAGTTTCCATCATCACCATCAAACTCCCAATTTTCGACATAACCGCTGATAGATAGCTCAACTGTCCTAGCCGGACGTCGTGTCCATGCCCAGTTGGACACGACGTGGAAAAACTCAGTTCCACGTCGTGTCCAACTAGGCATGGACACGACGTGGAACTGAGTTTTTTTTAAAGTTCTTCTGGCCTGTGACGAAAAACTTTTTTAGTTTTTATGTATTTTTGTATACTGTTAGCACCAACAATGAAGGATGCGAGGTTGAGGTGAAAAGAAGAACTGGAATGGAAAGAAATGCGATGTCAAAACTGGAAAAGATATGGAAGAGCAGAACTATCATGAACACGAGGAAAGTACGCCTAGTTAAATCTATCGTCTTCGCAATATTCATGTATGGTGCGGAGACTTGGACTCTGAGAGCAAGCGAGAGACGTAGAATAGATGCATTTGTAATGTGGTGCTGGAGAAGGATGTAACGGGTTCCATGGGCAGCAAGGTGGACTAACGCCTCCATTCTCGAAGAACTGAGAATCACCGACAGATTGTCGACGATGTTTCTTCGTCGAGTCCTCCGATTCTTTCGGCACATTGCTCGTGGCCAAGGAGACAATTTGGAGAGGTTACTGGAAGCGTGGAAGGATGACGCGCAATAGAAATAATCCCAATGCGTTGAGTTGACCAAGGGACTACCCTTAACAACTCTGCTTTTCGAACTGCAGAGTGCAAATGAATCGTCAGAGGCTATCATGGGAGTCACGATGCTCAGTCATGAGCTACGACAGGAGCTACGACAGGATAATTCATTATTTAATACGGAATGGAGTGATTAGGGATAGATGTGACCTTAAGGATGATGTGTTGAGTAAGATAAAAAAGGTAGTATATCTGAGGGGTATTGTGACAGAGCTTTTGCCGTTGCTGGTCCTGTGACATTGAATGATATGTCCTCTTAACGCTCCTTCCTTTATCTTACTTAAAACATCCTTTTTATCCATGCATTAATTTCATTTAGGCCGAGGCCACATCAAAGTGCTTCGTTAGGTGCTAAGCTAGGTTTTACGTGACTCATATACTAGGTGACTTCATGCATGGCCACACCAAAGGGCTACGCACAAATTCATTTGACATTTGAGAGCGGTTGAGTCAACACACGATGCCACTCTCAAAACTAACCAATTTCATTACAACTTACCTTATCTTTATTTACTTCCTGTGCAACTTCATTCCAAAGTGATTTTATTACAGGTACATTTTTGTATAATTTGCTCGATGTGTTCCACAAAGGCTCCCTTTTATACACAGCTGTTATTAAAACTTCCGCCATCTTGTAAAATCACGGTGACACAATAAAATTAACCAACACGTCTGTTCGCTAGGAGATTCACTCGGTGACTAATCGTCATGTAGTGTGGCCATTGCGATATTATGCGGTGCGTTGGTTCGCTAGGATATGTCGCCTAACTCGCAGCGTAGCTCTTAGCATCAATCGAGGCTCCTACCTGTGTGGCCGAGGCCTTAGGGTCTTTTCATCCCCCTTCTTTCTTACATGTACACTACTAATGTTTCTTAGTTTACGCATCTCAACAGCATTAATCTTACTTTTATCCTTCTTCTATTAAGTCAAACTTCACTTCCACACATCAAAGTGTTTGCTAGTTGAATATCAAGACTTATTAACTTTATAATAAAAAAAATGATTAACCATCTGAAAGAGTTCACTGGAACTGTTGTATAATATTATATTTCACCCTGCTATTGAAGCTTCACCTTTTTACCCTTGACCCCGGCCAACCCCCTGATCTATATACAAACAAACCCACCCCATTGTACGCTGTACAATGCTGTGTCAACTACCAGCCATTATTATTCTTTGACGAGCTCGCTTTTCTGTCAATTTGATTAGCTCGAAGCATCGTTTCTCAACTTTTTTCAATATTGCGACCTCCCAAAAAAACAATGTAAACTTCGAGACCCCCTTGATGCGTGTGCACGTGGCAGCACAACTTTTGTACTTGCACAAAGACGATAAGCCTTGTCAGGTAAGCATATCTACTGTGTTACGTCACAAACAGGGCAGCTAAACAGTTTTAACTGGCCGCAAATACTCCATCTATGCGAAAGGAATTTATTAAAATAAATGTGCACGATTTTTTTTTTGTTTTTCAAAAAATGTTATTTTCCTTTTGTACACGTGTTATTTTCACTTTTTTTTTTCACTTTTGATTTCGCGACAGCATTTCACACAGATGCAAAAAATAGCGTTAAAATATTATTTATAGTTAAGGCATTAACATTGTGGATGTTTAAGATATTGTAATTTGTTTTATTTAACACTTTATTCCACTTTTTGTAACGGTATAACCCTACCTGTTTCAAGGCTTTCGTCTCATCATCAGGGGAGCACAAACAAGACTTGTTTGTGCTCCCCTGATGATGGTGTGAAAACCTTGAAACCAGTAGAGTTACACCGTTACATAAAGTGGAATAAACAGTGTTTGATAAAACAAATTACAGTAGTGTTAAAGATGGAGTAAATGCGATATATGGGTGAATAATGAAAGATTGGAGCAATTTGAGGAATTGTGCTATTTGGGTAGTATGCTATCGGATTATTGAAGAGTTAAGACGGATATCGAACGGCGTGTAGCGATAGGAAACAAAGTCAACGGGGCTTTGGAACGTATATATTGGAACGGAACAGTATCGAAACTGCTAAAGTCTATAATTGTGTTGTTGTGCCAACATGTTTGGGAGTGAAATACATGAGCTGAAAGAAGATAGAGGATCTGTAGAAATGCGTGCTTTGATACGAATACATGGGATGACAATGTATAATAGAATACGAAAAGAAGTGATTCGAGATTTAAGTTTAACTTCATCTTAATCGACACAACTTAAAACTGTTGTGTTGATTAAGATGAGGAAGAGCCCACTTAGATGGTTTGGTAATGTGGAACGAATGAATTAAGAAATACTAATAAAGCAGATATATGATATAATAGGTTACTCAAAAAGTAAAGAAAGCGACATCTATGGAGCAGTAGAAAAACCAAAATTTCTACGCCATTTTAATATTTCATCTTTCATAAGAACATACTCAAAATTTAATTTCGATCTGTCAATTCATTCTTTGTTTACAAGCCATTTGAAGTTGACGTGTCAGTGTATTTTTTAACAATGGAAAAATTCGAATATCGTGCAGTGATTAAATTCTTTGTTTTGGAAGGTTTATCGGCTACTTAGATCCATGCAAAGATGGTGAAAGTATTAAAGGAGTCTTCTCCTTCATTTCCAACCGTTCACCGATGGGTTTTGGAGTTTAAGCGTGGCCGTACAAGCGTTGAAGACGATCCACGCTCAGGACGTCCAAAAAGTGCATCAACACCAGAAATCATAGCGAAAATACAGGATATGGTTTTGAA
This sequence comes from Odontocerum albicorne, assembly GCA_949825065.1. Classification (NCBI taxonomy): domain Eukaryota; kingdom Metazoa; phylum Arthropoda; class Insecta; order Trichoptera; family Odontoceridae; genus Odontocerum; species Odontocerum albicorne. The sequence goes on from OX463867.1 coordinate 4,361,544, forward strand.
AGATCATCGATCGACTGTGGATGTGATAGCTGACACCATAGGCATCTCACATGGAACAACATGGCATATTTTGGCTGAAGTTTTGGGTTTCAAAAAACTGTGTGCATAATGGGTGCCGCATTTGCTAACAATGCAACAAAAACACGTACGAATGCGACTTTCTGAGCAACATTTGGAGCAATTTCGAAAGGATAAAAAGGATTTTCTGCGTCGATTCATCACTATGGATGAGACTTGGGTCTACCACCATGATCCTGAATCAAAACAAGAGGCTAAAGAGTGGTGTGAACCAGGCACTAAGTGATTTCCCCCCAAAAAAAATGTATTTTCATTTCCGCTTTCAAAACTTTTTGACTAACCTAGTTTAGTGTAAATGTGAGTGAAAGTCGTGCGAGAGGAAGACCAAGGAAAGTATGGTTGAATCAAGTGAATTATATTCTGAAAGAAGAAAACGTAAAAAAGTCGAAGAAATCGCTTTCGTCCATATACACCTCATGAAATGTATGTTGTATGACATGGTGTATGGACGTGGAAGAGGTTAAGGATGCGTGTCGGCATAGGAAAGTCTAGCGCTTTGTTGTTTCTGCCTATCCCGACAGGGAGACGGCATGCATGTATGTCATTTGTCAGTGTATGTAGGAAGATGGCATGCATGTATGTCATTTGTCAGTGTGTGTAGGGAGATGGCATGCATGTATGTCATTTGTCAGTGTGTGTAGGGAGATGGCATGCATGTATGTAATTTGTCAGTGTATGTAGGGAGATGGCATGCATGTATGTCATTTGTAAGTGTATGTAGGGAGATGGCATGCATGTATGTCGTTTATCAGTGTATGTATGTATGCCATTTGCATTTTTGCGAGCCTCACGTTGAGAATGATTGCTTAAAGAAAATTAATGAAATTCAATAGTTTATTTATGGCTTATTTTAAATAATCGATAGAAACCTTCGTGTCCTTGTGGTAGAACCCTCGACTCCCACCAGGAGGTATTGTGTTCGATTTTCAATGATTCGCAATAAAAAAAAACACTTGTCATTATTACCGGCGACAAAAAAATTTCAAGTTTATTTCTTCACATACTATTATACTTTGCTATCTTTACAATATTTCTTCACATACTACTTTGCTATCTTTACAATATTTCTTCACATACTACTTTGCTATCTTTACAATATTTCTTCACGTACTACTTTGCTATCTTTACAATATTTCTTCACATACTACTTTGCTATCTTTACAATATTTCTTCACATACTACTTTGCTATCTTTACAATATTTCTTCACATACTACTTTGCTATCTTTACAATATTTCTTCACATATTACTTTGCTATATTTACAATATTTCTTCACACACTACTTTGCTATCTTTACAATATTTTTTTTCTCCATCAACTCGAGACCTTTCATTGGCAAAGAAAGCATGTTCTGCCGGTTTCCTCTATCTGATTTTTCTTTTAAATAAAATTAAACATGATACTTGGCACCGATGGGCGTTGGATTAGAATATGACTGGTTATAAGGGTTCTAGATATAAATCAATCCAACAATATATCCCTTTGAAACCATCTTCTTCTTCCTAGTGTCATATGAGATCCCCCCAACGTTGACTATCACCTGAGAGTAGGCATATTTGTCCCCGGCAGCCCGAAAAAGATCCCCAACGCTCCTTATAGGTACCAGTCCAATCACGTATATTGCGGAGCCAGGAGATTTGCCTCCTGCCAACACCTCTTCGGCCTTCTATTTTGCCTTGGATGATCAGGTGTAGTAATTTGTACTTTGCTCCCTTAAGTACATGACCCAAGTAGGATACCTTTCGGATTTTAATATTAGTCAGCAACTCTCTATCAACTTTGTCTCTTCGAAGAACCCTCGTGTTGCTGACCATATCCGTCCAGGGTATCCGTAGCATTCTCCGGTGTATCCACATTTCGAATGCTTCCAGTCGGTTCATGATACCAACTTTGAAATCATAGTTTAATATAATAGGAATGAGCAAGATAGATGTGCCACCTACGGACAGGCCACTGCGTGGTGGCTAGTCACCTTTACAGAATGGATATTGTGGAGAATCCGGACTGCGAGTGTGGTTTTGATGATGAAACTATAGACCCTGTATTTTTCGGTTGTCCTTTGCGAGACAGATTTGATTAACTAAAATCCATATCTTTACCGCGTCCAAAGAATGTTGAGTTTCTTCTTTCTTCGTGGAACTTTTCCACTTATAGATCGATTGTTAAATTTTTTAAGCTTAATCAGTTGAAACTTAGTAATCATGTATGACTGAATATAGAAAAATACTGAAAAGAGCCGATTAAATATTGTATTAATGCGTGCACTGAGAAGAATACATGGGGTGACAATGTATGATAGAATACAGAAAGAAGTGATAAGGAATGAATGAGGACTTATGGCTGATGTATCAATTAAGATGAAGAAGAGCAAGATGGAACGAATGAATCGAGAAAGATTAACAAAACAGATATATAATGCAAATGTGTGTGGAAGGCGCGTGAGACGAAGACTTAGGAAAGTATGGTTGGATCAAGTTAATGATATACTGAAATAAGGAAACGTAGAAAGTTCGAGATATCGTATAAGTTGTATGAGATGTATGGTTGTAGAAGAGGCAAAGGGTGTGTGTCGAGATATGAAAGTCTGGCACTCTATCTTCTCTGCCTACCTCGACAGGGAAATGATGTGTTTGTATGTATTTAAATATTTCATTGTCTTAATATAATGTGTTCTTGGAAACGCTTCCAGCCTTAAAGCAGCTCCAATTTCTTTATCTGGAATATACTCGTATGTTATGTTATCTGACCTAATGTGCACTTTGCGCCTACACTCTCAATTGATAGTAGGTACTTCCCCGCATCTGTATATATTTAGAAAAACATATTAGGTAAGAAAACAGCAGAAAACTTACCAAGGGAAGACGAACTAAAAAGAAATCTACGTAGATCTTCCAATATGTAATAGAAACGCATTCGACTTTAGGTGTAGTGTAGCGTATATTGTTTAGTGTTCATATAACATCAATTTTGATAAGACCCAAAAAGGATTTTCTTTAGGTGCTTCCTAAAGCTGTACACGTCACCCATAAATATAATACTAAGAGACACCATTCCTCGCCATAGAGCCAGCAACGGCAATAGCTCTATCATAACATAACACCCTGCCTTATGGGATCGCCCAACATGGGTAATCTTTGCATTAACCCTTCATTTACTGACGTAACCGCTAAGTTCGTTATATAAAAGTGACAATACTTTAGAATTTCTACGGTTTCTCACATTTAACCAATTCAGGGTTGCATGATAAATTGTTATATGGTCGTATTTTCTCAGATTGAAAACAAACTTTTCTTTTTGTATTCAAGACCTATATCGGACGTATGCGTCACCCCTTTAATATGTGTAGATATTTGTTTTCTTGGATTACCTTTACGGATGTATAAATTCCTGTTAAGATGATAACAATATTGTAGTTGTATTCTTAATGTTTGATACTTATTTGTATTTGATATATTTGTTTGGTTATAATTTGATGTAAATTTGATACTTGAAATTCTTGACTTTGTATGATATGTTTATGTTTGTTTGGGTCCGCGCGGCATCACGACCGCAGCGGAAATGTAGACTTATGGACGGTCGTCGAGACTAGATCGCTGACCGGTCGGTTTAATCATTGCGCAAAACTCCCGAAAATTGTTGCATTTCGCGAGGTGTGAGCGCTTTCGATGACCGACTGACCGTTCATAAGAGGGGTCCCTTTCAATTTAAATATACTACTACCTACCTATTCTCACTACACTGCGTTTTACTTTGAGACCTGCTACAACCTGCCATAAGAGGAATCTCTTCACCATTGCTACCTTCTCATCGATCTACGCCTTTTGGAATTGAATTCTGGAATTCTCCGAGCATTGCGCAGCAACCATCGCACCTATTTACAGTCTTTGTACCGGTGCCGTACAAGACCCTTATGGGATTGCTCCATTGTGCAGCTTTAAGAAGCACTTGAAAATAGCCGTTTTTGGGAGGTCTTATCAAAATGTATGATGTTATATGAATACTACACTACACCTAAAGCCGAATGTGTTATTATCACATATCAGAGAATCTACAAAGGTTTCTTTGTTTAAAAAAAACCGGTTAAAAAAAAAAAAAGGATTGCAGTCTGGTTTTCACTTAAGGCCTCTTTAACATCTTTCTGGTTGGTTGGAACACATTGCCACATGGCAATTAGCCCGTCTGGTTGTAATGTATACAACGAAAGTATAATACAAAACATTGCTTTTACACATATTCTATGTAATGCTCTCATTTCTAGCGCATTTATTTTACTTAAATTTTTTTCAAACTTTTGCCTTCACTGGTCCCTGTGGTGTGAAATGGTCAACTTCTTAGTGTTAAATATATGAGTGGCGTTTGCAGCTTTAGGAAGTACTTGAAGACAACCATTTTGGAGCGGTGTAATCAAAATTTATGATTATACATGAACACTACACTACACTTAAAGCCGAATGTGTTACTATCACATATCAGAGAATCTACAAAGGTTTCTTTGTAGTTCGTCTTCTTTATTAAGTTTTCTACGATTTTCTTGCCAAACATGTTTTTTTTAAACATATTACAGATGCGGGGAAGTTCCTAATGACTGCAGCCACCACCTTTCTACCCGTAAAATCAACTTTTTTTTTTGTATTATTTTCAATATGTCAACAACAGTTGTGTTCGAATCCCGAGTCTAGAGCGCCATTGAGGAGAGTCTGTTGTCTGAACAGCGCTATATAAATTGTTGTTTTAATGTTATTATTGTTATAAAACGAACACAAATATTGTGTATTTGTTGAAGTTTGTTTTACAGGGCTGTGGAGTCGAAAAAAAAAACACGACTCCGACTCCGATTCCTATATTTACCAACAACACGACTCCGCCTCCACAACTCCGACTCCACGACTCCGACTCCACGACTCCGACTCCACAACTCCGACTCCACAACTCCGACTCCACAACTCCGACTCCACAACTCCGACTCCACAACTCCGACTCAAAAAAGCTCAATTTTATCAGGTTGTTTCCTACCTTTGCATATAGCCATTTTTTTCATGTTATAGGGATAAAAATAAAACAAGATCAAACTTTAATAATTATTTATTAGAATTTATTCTTAAAAACAACATTGCTTCTATTAAATCTGTATTCGTAGAGGCTCTCAAATCAGAATTGAGAATTTTAAGAGCGGAAAATAACCGCTCTACGGATACTTGGGTTGGGGGTAATGCTGTAACGATCAATGCTGAATCTTTTACCATTTCTAGATACCGCTGCATTGCCATTTCAACATTTAACTTATAAGTTCGGTCAATTTTTTCCATTATTTTCAATGCATCATAAAATTAAATTTTAAATTTTGAAATAGAGTCTCCTTCATCTATTGTATATTGGGACTGTGATTCAAACGAGGACGTTTTAGTTTATCTTGTTCATTGAGATATTTTTCAAAATCGTCTTCAGATTCAGCGGTGTCGGATGAAGATGATGATACTTCGTGTACGCTGCCTGCTGTCGTCTCTTTTTCTAGTTGAAGGCCTTTCATACGAACGGTTAATTCAAACAGAGCGTTTTTAGCTCTATTTATTTGTTCTTCCGTCAATATGGATCGAACCATGGGGTTAACATAGATCCCAGCCAACAGAATTTTCTTTCGACGTGAGAAAGAAGGAGAGAAACACATTTTCGTAGACTTGATGCATTAAATGGATCTCGGTGATTCACCATATCGGCGCGACTTGCGCCTGCAAGTTTAATATTCGTGCACAATATAAATTCATTATAATAATTTAAAAAAATGTATTTTAAATTTTAACGAAAAAGTAGTCGGAGTCGCTCGTTTTTTACGACTCCTACTCCGACTCCGGCCCAAACACCGCGACTCCGACTCCACAGCCCTGTTGTTTTATCTATATAAATTGATAATTTATCTATGTTATTACAATAATTTTGTGTTATCTGGTTATTTTAAACGTTTGATATTTGACCTATTTCTTGTGACATAAGATAAAAAGTTAAAATAGCAATAAATAATTAAATAAATCACATGATTCGTATAATCGACTGATATCTGTAATGGCAGTGATGTGGCGGTTTTGTTTTTTTATCTAGGGTTCCTGTCTTGTTTTCACTTAAAGTCTCTTCAAAATATTTTCTGATTTGTTGAAATAGATAACCACGTGGCAATAACCTCGCCAGGTTGTGCTGTATATACAATAATTAAAGTAAAATACAATAAAATGGGGGTAAATAAATAAATATAGGTACAGGCAGCCCTCGACTTGCGCACGTCATTGGTTCCTGAAAATGTGTGCGAATGTCGAATGTTCGAAAGTAGAGGGATGTAAAAAAAAACATCGAAAATTCTATTTTAAAATATTTATTTATCAATAATATATTAAAAATATTTATTTATCAATATACATAATTAAGTTAACGAGGCGTGTTTAAGTGCTTTCAGGTGTTTTCTTTATAAACTTGTCAAGAGTTAGTTGAATGCCACCCTTTATTTTCTTTTCTTGATAAAGAGTTCTTTAACGTGCTGTGTCTTTCTCAATCGCCCTGCGTACTTGAGATATACGTTCTCCATTGGTCTTCCATCACATTCTTCCATGATAGTCACAAATTTGTCAAGATGCACGAAGACTTCATTCATATTTTTGATTGTCAGTCTTAACAATTTTATCAGCTTCTTCTTCCTCACTTTCATTGTGTATTTCATTTAACTCTTGTTGCTCAATCAAGTATTCATTTGACAGAGGTACTGAGTGAGATTCAATCAACTCATTAACATCTTCGCTGTTGACGTCCAAGTTTAGTTCATTCATTAGGCTGACTATTTCGTCTGTGATAGTTTCCGTAGTTTCTTCAGAATTTATAAAATCACTCGTCGTTTGTGTGCATAATTGTTTCCAGGAACCTTTCATTGTTGACTCTTTTACAATATTTCAGCCCACGAGTCTCCAATATTGTTTATTGCGTTCCATATATTATAGTTCTTCCAAAAAAAGTGGGAGCGACTGCATGGAAGCGAACATTTTTTGTATTATCGACAAAAATCTTTAAAAAATTGAATTTTAAAAAATGTGCGAAAGTAGAATGTGCGCAAGTCGAGGGCCGCCTGTATATTGATACACAGTTTGAAAAAACAAATCTAGAATTCTATACTAGCTGTTTTATTACGTCACCGATGCTTCAACAGCGTTCCAATAGAATATATTAAAACAAGACAACAATGAATGGCCATGGGAATATGCCCGTCATATAACTTGGGGGCTGCAGGCCTGATTCCTGTTATAGTTCGGAAATTCTAGGATGAGCCCTGTGACAGTTCAAAAATTTGCCCCAATACAACCTTATGTAATGTATTTACCTAAATAACTTGCTATTAATTAGAATCGAGGCTTATATTAAAGTTGATAAAATAATTAAAATTACTGAATATCGTTACAAGGTTGTATTGGGGCAAATTTGTGAGCTGTCACAGGACTCATCCTAGATTTTCCGAACTATAGTAATAGTAATAAGCCAGCTAGATTGTTTTTACAATGAATCATCATCATCCTGTCGTGTAGATCATGCCTGAGTATCGTGACTCCCATGATAGCATATGACTACTCAGTATTCCAATTGCGTCTCTCTTAACTTGGTCGGTCCAATGCATTGGGATTCTTCCTCTTGTGCGTCGTCCTCCCACTTCCTTCAGTAACCACTAACCTCTCCAAACTAACTCCCTGGCCACGAGCCATCCATCCTATCGTGTAGCTCATGACTGAGTATCGTGACTCCCATCAGAGCCTCTGATGACTCCCATCCATCCCTGCACTCAGCGGGTCGAAGGTTGCATCTCGGTTGCATCTCAGCTCATCTCAGTCCAGTTGCATCTCTCACTTGGTCAGTCTAACCGTTAGACTCTAACGCATTGAAACTCCTCTTATTATGCGTTGTCTTCCCGCGCCTCCAGTAACCACAAACCTCTCTAAACTGTCTCCTTGGCCACGAGCAATGTGCCCAAAGAATTGGAAAACTCTTCGAAGCCATATTATCGACAATCTGTCGGGGATGCTCAGTTCTTCGAGAATGGAGGCGTTAGTCCACCTTGCTGTCCATGGAATTCGTAACACCCTTCTCCAGCACCACATTACAAATGCATCTATTCTACGTCTCTCGCTTGCTCTCAGAGTCCAAGTCTCCGCGCCATACATGAATATTGCGAAGACGAGAGACTTAACTATACTTGAAAAAATGTAGGATGGTTCCTGTGACATTTGAAATGTCATGTCTCAAAGGGATGGGATAAAATCGATTTTTTACAAATCGAATCTTTTTTTTATAAATCGAAAAATTGTTTTTCTCTAGACGTTTTAATTCCTAATTTTCATTATACTGACTTTCTAATGTATTGCATGATTTGTATCTATCTTTAAATAGGCCAAGATCCACTACTATATAAATTAATACTAAATACGAACATTTAATTTTAGGTATAAAAAAATCGAAAATCCAATTATCGTATACCCCATCCCTAGCCAATGCAGACTAACGTAGTGTCTTTTGACAAACGTCACCAAATATTATTTGATTTTAAAAAACTGCCACATTTTTGCTAATTTGTAACAAGATGTATTAACACTTTGCACTCCTGTTGGATTTACTAATGACCAGTAGTCTACTCTGGGGTTGAAAAAAATAAACATAATTTTCTTAAAAGATACAAAAATATTATTATTTCACTCATTCTTTTGAGACAACCTATATCTAGTATGGGGTAACCATTGTAACGCGATAACATATTAGAACGACATTATTCGAAGAAAGTCACTAAACACAATTATTTAAAATCAAGATAATTACTAAACATATATAATAATAATATAATATATTTCTTTAAAATTTAAAGGTACTTGTTTTGTAAAAGAAGTGTCTTTTTTGTTAGAAACATTTAACCTTTTCCACTCTGACCATTTTTTCTCAGAACTAATTAGCTACTCGGATTAAAATTTCTGACGTATTTATAAAATAAAAAAATTAAATAGGTCAAGTGAGTGATAAACTTTCATAGGGTTGGATGAAATACATGATTTAATAAAAAACAAAATAATATTCTTTAGTTAAAAATTAAAATTTTGGTTCGCTATTTTTGGGACACTGTCTGATAATTCGTATGACCATTGGATTTTTGGTACTGTCACGACCCCTTTTAATTTCTATTTATTTCTTATTTTTATTTAAGGTTGAGTAAATTTCAATTATTTAAACCATGAAATTATCAGAATCATACTTGACTCGATTAGCTCGGCGGTATACTACTTACAACACACCTGCAGGGTGGCGGTGAACCTTGAAAAGATGAAAGCTTTGCCGAGTCTTTGGTTACCGCCTCTGATATATTTTTTAAAAACAAATAATATTTGGATCACGAGCTTTATTTTTTGAATAATACAGACATCACGCTCTAACTGAATGTACAGAAATTTAACGACATTTTGAGATTCTAATTTTTGTAAGACTGATCTTTAGATCAGAATGGCATCATATAGTACATTTGGGAATTTTTACTATCCATTTTGACTACTTAAATTAATATACTCCTCACAGTACATTTCGCAAAAAATGCTCGCTAAATCACACTTCAAGTAACTAAAAATAATACATTTACTTCCAATATGTTTTATTTGCATAATTTCTTATATTACATAGCAATAATTGTGTATAACCGACCTTGGTTGTCATATTTTGGGTATTATTATCACAATAAAAAAACTGTCGATTCGGTTAAACGTTATAATAAATGTATCTTTCTCACTGCTTATTATTTAATCACCATCACTTATAGTTTTTTACAGTATGATATTTTTCGAAGCTTGCGCCACCATTTTAATGTTTTCCTTAGGAAGCAGTATGTCGAAGTATAATGGTCTGCTCTATCGACACCTCCCATATATTTGGTATAATTTATCACCACTTCTGGCTTGACGATGTCTTCTTCGATTCCCCCTCTTTTTATTCTTCTTATTATAGTTGATTCATTAGAATGCCAATTGCTTAGCATTGTCACCACTCTTTTATCCTTCCAAGCAAGAACCATAACATTGTCACTTCCGTATGCTATTATTTCGCCTGGTTTTAATTTTGTTTTTTTTTTTATGGCTGTTGGCAAATTTTTTTTATTCGTCATAATCGTTCCTGTTAAATGTGTTTTCAACTTCAGCAATTCATCGGAAAGCGGAAGGCTGGTATAAAATCGATCGGTGAACATATGATAACTTCTGATTCTGGAATTGAAAGCAATAAATTGCTATATAATTGCAAAACGATTCTGGACGTAAATTGAAGATCAGGTCTTATCCATTTCTCAGTTGTAAGTGAACCGTAATATGGAATAAATGAATATATATATATCCACAACTGGAATCAGCCAATACATATAAACGAATACCCCATTTAGTTGGCTTATTCGGATTGTATGTCATGAAGCTAATTCTTCCCTTGAAATTGACTACAGATTCGTCAACAACTATTTCTCTTCCGGGAAAGAAGTGTTCTCGGAATTTTTCATCTAAATGCTTCATATACAAATCGACTTTGTTAATTCGATTTTGAAGACTTGTTTCCCGGCGATTGATATCTTCGTTGTTGTGTAAATGTAGCATCCAATATATTTGTAGAAAACGTTCCCTTTTAAAAATAGATCTAAAAAATGGCGAATGCGCTGTAAATGCCGTCGAAAAAAAATCTTGAAGATGAGGATGAGGTCTTATTCCCATATTTAAATTAACAGCTAGAAATGCTTTTAATTCTTCTTCTTTCAAATCTCTCCATGTTTTCCACATCGATTTTTTTCCAGGATTAATTTTTCTAATTTTAGCATTTGCAAATTTGTTCGTTTCATCGACGACGTTTCATCGACGAATTTATTATCATATTCGGTTTTATTATGGTTTCTTCTTCGCCACCTCTCATTATTCTTCTTACAGTTTTATAATCGTTTGAATAATGATTGGTATATACTGTAACTATTCTCTTGTCCTTCCAAGCAAGAAGCAATTCGTTATTTTTGACACATGTAATTGTTTCACCTGACTTCAATTTAGCATTTTTTATTGGTAATGGGATATGCCTTCTAGTCGTCATTATTGTACCTGTTAAATGAGTTTTTAACTTCATCAATTCTTCTCCTAATTGCGGGCTTGTATATAGCCTGTCAGTAAACATATGATAGCCTTCAGCTTCAGGAATGGAGATTAATCAATTGTTGTATAGGTGCAAAACAATTCTTGAAGTAAACGGGAGATCAGGTCTAATGAACCTATTTGTGGTTACGGCACCATAATACGGAATAAATGAATAAATATAACCAGATCCCGAATCCGCCAAAATGTATATCCTGATTCCCCATTTATTTGGTTTGTTTGGATTATAAGTTTTAAAACAAATCCTGCCTTTAAAATTGACTACAGATTCGTCTACTACTATTTCTTTACTGGGTATCATATGTTCTCTACATTTATTATCTAAATGTTGCATAAATCCATTTACTTTTTCAACTCTTTTTTCAAGTGTTTCGTTATTATCTGTTTCATTGGAATTGAGATGTAGCATCCAAAATATTTGTAAAAAACGATCTCTTTTAAAAACACTCCTGAAAAATGGCGAGTAAGCGACAAAAGCAGTCGAGAAGAAATCTTGGAGATTAGGATGTGGTCTCACTCCCATATTTAAAATGACTCCCGAGAAAGCTCTAAATTCTCCTTCATCCAAATCTCTCCAAGAATGCCAAAGAGAATTTTTACTTAAATTTTGAGTTTTTGAAATAATATTATTTGCAAATTATTAGTGTTACTGACTATGGATTTCATTAGTTCACCAGTAAAGAACAATTTGAAAAAATCTAGAGGCTCATTACAATTTGATGGAATATTAGGACCGACGCGTCTGCTACCAATGGAAAAATTATACACTTTTGGTTGAAAAATATTACTTAAAATTTCCCAGGTAGCACTATTTGTATCACTTTCTGAAAAAACAGCTCGCCTTCTTTTACTTGGTCGCACTTGGATATCACTTCCACTATCTGAGTCGTTATCATTTAACATAGAATTATTCACAATAGAGTCAACATTATCAAATATCAAAAGGTCATCATCACAGTCAGGTTGGAAGTCTTCAATGTTTTCAAAAGCATTATTCAAGGAAGATTCAATATTATTTACACTTTGATTTATAATTTCACTATGTTCACTAATATTACTAAATACGCCGTTTTCCTTGCTTTCTTTAAAATATTCCTTAAATCGATCCATGGTGATAAAAATATATTTAAAAATATTCAATAGTTTTAGTTTTGAAAAGTTCACAGAATAATGGTCACCACAGTAGTAGGAGGAGCTCCGCAGCGAACAACGTACCGATACAGACTGACCAAATAAAACGGCACACAGAAAAATACGAAGCAGCCCAAAAACGCCAAAATTCTAAGAAACAATATATAAGCTAATTATTTAATTTATTTTAAATATTAAGACATTTTAGGGAATATTTAAACCTTTATGTACACTATTGTGAAATAAAATGAACAGAATGTTGTCGGTAAATGGGGAAAACCAAGGTTCAAAGTTACCGCTCGGGAAAGCCACTATTTTGGCTATCGGAGCTAGCAACCAAATGTTCAAAAGCCAGAATATTGGCTATCGGAGTGCAGTACGTTAATTTGTCATTATTGTTAGTTTTATGTAATGTATTTACCTAAATAACTTGCTATTTATTAGAATCGAGGCTTATATCAAAGTTGATAAAATAATTTAAATTACTGAACATCGTTACAAGGTTGTATTGGGGCAAATTTGTGAGCTGTCAAAGGGACCATGCTATATTTTCTCAAGTATAGGCGCATTTTCGTCGTGATGATGATAGTTCTGCTCTTCCATATATTTTCAAGCTTTAAAAATGAAGTGTTAAATAAATAAATAAATGGAAATATCAAAATTTATTTCGTCAAGCCTCAATAATTTCAACAGCTCATTGCATTTATTGCTCCATCGGGTCGCAATAAAAAAATTAAATCGCTTTGTTCTTTTTTCGACAATCTATCTAGAACATATTTGTCCAATAGGAATGTGATGTGCGTACCTTTTAATACATTGATAACGCATATTCTTAAGTACACACTCTTTATATGTATATACATTTTTGAATGTTTCAACTATTATTTATGGTTTCTTAATTCATTGCCATAATAATAACATCACAATGCAGACATTTTAAAATGCGTATATTTATTGTATTGCGCCAGAACGTCATTGATTACGATTTGCATAAGGATTATAATCGTGTGACGTGCGAGGCGGTAGTGTTCTTTCTTTCCGTTATGAAATTTCAGTTCGACCTTCGAGCTAATTTCGATCTTATTGCGCCTGACCCTAGTGACGGTATTCGCATCGCCTCCGCCTGAAAAAGTTTTATCACTGGCTGAAGTTTCTGGTTTTGTCCGCCTTTGCCCTGCGCACAGTGTTGCCACAGTCGGGTGGGAATTTTCGTCAAAAGATTTTATTAAAAATTGATGACTTGTGTCGCAAATTTTCGTGGTTTTATTTACATTCTTAATATATGTTTTGTTTGAACAGTCAAACGTACGTTTTGAATTGTTTTTCTTCAAATTAGGACGTTTTTAACGTTAAAATAGGTGACACATTTGGCATTAGGTGGAATGTAAACCAATTTTGATAAGACTTCCTAATACAGTTTGTATTCAAGTGTTCCTAAAGCTGCGCACGCCACCCATTTATCTAACACATGGAGGCATACTTCATTATTAATTTCAGTTTTTTTTTTTATGAATCGTTTATTCAACTATCTGATTTAGGTTCTTAATACCATTTTACAATAATAAAGAGTCGAGTTAATTGAAATATTATTCGAGAAAACCAAAAATTTACCAAATATAAAGATTATCACTTCATTAAATATTACTAAACAAAAATATAAATGTTGCAATAACAAAACAAACACGTTAAAATAACGAAAAATACACTGTTATCGATTGAAACCAATCAAGGAATAGATTGTAAATATAATGGAACGTTGTGTACGGCTTCAAGAATACCCAAATAGTCGAAAATCTTATAAATCTTATTTACTTTAAAAAATTCTAACAGAGAACACATCACACCCGGCAGCTACAGCAGCGCCCGAGCGAAAATCTCAATACAAGTTGAATGTGGGTTTTATCATTTTTGCGTAATTACGTCTCATGTCAACTTTCGATTTGAAATTCAATTTCAAGACTTGATAAATAGACGTTGTTGTTTTCAAGTTTTATGCAGTTCAAATATTATCTGAAGTGTACCAGTGACCTCACAAGCCATGCACTCGAACTGATAACTGGCTGTCGGCCTTATCATCGCTTTAATATTATTGGACAACATTTGTTTTTCTCTGCGAACTCGTGTAGACAGACACGCCTCGTAAGGTGGCCGAGTCAAATGTACATTTTTATCAGATATTTATTTAATCATTAACTGTCCTGGGTTATTCTTGGATGTGAAGTAGAGATCCAAAGGTTAGTCGGAATGGAAAAGGCAGCTATGAGTAGTCTGGCAAAGATATGGTCTAACCCAGCAGTTCTCGGCCTTTTTTACCCTTGTGAAACGCTTGAAATAATATTGGATTAGCCCATGGTCTTACTAGAGTAAATCCGTCCCTGACTGCTGCTGCCAACTGACACATTGCGGGGCGTGAAGGGCGATCGATACGTTGCAGGAGTTCAGAACAACGCCGAGTTGACAATCTTGTATAAAGTTATAAAGTCTGATATTGTTTATCTGTCCTGTAGACTTTAGAGGACAGGTGAACAATATCAGACTTCTGAAGCACTCTAGAGTCTAGAGCAGCGTTTATTGACCTTTTTATCCTTGCCGACCCCTTTGAATGCATGTCTCAGATAACTCAACCTTTTTACCCTTGCGGGGAACCCTTTAAGTGTATCATATGTTTCCGGGAACTCTGCCTTTTTACCCTTGCGGAGAATCCTTTGAATGTTTGTTTCAGGGAAGTCAACCTTTTTACCATTGTTGAACCCTTGAATTGTATGTTTCAAGAAACTCAACCTTTTACCCCTTAAAATAATATTCGTGTCTCAGGGAACACCTACATAAAAATTATTATATATCATTATCAATATATTTCTTTCTCTTTTTTAAACTTATAGTTCGTAAGGAAAACATAATATATTTTTTTCTGATAACTTGTTTAAGCAAAAAATAAAGTTTCTCAAGTTTATTGACTATACAAAAAAAATCAAAACTGCCTGTTCAAGAGACCTCTGAATGAGGTTTTCATGTAGTACAATGCACATAAAATTATTAAAAAAAAGTAGTTAATGCTTCATTTACAATATTACAAAATATTCTTAAATTAAAAATGAAAACTAAAACTATTTATAACAATTCGATAAAATCAAATAAAAAACCAAAATAATTGAAATAATACATAGGCAAATAAGTACAACGAGTCAAAATGATTACGATAATATAAAAAATAAAATACGTGATCACACGACACTGGACCGTCCCTAGTTAGCTGCCCATACCTCACCATATTAATTTGACATTAATGCGAAAATATTTACTTTTATAGCTCTACAAAATATGGAAAAATATATCGGCAATCTCGGAAAATTGATTCCTCAAAAGATGCATTCTATATGTAGGTGTCCCAAAAAAAATATTCACCCTTTTACACCGTGCCGTTTAAAAAATAAACTTAACAGTCTCGAGGAAACTTCAATCAAGGACGAGAATTAATTGCCTAAGCATCTGACGGGCTAACACCCCGGCGTATTTATTGCCATATGGCAATCTCTTCCAACCAACCAGAAATATGTTAAAGAAGCCTTAAGGGAAAACCAGGCTGGAATATTTTTTTATCTGGGTTCCATCGAAAATCGAATTGAATAATCGGAATTCCAACAGGAATCTTGACGAGTGTCTTACCAATAAGGCCACAGAGGTCGTCCCACGTTGCCAAACCATCTCAGGGCTAGTTGAGAAGATTTTGTATTATTTAGGAAGTATTTTCGCAGATGATGGATGACGTGTAGCGTGTAGGGATATTGAAAGACGTGTAGCGATGAGAAACAAAGTCAATGAGACTCTAAAACGTATATTCTCGAACCGGATAATAACAAAATTTGCCAAGATGATAGTCCACAGCAGTATTTTAGTACCAACTTGGTTGCATGGGAATAAAACGTGATTAGGGGTGTGTTCACTTAAGGTGGCTGATGTATTTAACAAGATGAATTAGAGCACATGAAAATCAAACAAGTAAATATATGTTAAATTATGGTTCAATTCCATTCAATCGACAATTTTATATAGCGCCGTTTAGAGAGCAAACTTCTCAAGGGTGCTCTAACTCTGGGCCCATTATTATTAAACACATCCAAGCTGGCAGCTATAGCAACGCCCCAGCGTATCATGTGTACACTTTGTGTACAGTACAGCCTTGTCTCAATCTTACCCAACCAATCAGAAAGATGTTTATGAGACATAAAGTGAAAACCCTTTTTTTTTTTTTAATATATCTGGTTTCCAGCGGGAATCGAACCCGCAACCTCCGTCTTACCAACTAAGCAACGTATGTCGTCAATGGTAATTAATTGTACAAAATAAATTTATTGCAAAGTTTCCAGTTGGAAAAAAATCCTAACGATTTTTTTTGTGTAGTGTATTTTGCTCAAATTTCCCCTCTCTTATCTGACCTGGCAACACGGACTGCCCAAGCGATTTCAGCCGATGACGTCACTACGTATACGAAGGCTCTGAAAACCCGAACAGCTGGCAGATTTGAACGTATTCCAGTTCGTATCGCTCGCGTGCGCCGCGCATCCAGCAACCATTCCAATTGTACGCCATCTTGTATCTCGAACCTCCTCGCTGATTCGAATGTGATTTGGAACAAACTCCTCACGAGAAAAATATATCGTCGCCTAATTTTATAATTTGAATTTATTCTTTTTTTTTTCGTTGATTCCACGCCGTTCTTTTGTTTTTTTAAGAACGTTGTGAAAAAAATCGCCATATTTGATTCCCCGTTGGTTCGACGACGTGTTTGTACGATAGTTTTTTTTTAATTTGTCGCGTGTGGTGAAAAATTTTGTGTGAAAAATGGTCATGCTAGTTTCCCAAATGCCATTCAGTAATAGTAGTAACAGTTTAAGTAGTAAAAACTTACAGACTGCATGTGGAATGGGGTAATTGTGATATTTTTTTTTTAATTTTTATTTCTTGTTCATCATATAAATCTAATTTGTGTTAAGGCTATATATGGATCGTAACAGTAAGTAATGTTATATAAATATGAATTTGTGCGCATTTATTTATTTCATGTGGTTATTTGTTCACGTTGTGTTCGACTGATAAGCGAAACGAGTGATTGATCGATTTATTTTGTGTTCAATGCCTTATCAATCGAAATCTTTTGATGAACGAGTAATTTCATTATATTGTGTTATTGTTGTCTTAATCGCTTAATTTTTTTTACGTAGCGTTTCTAATTTAATTCTGAGAATTTTTATGCAAGATATATATTGTATAATGTAGGTATTAATAATTATTATTGTCAATAACCATCACGCCATTTTCTTGTCTCATTTTTTATACGAAACATTTTAAATTCGATTCTGAGAATTTTATTCAACACGATAGCTATATTGATTTTTTTTATTATTATTTAATAACACTTTATTACATGGAAAAAATATATTTCTTATTGCCAGGTTCGTGGTTATCTACCATTTCTATTATATATACGGAAGATTAACAAAGGTTTCCTTTGTAGTTTTATCGTATTGTATTACACTTTCATTGTGTACGGTACAACTTGGTAGGCATGTGGCAATATCTTCCAATCAAACAGAAATATGTTCAAGAAATCTTAAGGGGGTATTCTACTCTCGAGGCGTGAATTTTGGGCGTCTTTTCAGACTAAATAAAAAATATATTGTATATATATATATTTTTTTGCCATGCTTTTTTTTACAGTTTGTTTATTTATGATTTGAAAATGTACAAAAAAAAATTATTTTAATTTCAAAATGTTATCGGCTGTTATATCTTGTAAAAAAAAAGGGGGGTGAGCTGGTCGACATGATTGGGACCCTTTCGTAAATCTGAAGCAAAAATCATACACAGGTTCTTGATATGAAATAATGTCGTTATAGTTGGTACCAAAGAGGAAAAAAAATCGTAAAATGGTTGCTGTATGAAAAAAAAGTTCATTTTTTACCCCTTTTTTTTCAGTTTTTTTAAAAATAGTTTTTAATTTTCCAAGGTAGGGTCGATATAAAAACATTTATCGAAATTTCATACCAAATTCGAAGGCAATCGGTTGGATAGAATTTGAGATTTTATGTCGACCAGGTCGAATAAAGTAGTTTTCGAGAAAAACGAGTTTAAAGTTTTGAGCTTATTGTCCGAGTAATTCCGGTGCGGCGTAATTGCTGCCTCATTTATAGCTATAACTTCGTAAATGTTGAGACTTTTAAAATTAACTTTTGAGAACATATTCTCAAAGATTTAAACTGGAGGAATATGCACAAAAAAACGATTTTTTTTTAATTTCTAGAGTAGAATACTCTCTTGAGAGAAAACCAGACGGGAATCCTTTTTAAAAATCTTGGTTCCAACGAGAATCTAACCCGCAACCTCCGGGTCAGGAGACGGACGTCTTACCAAATGCGTGTGTTTTCTGAACATGCGCAGATGCGGGGAAGTCCCTTATCTAATTACCGCGGCCACTACCTTCCTTTCTTTAAACTCAGCTTATGTGTGTGTATGTATATATTTATTTTGTACATCCACCCCATCTTCCTGCCGGGGTAGTCAAAGAGAACAGAACGACAGACTTTCCTATCTCGAAACACTTCGTATCTTCCTTATCCATACACTTATGGTTTCTCTTACTTTCAACAGATTTGTATTTCTACATATATACGATCACACCATGTTATTTTTGAGGTTATCAGAGACGAAAGGTCTCCACACATTTCTACCATTGCACACAGCTCTCGCCTCGTCTAAGTCCATACATTTTCCTTTTTTCTCAAACTTCTTGTTAAAATTTCTTTATCTTCTTTCCTCGGTTCTCCTCTTTCTCGCTCCTGACAAAGATTGTAATAACAATAATAAAATAACAATTTATATAGCGCCGATTAGAGAGCCGACTCTCCTCAAGGACGATTTAACTCGGGATTCGAATCCACTATTATTATTATTCTTCTTCTTTTAGGCCTGTTGGCCTGTTATGGTCCTGCATCATTGTTTCCCTCTTGTGACGTCGACTGCCAGCTGTCTTTCCATCTTTTGGGAGGTCGTCCTGGAGGTCTGCTCGCTTGGGGGATACTGTCCCTGGCCATTCTTACGGCTCTTGGTTCCGCCATTCTGGATACGTATTCGTTCCAGAACCTTCTCTGTTTTCACCATCTGGCAATATCTTCAACTTCGCACGTCCTTCGAATTTCTGTGTATCGTACTCTATCACGAAGGGTTTTGCCAGGGATACTCCTGAGTACCTTTATTTCACTGGTTCGAAGGAGATTTTTTGGTTCTGACAGTGTCGGCTGTGGACTCTATGCTGTATGTCATTATGGGGCGGACACAGGTCTTGTATATCCTCACCTTGCTTTGGATGTTCATATGCTTGTTTTTCCAGATAGTTATTTAAACATCCGGAAATAGCTGCGGCTTTTTGTGATTGTTCAAGCACTTCGCCATAGAGGTCATCATTACACATTATGCTACTTTTAATATTAATTAGAAGCAAACCATCCTATAAAGAAGAGTATAAATATATTTGGAAAACAACTGTGCTAAATATTGAAGGAGTTATGGACTGCAAGTTAGTGGGAACTTGTTGCGCGGGCAGCTGGGCCTGTTTATACTTGGGGGAGATCAAATAAGTGCAGCATACTAAGAAAAGTCATGGTCCTGTTCCTCTCCCGGGAGCCAGTGGTGGACTGGTGTCGTGTTTAAATCATGGTCCTCTCCCAGGAGCCAAAGGTAGACTGATGTCGTATTTAAATCGGTCCCTGAATTTGACCTGTAGATTAAGAAGTGTTAATACCTACAAAATTGAATAGTTTAAAGTTTTGATAATTTGTTTTTAAATATAAAATGTATTTCATGGAAAGTTTTGATAAACTTATTGTACATTTTTATTTGCTGATCGTATCAAATTGACTGCCAGACACCCGCTATCTATCTATAAATAAACACATTAATAATTAAGTACTTAACCTTATCTGGTTGCGATTACTTGTTATGTGTATGTCAGCCAGTGGAAAATTTCCACGATGCATACACCACGTCATCATGTCAAAAATATCATCACCATTCGAAGTGTAGGTACACGTTAACTCACTTTGGATACGTAGAGCCCGTATAGATAGATGCTCATTTTTATTTGTTTACAGACCTTCAACAAAATATAATTATATTATTGCCTCCGTCTCTTGGAAACTCTTTTCTGAGGACACATTTTCGTCACTTGATGCACCCGAAAGTATCTTTTTAGATGTCTTTAATTGTTCGAAAGTAGATAACATGATAAAGTCAGTGACAGTTTCTTCCGACCATTTATTCACTCTCTTCTGAAATACCCCTGCGCTCTCCAATTGCAGAAGTTGTGTGAGAAGGTGCATAGATGTTAAATCATAAAAGAAGCGAGATAAATCAGGTGTTACGTTTCAAATTTTCGTAGATTCATGCGTGAAGGAACTATAGAGGTATGTCAATGGGGAGGAGAGGGGGGGGCATACAAATGTGGAGTAGGAAGGTATGCTGATGACATGGTAGTGTTAGCGGAGAATGGAGATGAATTACAGAGTATGATAAACAAATTGTACGAGATGAGAAAAAAAAGATCTAAGAATAAGTGTTGCCAAACTGAAGGCAATTGTGATAGTCAAGTATGAAAGGGAAAAGGGAATGTGATAATGGTGTGATGGTATCTATGTGTGTGTATTCTCCAATCTAGGGCCATAAACAAATAAATGTATTTATTTAATTTGTTACGGATTATTAAAACAGTTTGATATATCCAATATGAGCTGGTTGCTTGGAACAAAGCAATGTTACTTAAGTGTACCAAAGCTTTTATTTTTTATAAATTGAAAACTTTATGATTCACACTGGTTTAGTGAAACCTTGACATGATAATACTTGATGGATTATGCGGACTGTAGTGGACTGTTTTGTAATGAGCAGGTACATGTATAGTATATTTGGCATTCTGTCGATCCGTAGCGTTATTTTGATTTATTTTAGTCAAAAATGAGCATAGTGTTACCACTTGGCACGGTGGCGTGGCGGTGCGATAATTATCTAGGCTTTGTGTTAAGATTCCTGATAAATAAGTTCAGTTAGAGGTGGCGCTGAGACAGGACTCTATTAGTTAAGAATAGCTGTGTAATACATTGTTGTGGACATATTTTACATATCTTATTCATTTTGTAGCATTTAAACATGTATGCTCCTCCACAACAGTATTTTAGTACCAACTTTGATATATGGGAGTGAAATGTGGACATGGAACAAGAATAAAAAGAAACGAATAAATGCTGTAGAGATGTGCCCACTTAGAAGAATACACGGAGTGACAACATATGACAAAATAGGCAAAATGAAGTGATTAGGGGTAAATGTAGATTTAAAACTTATGCGTTGAGTTAGATGAAGAAGAGTACGTTGGCAAAACAAATGTACACCGCAAATGTGAGTGGAAACCCTGCTAGGGGAAGACCGAGAAAAGTATGTTTCGATCAAGTGAATGATAATCTGAAACAAGGAAATATAGAAAAGCGGAGAAATTACAAGAGTTGAATGGGAAGGTGTATGGATGTAGAGGCTAAAGATGTGTGTCTGCCTACCCCGACAGGGTCTGCTAGAATACTTAAATGTTGCGGTAAGCTGTGGAATATCTCAGTTTATTCTGTAACATGTAACTTGGACAATTTTACAAATGTGTATGGGAAAGTGTGTGTTATGCCGTCTACGCTAAATATAAATGTAAATGTCAAATTCCGCATAGTGACAACAGTATATTGTCTTCACACTGTAGGAGACAGCCGTTGTGTTGTGACGACCCGTACAATGGTCGGGGTCGGGGTCAAGAGGCGGGATAACAGTCTAAGATTGTCCGTTCGGCTCATAAATATAATGTATTTCCACATTTCTGTATCACTTACTGGAGTGACGTGTCCGGCATTGTTGGTTAACAAACTCCCCTATCTAGATTACGTAACTCTGTATTCGGCCATTTTTTAAATTTTTTTTTAATCAAAAGTTATCTTTCTCTCGTGTGATGCCACATGATTATTTGTGAATTAAAAAGATACATTCTGACCTTTTATGTTTTGTCTGTATGATAAACCCAAAACACGTCATGTCCAACTGGATGTTGGTATTTTTTTATATTACATCCCCATTCACTTTGCGACATTCATTCTTAAATCTTTCTTTTCACATCTGTTGCACAATTTACTTATCAAACTCTGCATATACAGCAATCCATATACATTCCCATTCCACAATTGTATGCCACCAATTGCCATCTGTAGTTTCTTGACACATGAATTTATATAAATATTGAACAATCAGGGTGACATAACGTATCCTTGCTTTGCACCTTTGAAATTTGATTATTCATATTGATTTTTCAGCACGCCGCGCTATGGGTAGCCTCGAATGCGTTAAGACCTAGGATTGGAATAACCTAATTAACTATCTATGAATTGTATAAAATTTCAAAACTATCCATCAACAGAATCGGAATAACCTATTGGTCCGGAGATGCACCGATGTAAACACTCTTAGAGGAGCAATATAGTTATCACAAATTGTCACTTTGCAATTATGTTCTCGATGTTAAAAATCCTCAATGAGCCAAGTCTATCTGCACACTAGGAGTATGTAACGTGCAGTCCCTATTCTATTCCAGCTCTGCTCAATTCCGACGGTCAATTAATATATTCTCGTAGTTACACGAGGGAAACACGTGAACTTAGAATGCTGATTGTTCATTTATGACGGAGTTGATAACCTTTGCTCTTTAAAATTTTAACGCGATAGTTCAACCACATATATTTTTAATGAAAATGTATGTTGACCATCCTTTGGTATTGATAAAATAAGAGTGACTAGCTGGGCAATA
The DNA here is from genome assembly GCA_949825065.1 of Odontocerum albicorne. Classification (NCBI taxonomy): domain Eukaryota; kingdom Metazoa; phylum Arthropoda; class Insecta; order Trichoptera; family Odontoceridae; genus Odontocerum; species Odontocerum albicorne. The sequence continues at coordinate 4,384,813 of OX463867.1, forward strand.
TTGCATCTGGATTTTTCAAAACATATATCCGATCGGATCATTCGAGTTTTATCCAGTTTATTTTAGATTTCCATTTATTTATTTATGACTTTTTTTATCTTAATTGCTCGTCATTTATTTTGTTTCCACATTTTCACTGTCCAATGCAATTGTGAACATTTTTTTAATCATATATTACAATTTTTGAACAGAATGTATTCGAAAGATAGTTTTTTCATATTTAGTTAAAATTACACATTTAGAACTGAGAACACCTATAGCAATGCAATTCATATAAACTTATGCATCACCGTTTTCTTTCAAAATTCTTTATTTGGATTTAAAACAATTGCGCCCAGAGTGACCTGTGGGATACTGATAGGGCCTGTAAGGGTAGATGACAATGCTCACTATTTTTTTTAAGAATTTCAAATATGAGTTAATTTTTAAGTAACACCTTGATTTTGAAAGAAATTATTTGGTAGTCAATTTGTTGTGTATTTTCTCAAATATATTTTACTCTTGATATTACACGCGTTACTATGATGGAGACTCCATTTTTAATATGATTGAAGCGAAGCGATAAAGGTAACACTGTTTTTAATGTTTGAAAAATAACTGGCATTGAAATTAATGTCCATTTGATTAAATTTTACGTAGAATTTCTGATCTTTTAACACATTCCCTCTTTTGTTTGTATAGTCAGCGTATCAATTCTTGACCCCGTATTGTCGCAGTCTGCTTACCATTGATTTTACCACACATTGGGCACCACTTGTCCGACAATGTGACTAGGAGAATGTGCACTAACTAACCATCACGTTGTTGTGTTGCAGTAGTGGAGCTATCCAGAAGCAGCAGCTTCAGGCCGCGCTGTCCGGCGTAGGCAGCAAGCGCTCCGCCGCTTCGGCCGGGGCCGCCGAGTGCTTCCAGGTGTGCCTGGGTGCCGGGCCTCTGTGGTGGTCCTGATGTCCCTGCCGTGCCCTCGGCTCCGCCTCCGATATTCCCTTGTAAGTATGCGTATTATTTTCTTGTATTTTGTACAAACTAACGCCTGCCTGCCTTTAAACATCTTTTAGTGTGGAGAAAAAATCCACAGGTCTTTAATAATATTTTAAGTCATACCCTCTTATGTGTTAAAAAAATCAAACTGAGGAAATATTCTTTGGTCAACAATGGGAGAATCACATAACATGGAAGATGAACATAAAGCTGGATTGCTCAGTTTGATTCCATCACCAGTCACATTGTTATAGGAGACAAAATAATTCCCCATCGGAATATTTTTTACTTTTTATGAGCACAATGTCACTCAGTGACAAAGAAGGAACTGCCCAAAGGGACTCCTCCTTTGATGGTGACATACCCGAGTGTGCAGTGGGGATCTACTTGAGATTTGGTGGCACGGGAAAGGGAAAACCACTTGCAGCACTGGAAATATTCTTATGAAGACCTGGAGTTCAAGTAGCCCAGCAAGTTAACTTGCCAGTACTTTTGTAGAATAATTTAAATGCAGTCAAGTATTCTTTGACTCTACTAGATCATAGGTAGCCAGTCAGTCTGAATGTGTTACCGATATAGGGCTGGAATTATTGACTCAATTACAGTACCACAAGTACAGTGTGCTTTGTGGATTGATCCGGATGGCCGCAAAAATGATTACAATCGGGTGAAGTATGACATTAAAACTCCCATGGCCAAAACTATAAAGTTGCCAGTTATTTCTTTGTTTTGTAAAGCTACTTGATTCAGAAAGCGCATGATTGAGCCACTGCCACTCCACTCGGAGCTAAATCCACAACTGGTTGTTTTATCAGTTGTTTTGACAGCTTGATTTAAATATATATTTTTATCAGTAGCATATGCTATGTAATATTTTAAGGAAATATAAAGACAGCAAGCACTCTCGGATGTCTGTATTGATATACGGAGAACAATACTTGTGATTTATTATATAAACACTTCCATATAACACTTATGCCACCAATAACTGTTTGCACAGAGATCATTAGAATCTGTAGAATAGCCCCAGCCCCAGGCAGTGGCAGTGGCAGTGCCGCACAATATTAGGATATCATTATACATTGTTATTGTACAGTGTGAAGATGGTGAGGGTGGAGTCCCGGCCAAAGAACATTCTATTCGCCACTGACAAAACAAATGTTCAAAGTAAATGTGACAGAGAAACCAAAGGAACTCCTCCTCCGTCACAACCAGTCGCCTAGACACGTCTTGGCAACTCTATTAGCCTTGCCTCCCTGCTGTGTTGATAATAAAAGGACAACTTATCAGACTCTCCTCGAGGGCGCGCTTCCTTGACAAGTGTAGATAAGTTGAATAGTACTATATGAATTGATGAGGAGGCGTGAAATGTTTATTGTGATTGAATAATTGGGCTCTCTGTCCTCTTTGTTTACCCCTGTGTAACACAAACATGTCGGATGTTGAGGTTATTTTTGATCTCCTTTTAATTCACAAAAATATTTAAAATATCCCCATTCGCACAGAGTATGGGTGGGGTGGGATGGGATGGGATGGCATGGGATGGGTTGGGTTTGAATGTCTTTATAGACTTGAAGTATTATTTTTGTAATTAGTTTCTTTGCATATGTATATCTCCGATGATTATAACTTTGTTACAATAATATTATATAACATGATGACAGGGACAGGGAGCTAGCTGGTGTGTTATTATTCACAACCTTACGACTATCATATTGGTTGTATTAATGAGGTGAGGTCATTACATCACTCGACTGCCTTGGCTAATTTTAGGGTTCATTTTGATTTGAAGTAAAATCAGTGATGGAAAAGATAGTAACCTTTTAAATCTCAAAGATTCCTCTCAAAGCTATTATATACACTGGCTCCTCAATAATAAATATAACCTGGTAATAATTAGTTTTACCTGGTGTGTATAATTAGTTATCGAGTCCATGAATATTTTCCAACTGTATTTGTTGCAATTGATATTTTGGTCCTCGGCCGTAAAATAGGTGTGTCATAGATATGTTTCCAATAATGATTATAAATGGGCGACCACCACTCTTCCCATATAGTATAATCAAGTATCATCTCGAGGGTGCTGCAGTTTTGCTGATCTGATAAGCGACACCAAATCCATTTGGGTGTAGATTCAGATTTATAAATGTTCAAAACCAGAATGTCAGTAATGCGTAACAATACTTGACAATGCCGATGACCGCCGTAGTCCAGTAGTAAAATTCTTGACTTGCACCTGAGGGTTTCGGGTTCGATTCTCTCAAAAAGGTGCCAGCAGTCTGGTAACAATACTCACACGTGGCGAGAGGTAGTGTTGCCAACACATTCAATGACGAACCGTGAGTTCTGCGCCTACTCCAGAGGTTCTAAAAACAATATTTGAACTACGTTCACTGAAACGCTAATTTGGATGTTTTGGGGGGTTACCATATGCTGGAAAAAAAATTAGTTGCCTCTGATGTTATGAGAAATACAATTTTTATAAGAATCAAGTACTAGTAACAATGCAGTCCAATGGATGTTGTTTAGAAAATCCAAGGCATTTTTTTAAGTCCCTGCGCTTATACATTTACCTATTGAGCTACACAAACCAGAAAGGACTGGATGTGTCTGGATTACAGCACGCCACACGTGGCGCAGACACAACACCACGGTGGTATTCATTATTGCTAATATTAATTGGGCGCGTGTCATCCGTCAATTCAGCCCGCTTACAGTTCATAGTCCCGGCATGATGCTGATTGGCTCCCAGCTATTGCGCCAAATGTAATACGCTATAGCGATATGTTGACATAACAATGTGTGTCAACTAAACACACGTTTGATATTACGATCTATTCTTCGTAATCATGTTTTACCCAGAATTGTTTTTGACTGAATCGTGAAATCGTACAATTTACGAACACACTTAGCAAAAACATTTACGCCATTGTTCCTGTTCCTGTACACCATGTAGGTACGGGATGCACAAAACTCCATGTTTATTTTTATAATTTTCAATAGTGTTACAATGTATGTGCTTTTCTTGGTCTTACTTAATACAGCCTCAGTTCCTTTTGTTCAAACATTCATTCCTCATCCTGTCGTACATCATCACCCCGTGTATTCTTTTCAGTGCACGCATTTCTACACCATTTATTTGGCTCACATGTCGCTTACAGGCTGCTACTAGAATACAGTTGAGGGAAAGCGAGCGAGAGACATTTCTCCTATAAGATGGGCGGACCAAGTAGAGGAGCTGACAGGCAACATGGCTCAGGACTGGCATAGGTGGTACCGTTACCCTAAGTTCCAGACCATGATGCTCAGCTTAGAAGTGTGTCGTGTAGAAGAAGGCATATTTGCATTGTACATTTTTATTAATTATTTCTTGTTACTAAAATATCGTTGTTTTTGATGTTGCAGGGGACGTGTCCTCTCTCTCCTCCGAGGATGAGTCCCTGTCCCCTTCCACCCCGACCACGCTGCTGTCCCCGCTCGACTCCAGGGATTCCCAGGCCGCCTCTAACTACCGTGAAGAGGTAAGCTGTGCCCCCCATACCTACCTCCGTCGCTATGGGGGGAAATGTAATGGTGAAAAGTTAAATTTAAAAGCTTCTGTTATTTTATTTGTTTATTGATAAGATATACGAGACACTCGAGTGTCCTTTACGTATCGCAGTAACAATACACAACTACACTATTCAGGATACATTCACATATATCTTTCTAAATATAATGCATGGAAAACCGATACAGTAAAAAATAAAATCTCTTGAGAGCAATGAGAATACGAAATCAAAGGGTAGATTATATAAATATATTTTGGCTAAATTAATGGAATTACCAGTTTCCCAGTTAAGATTGAGGAAATGCCGGAGGAGAACCCTCCTGAACTTGAAAACATATTAAAAATATCCACCAAACCAGATATGGAGTTTCCCAATTTATATTCCCCCTCTTTCAACTGCAATCTCAGCACTCCTCAAGTTTAATATCCTTAAGAACAAATATACGTTTAAGCTGCAGGAAGAGTTCCCTCGACTGCCAAACTGTTTTTATTTATTTTACACATGACAAGAAATATACGTAATTTGCGAAAAAAACAACAGGTCATTTAATTTGGACACAATTTGAATGGGTCTGGGTTTGTTGCCTTTCATTTGTCGTGTCTCCAGTAAACTAGGCTTTTGCCTGTACCCTCACTGAGGACACATAGCATGAAAAAATAAATCGATACTTCTTTCCGATTTTTGATCATACAAAACCCCGTTGCACATTCTCATCAACCTGAAAAACAGTGACACACAATTACATAGGTATACATCACGCGAAATCAAACTCCTCACACTTCATCACTCCAGACAGACCAAAACATTCATCCCACAATATACCGCGCACAATCATAATAATGAAAAACAAAAATATTAACATAAAACAACAAAAAATACCACACTCGGGAGCTTACACAAGTCATTCCTCACTGAATGTGGTTGTTGGATGCATCTTCATCAGTGGAGAATGACCGACCTTCTGTTTGTCTGTGTAGAAGATGTGAAGTGAGCTGTATTGCCATACTAAATGGTTTTGGATATTGAAATATACAAATATGTCCTAAATGTTTTCCACTCGATTGCTTGTTAAATGATTTTAGATGGATACATGTAGGAGATATCATATTTTATTCTCTATATAGTAATAAAGTATAGTGGACTTGAAAGCAAACTGAAGCTGCAATCTAGGGCCTATGTACATGGACATGGGTACTGCTATTTATACAGCAAAAAACAATTGGTAAAATCCTTGTATTGTATACAGTGTAACCTGGTAGGTTTATTGACATGTAGCATTCTCTTCCAACAAACCAGACTAGAACCCTTTCTTTTCAACAAAGTCTGGCTATCAATAAAAGTTGAACCCTTAAACCCTAGACCAGAAGACAGGGAGTCTTCTTGTTAACTAGGCCACAGAAGTTGTCTAGAGAATACCTCATAATGGAAGTTAGAAACCCATGTCAAAGTAATTAGGTGTACTTATATTTAGTGAAATATTCTCAGATGGAAAAGAAACCACCTAAAAGAAGGCATTTAATGAAATGTATATTGCAGGTTATCGCCAAGATCTGCGAGCTGAAGAACGTGAAACCCGTGAAGATCAACTTCAACATCTTCCTCACGGAGACCACGCACAGCCAGTGGAAGACCGTCCTGGAAGACAAGACCCTGTACATGACGGTGCCACCGGTGCTCAGCAGTGGCTCCAAGGAGTCCTTCATCACCCTGCTGGAGTTTGCCGAGGAGCGGCTGGGATGCGCGCGCTGCGTGCTATGCGTACCGCGCGCTCGTCCCGACCGCGCTGCGCTGCTCCGTACCTTCATGTTCATGGGATTCCAGCTGCTGCCTCCGGGTGCGGCTGACGCAGGGCAGCATCCTGCACATCCTGACTATCTCTACATGGTCTACAACATGGAGTAGTCGCGTACATCTCACACTATACTCTGATCCCCATTCTTGCACCATACTCTATAATCACCCTTGCCGAGTATGTGGTGATAAATATTTTGTTTTTGATAAAAATAATTGTTTATTTTTTTTTTTAACTTTCCCCTATTTTAACAGTATTATATTAATTATAACATTTAAAAGAATTGCAATTTTATTAGCTCCAAAATGTTTTATTTAAAATATCTGTCGGAACATGCTGAAGGGATTTCAGGAAGTTTCATTTCACAGTATTTTTAGATCAGTAATTTCAATTCAGTATTTTCATTTGAATTAATATCATCGTTCGTTTATACGTGAATATTATCAAACCACGTTCAAGAATATCGGTGACAGGTTTGCGGATCAGATATATTTACAAAAAAAAACAGCGGTCATGGAAAAAAATAACATCTTAGAAAAAAAAAACATTTCCTTAAAAAAAATCCCACATTTCAAATTTATCCACACAAACTATTACTAACCCCTTTTAATCTCCTTCGGAGGCGAGAGAGACAAAAAAATATTATAAAAAAATACAAAAATACTAATAAAAATCAATGGAAAATACAAAAAAAGAATAAAATTTGATAAAATACAAAAACACTTGAATTATATGTTCTTGCATTCTTCATTATTATTATTATATTATATAACTATATTTTTAAGTATTTTTACCATATAATTGTATTTTTTAACATTATTTTGTATTATTCTTATTTCGAGAACGGCTGAATCTTTTTATGTATGCATTCGATACCAAAATCACTCCCGATAAGTGACTCTTGATCCAAGCTACCAACCTTTGTTCCGAACATTCCGAGTGGAAAGTCAAAGGGGGCCAACACGCAGCCCAGCCCTGTCCGAAGTGCTCGGATAGACCCCACCAGCGTCCCCGTGCACAGCATAGCACAGTACAGCAGCAGCAGGGACGAGGAAGGGGACATTTTATCGTGCATTACGTGAACTTGAACGGAAAGAGTAAAATGGCCATTTTGAAAAACCATTTTCTTTGATCTTTAAGTACAAAGGGATTTTTAAATATGAAAAATAAATTTAGATTCTTTGTCACTTTTAACAAGTGTCGATTTATTACAAACTATATTTTTCCATAAAACCTTTTTACGAATTGGGTCAAAAATACATTTTTCGATCTTATGAACGAAAAATGTTAGGAACAATTTTTCAAAATACAGGGATATGCATACATAAATAATTCAATATAAAGGAGTATTAACATAAAAATAAGATGCGTGTCCATTAGTTGTGGGATTGTTATTATTATTATTATTATTACAATGCATTGTATAAATATAATGTAAAAAAATAGAATTTTACTTGTCCAATTTATGAATAAATTTAATTAGATTTTTTTTCTTTCTTTTTTTGAATAATAAATACAAAACAAAATAGAGGAATTCTCGAAGCTAAGATAAAAAGGAAAGGAAATATTACAATTTTAAGCAACTAACAAGACTTTGTTTGTAATGTAACATCAATTGACAATTTTACTTGGAAATCTGCAAATACTAGTAACATCACTTGCATTACTTGCAATTAAAAATGTTGAATTTTGCAATAAAAACTGAGTGGCAAAAAATTATAAAATGGTCGTAAAATCTTATTATAAGTAAGTCACGTCGTATGGACATTCCTAAATTGTACTGGGACACAAAAGTCATACGTTTGGGTTTTTTACAATGGAATCAAAAGTGGCTTCTCCATTCGTGTAAACTACTCGAGTTCCACGATAGAAAATATATGGAAACCATCATATTTCTAACTGTAATGGTTCAGTGCTGAGAACACCTATACGCATTTATATCATTTTTCACCGAGTGCTTAAAATACAATACCCATTACCGTTCCGTCTACTCACAGTAACTGTCTCTAAAGAAAGGTATATGACAATATTCTCTGTATACCAGCTCTCACTTTTTATACCTATTTTTTAAGAAGCCAATTTTTTTGCACTATCGATTTTATAAGAATTTATTCTGCAGTCGAATGTATCGATAAAACCGCTTCATGTTCGTGACAAAACATCAAATGATTAAAATAGAGAATTGAAATCTCCATTTGTTATATTGCATTTTAGCTCTTAACACATTTAGCGCTGAGGACACGCCTCGCGTGTCCATACAAACATACGCTAAGTGTGTAGAACACGCCGGGCGTATTTCTGTCTGCCAAGTTTCTCAGCATGACATTATTTATGTAAAATTTGATTCGCACGTGTATTGCATGTTTCTTTGTAATCTCTCCGATCAAAATATTACCTTGCACATTCTTAAATATTTTCTATGTTATAAAATAATGTGCAGATTTCAATTTAAAATTGTGATTTGCTCAGCAGTCCTTATAATTACGCTGCAAATCTTAAATGATTGTTTTATAATTATTAAAAAGAATAGGGGTTGAATATTATATTGATTAAAAAAACAAATTCGCCCCCCTTTTTGTATATTTTACATCTGTGATTTTTTCAACTTAATTTCATTTCATTCCTTTTTTTTTTTTAATTCTCATTTTTTTAATTATAGATGTAAAAAAAAACTTTAATTTGTTGTTCTCCATATTTATTTTGCTTTTTTTTTAATTTACGATACACACAATATATAATTATTTTGTTGGCAGTGTGTTCGGAATAATTTTTTTAATTCATATTGGTTTAAAAAAACTTATTTTTTTATTTTTTTTTAATATATACACAATATATTATCGTTGAAGTGAATTTAAAAAATAAAATTTTATTTATTTTCAATTTATAAAAAAAAAAATTTTATCTTTGGATGAAAATGTTCAACTATTCTCGAAATATATTTTTTAAATCAAACAGAACTTGGGTGTGCAACCTTTTCTCGGCTTATGGGCCACATATGAATTTTAGTTAGTTAATAATATGGCAGCCGCAATTGTTGAAGACGGGAAATACAAAAAACTTGACTCCGAAATAAATATTTAAAAAAAAAATGCAAGATATGATGAAATATAGACTATATAAGAATATTTTCTTATTTATTCCGCATATAACATCAATTGTTTAAAAACATTCAAATGATAACCCCCGTGGTCAAGTTGATAAGACATCTGTCTTCCAACTCTGGGGTTTGCGGGTTCGATTCCTGTTGATATCTGGAGTTTTTAAAAAAGGTTCCAGTCTAGTTTTCACCTGAGGCTTGTTTAACAACTTTCTAATTGATTAAAAGTTTAATATTACCACATAGCATAAACTACGAAAGTGTTATACAACACAATAGAATAAATTGGCATAAAGGCAGCATGTTGATATTAGTATGGACAAAAATATACGTATGTGGTCCATGGCATGGGCCGGCAGTTGCCGAACCCTGATAGAGATATTTTTTATTTTGCTTTATTTTTTCCAACTTAAAATAAATAGGTCCAGTTTTCAGTTTTTTTTCTTTTTTTAAATACTTTTTTTTGACATTTTGCAAGACTCGTTACCGTTGGAAAGATGAAATTGAATCTAGGAGAGTGAAGAATATAAACGAGTATAGTTTAATAAAGACTGCGGTAGGTTTTTTTTATTTTTTTTATTTCAGTCTATAATTAATGTACGAATTTTAAACTCAATGAAATTGACAAACATTTCTTAAATGTACAGTGGAACCTCGATTATTTGGATATAATTAAAGGTAATAGCCGTTGAATAGTTTTATTTTTTATATCGGAGATTGTGGAGATACCGACACCATATTTACTAGACAAGAAAGTTCAGGAATCACCTCTTCAGAAATTTCAGGAATATCTAACTTCTATGAAATTTCAGGAATATCCAACTTGTATGAAATTTCAGGAATATCAAACTTGTATGAAATTTCAGGAATATCCAACTTGTTTGAAATTTCAGGAATATCAAACTTGTATGAAATTTCGGGAATATCCAACTTGTTTGAAATTTCAGGAATATCCAACTTGTATGAAAAACATGTAAACATTTAAAACATGATAAAAAATCTCCATTTAAATAACTCGAACTTGACATCGTAGCTACAAGTAGTTACGAATGCACGCTTGAATCTAGATAATACATATACAATGATACCACTTTGAGAACTGTAATTCGAGAAAAAATACGATAGGGGCTAAAGAAGTTACGGACGCTACGGCTTCGCTAGATGACACTGTACTGCCACGTATTTATACATTTTTGTATTCTGCTAATTTTCTGTTTGTTTCATTTATTTTATCCGTCCCAGATAATCGAGGTTCTACAGTATTCTTCCTAATATTGGAAGAAAAATTATTTTACACATTTTTTTCGCTAATCAAAGTGTAAAAATTCTTTATTCATAATATAAATATTTCTCCGCTTTTATATGCTTAAGACACGATCCCTCATTTATAGGGAAATAAATAAAAAAATACTTTTCATTTTTAAATAAATTATATATGATTTTTTTTCAACAGTTTGGCTTGTATCAAAAGTTTTTATGTTGCGATTATATATGTATAAATACTTTTTTTTTTTTTCTAGTTCCGGTTAATTTTTTGATTTATTTGTAAGTGTAGTTGTTTAGGAGTGATAATATAATAGTTGATATTTTTAAAATATACAAATAAAATCATATTTAAATACACGGTTTATTCCTTAAGTTTTGAGAACACACAGGTTTACGAGCATATTGAATTGACGCACGATTCCCTAATCTGACCTCACACACTAACTAAATCAAAACGCGCTGAGAGAATCTGTCAATTATAATTATGATTTCAATTTATTATTAAAAAAAGTGAAAAAAAAAATACTGCCTTATTCTTTTACATTTTTTCCCCTTTCTCAATTCAAAGGATGATCGCTGTAGCCTAGTTGATAAGAAGCTTGTCTTCCAACCTGGGTGGATGCGGTTCGATTCTCAAATTTTTTGTAAAAGGATTCCAGTCTCTTCAGTTCTCGGCCTCTTTAACCTTTCCTTCCCTGTGTTGGGTATCTTCTACACATTGCTTCAAATAACCATCAATATCTCTATAAATATAATAAATACAAGGTTAAGATCTTAGGTATTCCTCCATAATATATTTACGCATTGATTTAAAAAATAATAATAATAATCAGAATTTATCGACTACATCGTGAGTATTTTCTGAATATCGGAAACAAATTCGCATTTAAACGCTGTGAGTGCCTCGATCTTGGGTCTTGACGATAGGTGAAGAGTATGCGGGAAGCGCGACACTATATTCGCATCTCACTCTTGCATACTTCACTGAATAGCGAGGAGCTCAATTGTCTCAACCTCGCAAGTGTAAGTGACGCCCGAGTTAGCCCCCAACCCTGCCGCGCCGCAGTAGCTGTTGAGCTGGCAACGAGACTAGACCTACGCCCGTTCCGTGAGCGGTGCCAGATGGTTTTTTAATGTTTTCAGCAAATAAATCTCAATTATTATAATTTTTAACTTCAATTATAATTAATTAAGGGGATTATCTATGAATGTTCTTATTTTTCCAATTTATAATCGCTAATTTTTTATCGCGTACTCACTACCCAACACCGGAACACGTGTTTCATTTTTATCACCGTAAGGGGAGGGTTAACAACCTCTACGTCCAGTCCACCTGATGGACTAATTTTCATCAAAATAGGCTGTCACCACATGATGATGGTTGTTGAAAGGTACATTCACTGGAAATAAAAGTCAAAATTTAAACGTTTTGATATTTCGTTATTGTCAAACCATAATATGGAGAAACAGCTGTCACTAAGTAAATAAGATATATAGAACTATCGAAGTTTTTACATTTTGATTTTCTTTAATTAAAATGGAGTCCTTTCAATTAAATATTCACACTAGCGAAGTCCTCATCCCGTAACTCCTCATGAATCCGCGGTATAACAAATACCTGCAGCAAGTTCAACTAAATGGCACGGTGTAAAAGTGTGTATACATTTTTTGAAACACCTGTATTATCACACGAAAACCTCGGTGGCCTAGTTCATAAAAAAAATGCTCGACGTTTAATTCCTGATGGTATCAAAAATGAAAAAGATCCAGGCTCCCAGTCTGATAGTTTGTTTAATCAGAACTCGTGTGCAGCGTTCGTTCTTTCTGCACGTGCTGTAGTCTTATTAACTAGTGCTATAATGAATATCTGCCCTTTTTCTAGTGGTTCTGAACGCAAACGCTCGGATTACTAGCCACGCTTTTTAATATCTTTGAATCGGTTTCTGGTTTGTTGGTAGAGTTTGCCACATGGCAATAAACCTGCCAGGTCATACTGTACACAAAATTATAATACAGTACAAAGGACCTCTCTATATCCTAATTAGTAAGGCACTTCCACCTGGGAGTTACATTCTGTCTGACAAGAACCTCTAGATAGAAGGCAACGTTTGGTCAAGTGTTATTGCATAGAGTGGAATCATGGACCCTCAAAGTTTGTAGTATGAACCGACTGGAAGCATTCGAAATGTGGATACACCGGAGAATGCTACGGATACCCTGGACGGATATGGTCAGCAACACGAGGGTTCTTTAAAGAGCCAAAGTTGATAGAGTTACCGACTAATATTAAAATCCGAAAGGTGTCCTACTTGGGTTATGTATATTACTTAGAGGACCAAAGTACAAATGACCACCTGATCATCCAAGGCAAAATAGAGGTGTTGGCAGGAGGCAAATCTCCTGGCTCCGCAATATACGTGATTGGACTGGTATAAGTGAGTGTTGGGGATCTTTTTTGGGCTGCCGGGGACAAAGATGCCTATTTTCAGGTGATAGTTAACGTTGGGGGGACCTGACATGACACTAGGAAGAAGAAGAAGCTGCTGTTTGTTCCCAGTTGAGCTGAGCATTAATGCGTCTCATGCAATAGTACGTCCTTATATATCTTACGCTGATCACCGTGATCTGCCTCCTGCCCTCCGTCAGCTTGCTAAAGAGAACATTTCTTGGGAGTCTTCTCAGACATTCGACGCATGTGTGAAATCACCAATGATATGAAATAGAAGGAATGAATGAAGAAAGATCAGCATTGCGGGCTGTGCACATGCTGATGGTCCGGTCCGTATTGTGTTGGTAATGTGTGATTTTGTACAATTTGATACTAGATTCTTTCTGATTATAATTTTTAAGTAATTTTTTTATACATTCTGTTTAATGTGTTGACCACTCACTACACTGGCTTCTATATTTTTGTTATAAGGTACATTGTACCATTTATTTTTATAGTTAACTAAATAAATGTACAGCACCAGAACAAAGGCTGTAAAATAGATGGATGGCTGTCATTCAATCCTTGCAGATTCCAGTTTGCTTCTTGTGTATTCGGTCAAGAAATTCCTCTTTGGTAGGTAGACGTTTATCTTAAGGAGACTTGTGATCACTGAAAGTGTGGAAGGACGATGGACACGAGGAAAAGCCCCAGTTTGTTTGGCTGACCGAGTGAGCTATTAACCACCGCTCTTCTAACTGCAGTGTCAAGATAGATGGGGAGGGGAGGAATCATCAACGTCTATCATGGGACTATTACGTGACAGGATGATGAATAAATGATTTCATTATTTCACCAATTAATAGGTTGTCCGGAAAGTATTTGATCTAATTCATTAGGACAACATTTTCATTGCTAATTTTATTCCAAAGGCGCTGTATGTTTATTATCATAAAAATAATTGGTTCAGTGCATTTTTATCGGTCATTGTTTATTAAAATTGCTCGTTTTGTCTTTTTTTTTGTGTCACTGATGATGACCAAATCTAGGCAATGATTGAGAATAACTAGCATTAAACAACACGAGAGACTGCTGTGATACTGAAAAAATATAGCTAACCACCTTGCAGAATAAAGTTACATCTAAATATAAAAAAATTGCCAATCTAATAAATCAATTCCTCGGACACGTGTTTATCAGGTCTGTAAATATGAAACCGGAATTTTTTATAGAAAATAGACATTTATTGTATGAAAATGGTAACAAATATTTTATTCAAAATATTGCCCATCGCTAACTACACATTTTTCCCATCTCTGGCAATTTGTGGATGCCACGCCAAAAAAACTTGCTCTTTTGAGGCAAACCAATCATCGAGCCATTTTCGTAAGAAGTGAAGCGCTGCTCAGCAAGTGCGTGTCCCATCGATGCAAATAAGTAGTAATCGATGGAGCCAAGTCTGTTGAGTAAGCCGCATGCGAAAAAAGTATTTGCCAACTAAACGCCTCAATCCTTTCCTTGACCGGTTTTGCTGTGTGCAATGGTGCATTGTCATGAAGCAAAATCACTTTGTGTTGCTTCTTTTGATATTCTGGTCGTTTTTCACTCAATGCTCAGTTCAAATCTATCATTTGTTGTCGGTAGCGTTTAGTATTACCGGTTTCACCAGGTTTTAGCAGCTCATAATAGATAACACCCTTCTGATCCCACCAAACAGAGCATTGTCTTCCGTCCATAGCGATTTGGCCTTGCAGTCGATGTCGCTGGTTTGCTTGGAGTTACCCATGATCTTTTACGCTTAGGATTCTCGAAATATATCCATTTTTCATCGCCAGTCACAATTCGATGGATAAATGATTTTCTTTTGTCCTGGTGAGCAGCATTTTGCAAGCGGTTTTCCTGCTGTCTTTCATTCAGTTCATGTGGAACCCATTTTCCCACCTTCTGGATCTTTCCCATGGCTTTCGAACGTATGGAGACGGCTTCTCCTGTCACATTTAATTGATCCGCGAGTTGTTGTTGCGTTTGAGCGTCATCCTCATCCAACAATGCTTGCAATTCGGCGTCTTCAAACTTTCTCGGTGGTCTTCCACATTCTTTGTTTCTCACGTCAAAATTGCCACTTTTGAATCTTTTAAACCACTCAAAGCACTGTGATTTACCAAGAGCATGCTCACCGTAAGCTTCGACAAGCATTCGATGAGATTCTGCAGCAGTTTTCTTCAAATGGTAACAGAAAATCAATGCTGTCCGCAAATCGTAGTTTTCAGGCACAAAAACAGACATGTTCAACACTATGAAAACATATATGTAGTTGTATTAAACTTGTATTGTTGTGAGTCTTTGACAAATGTAAACACAAGAAAAAGTCGCCAATGACGCGGTGTGACAGCCACTACATTGACTAGTCATCTGAGCAAATTCCGTACCTTCTATCTAGATATTGTAATTTATTTTTATCAAACACTGTTTATTCCACTTTTTTGTGACGGTATAACCCTACCGGTTTCAAGGCAGGGTTTCAATCACCTCATCTTCAGGGGAGCGCAAACAAGACTAAATGCTGTTCGAACTGGTACCGATATACACGCTTCAACGGTTGGAGGCTGAGGGGTGAGGGAGGCACGGGACAATTTTGGCTAAGAGCGGAGAGATTTTTGGGAAATAACTGTTCAATAGATGTTCGGATCGGTGTACTGACTTAGAAATTTCTAGGGCCTCTAATCTGTCCAATTTATTTCCGTTACCACTGATATGTAAGAATTTGGCATCATCGATAGAAAAAGTATGATTCTCACGGTGACAATGATTAGCCATTTCAGAATAAATTAGAGGATTTGTTAAGGCGGATTTGTGTTCACGAAATCTCTTTTCAAAAGAGCTTCCTGTCTTTCCTATATAGAAATTATCACAGTCAGCACATAAAAGTGTACACGCACCACTGTTGCTAAGTATTCCATTTTTGCCTTTCCCGTTAAATAAGAGTTTCCGGAGATTAAAGTTAGTGTAAAAAGCTGGCTTTATGTGACTTGGAATGTTTTTGGTTATTTCATATATGTTTTTTATAAATAGGACTTTGCTCCATTTATATTAGGTGTACAAATAAGTTTCCGCCGTTTTTTATAAAAAAATGGGCATTTATTGTGAGAGAACGGAACCTCATGTTTTATTCGAAGTAGTACCCATCGCTTGCCACTACTTTTCCCCATCTTTCTGTCAGCATACGAATACCGCGTCAGTCATCATCATCATCTTTTGAGGCTATCCACGAATCGACTCAATTTTTGGTATCTTCATATGATGTGAAGTGCTGCTCAGACAGGCCATGCGTCATCGATCAAAACAAGTGGTAATCAGAAGGAGCAATGTCTGGTGAATACAGCGGGTGGGGTAAAACTTCTCAATTGAGTGTTTCCAAATAGGTTTTGACCGGTGCCGCAACATGTGGACTAGCATTATCATGCAGGAGAATAATTTTGTCGTGTCTGGCGTAGTAGTGGGCGCGCTTTTCCTCGAGTGCTCGACTCAATCTCATCAATTATGTTCGGTAGACAGCCCCAGCAATGGTTTCATTCGGTTTGAGCAACTCATAATACACGACACCAAGCTGATCCCACCAAATACACAACAAGAGTTTTTTTCCATGAATATTTGGCTTAGCCGTAGATGTTGAAGCATGACCAGGGGATCCCCATGATTTCTTCCTTTTTGGATTATCATAATGGATGCATTTTTCATCACCAGTGACTATATGGTGCAGAAAACCCTTTCGTTTATGCCTGGCAAGCAGCATTTCACATGTGGAAAATTGGCATTCAAAGTTTCTCCGTGTCAGTTCATATGAATCCCAATTTCTTTGTTTTTGAATCATTCCCAATGATTTCAACCCATGTGAAATTGCTTGTTGAGTCACTCCTAATGTAAGTGCAAGTTCTTCTTGCGTTTGGCACGAATCTTGATCCAATAATACTTCCAATTCCGCGTCTTCGTACACTTTCGGCCTTCCGCTACGTTCTTTGTCTTCGATGTAAAATTCACCGTTCTTAAACTTTTGAAACCACTCACGACAACTTCTCTCACTTAAGGCAGCCTCACCATATGCTTCTACAAGCAATCGATGCGCCTCAGCTGCAGATTTCTTCAAATTGAAGAAGTAAATCAAAAGTTCCCGCAAATGACGCTTATTCGGCTCAAAACTTGACATTTTCGAACACAAAAAAATATGTTATACTGATAAAAATTCACTAATATTTCAAGGTCATGTTGTTGACAGATGTCCAACCTTACGATAATGACATTTTACAGCTGACAATTTTAACCATAAATTACTGGTGGCGCCAACTTTTGTCAAACGGCGGTGACTTATTTGTACACCCAATACAAAAATGTACCTGTAATAAAATCACTTTGGAATGAAGTTGCACAGGAAGTAAATACAGATAAGGTAAGTTGTAATGAAATTGGTTAGTTTTGAGAGTGGCATCGTTTGTTGACTCAACCGCTCCCAAATGTCAAATGAATTTGTGTGTAGCACTTTGGTGTGGCCAAGCATGAAGTCACCTAGTCTATTAGTCATGTACCACCTAGCGAAGCACTTTGGTGTGGCCTTAATGTGTGTTATCAAATTCTTACATATCAGTAGTAACGGAAATAAATTGGACAGATTAGAGGCCCTCGAAATAACCAAGTCAGTGCATCGGGATGAACATCTGGCAAACACATATATTCCTAAGATCTCGCTGCTGCTTGCTGAAGTTGTCTCCTGCCTCCCTCCACCCACAATCCCCAACCAAAATTCTTACCGTTAGAAGCATGTATAGGTATGTTGGTACCAGTTTGTGCTCTGATGATGAGGTGAGAAACCCTTGAAACCGGTAGAAACAGGGTTATATCGTCACATAAATTGGAATGAACTGTTTGATAAATCAAATTACAAAGGATAGATGCTTGCAATTGCATTGTTTTAAAATGTCCACAACCCCCGGCTTGAAAATGGGAGGCTCTCGAGGAGGGCTTCAATTTGATTTTCACTCAAGGCCTGTTTTTAACACCTTTCTGGTTGCAGAAATCAACTTGCTTAGTGAGATTGCTAACCGTTGAACCATGGCTGCCAACAATTTAATTATATTTGTAATATTTGCAACGCAATTAATGGCATATACGAGTATATCATCATGCCGTTTCCCTACTGGGGGAAGCAGAGAGGACAAAATGCCATACTTTTCCACCTCGACACACATACTTCTCCTCTTCCACATCCATACACCTTATACAGCTTCTATTTCTTACATTTCCTTTCAAAATATCGTTCGCTTGATCCAATCTATTTTCTTTGCTCTTTCTCTAGCACGGTCTCCATTCATTGTATATTTGTTTTGTTAAAAAAATACAAATAATAATAATAATATTTGGACAATTTATATAGTGCCGCCGTTTCGAGAGTAGACTCCTCAAGGGCGCTCTAATTCAGGATTCGAGCCCAGTTTATTTTTTTATTTTTTTACCTGACGAGTTTATTGCCATGTGGCAATCTCTTCCAACCAACCAGAAATATGTTTTTATAGGCCCGAAGTGTTAACCCTAACTGTTAGTAACTGATTAAAAATACAACGAAAAAAATAAAACATGTTGAATGTAAGGATTAGAAGATGGTGACTAAAAATGAAGAAGGTGTTCTATAAGATGGTCATCATCATTGGTGATTCAACCTTACATTCCTTGGTCTACCACACCTTCCACTCACATTTCTACTGTATATTGTTTAGTCTTTCATTCATTCGTTAATTCATCATTTTATTAATATAAATAACCTAGTATAAACAAAACATTAAGGACAATACTTTGCCTCTGGAGTTGAGTAACCCTGCATCAACATGTGGAAGGTTTCGATTCTGCAAAGCAACTTGCATCACGTTCTACAAGTGAGCCCGCGTGTTTTCTATATCTCAAGATCTATCCATAAAATTCTCGAAAAATCCAATTATTGTTCTATGTAAGAGTTGTTACACTAAAAAAAATCAAAGTTATTTACCTCTATAAAATAAGTCTTCGACAATTACATACGTAAGTATATTTGGTAAAATTTGGTAATATTTTGTGATATACATACATATATTGAACTTAAATATACATATTAATATAAAATAATTTTAAACAATTGACTTTGTAGTTTATTATTACTACTGTTTTTTGTATCTCCATGTTAGTTTAACCCTTCCTCTCCTGTGATGTGTAACTAGTACACGTTGCTTCTAAAAACTTTAATATCTCTATAAATATAATAAATACTGGGTTCAGATTTTAGGTATTCCTCCGTAATACATTTACGCATTGAATGAAAAAAATAATATTAATAATTAACATTTATCGGCCACATCAGAGATATTTTGTCAAAATCGGGAATAAATTCACCAATACAATCAAACGTGTGCCAGTGTGTGACGTAGGTATATTCATTCTAAAAAACTGCTATGGGTGAGGAAGCGACGCTATTCACGTCTCACTCTCACTCTACTTCGGTATATGGGAACGCAAGAAATAGAATCTCAGTTCGCTCGCTGCAGTAGCTCTCGGTCATCCATTTGAAGTGGTCTCTTCGCCCGTTTTGTGAACGTCGGCCGATGTTTATTTCATGTTTTCAGCAATTAAATTTCAATTATTATCACTTTTGACTTCAAATTTAATTAATTTAAGCTATTGTCTATGAATATTCTTATTTTTCCAATTTTAGATCGTTCATTTTTACATGTGTGTTGAATACACAGCACCGGAATGCGCAGATTTTTTTTTAGCACAAGACGGGAAAGGTTAATACAAAGTTTTGTATTTTTTGTCAATAATTTTAAGTACTTGTATAACTTGTAATATGTCCATTTGTATGTAAAAGACACTGTTGTGTCGTTAATTAAATAAATAAAATTAAAATAAATTAATTAATTAATGGCATCAGTCAGCATTTCAGGAGACAGTGTGCAAACGGATCATACGTCAGCTGACCGCCATCAGATTATCAGATAGGATTGGGAGGGGAAAAAAAAGAATTTATATTCGTAACTGATTTATTATAATAAATTCTGATTTATGATAGTTCTGTACATTTATCAAATTAAAATAAAAATTCTACATTTATAATAGAAAGTGACAATACCACTATAATCCAAAGGTTCCAGATTGAACAAGTTAAAAATTTTAACGATAGATGTTACGTTAGCCACGCCTATTGCATGTTCAGGCAATGTTACAGTTAAAGTTTCCTTTGACAAGTTTTATGCGACTTTATTACCAAATATGTTTTTTTCTAAATACATACAGTCAAACCTCGGGTCACGAACGCCTCTAGTCACGAACAAATCGGCTTACGAACAAAATTTCCGAACAAATTTTAACTAGACCTGCGTATAATGCCTCGGCTCACGAATTAGTTGTAACGGCGCATTACGCATTAGTTGTTCTCAGGTGGGCGCGTTGTGTACATTGTTTGTCGTTGCGTTCGTTGTTCTTGATACAATTTTTTTTTTGCTTTTTATACATATAATATACAGTATATATAAAATATAAAAACTAGCTTAGAGTTCCTATGGACGACTAAACTACATCTTCAAGAGCAAACTCCCAATCTGCCTCAAACGGAAGGTATTTAACCAGTGCATCTTGCCAGTACTAACATATGGATGCGAGACTTGGACTTTATCGGTACGAATGTTACAAAAGCTCCAAACAACACAACGCAGCATGGAAAGGTGCATGCTAGGTTATACCAGAAGAGACCGAAAACGTAATGAGTGGATACGAGCCCAAACAATGGTTGAAGATGTTATAGAGGTTGCAAAAAGACTCAAGTGGAAGTGGGCTGGACATATCGCCCGAGCAACAGACCATCGTTGGACGTATGAAGTAATCCAGTGGCACCCAATAGGTATAAAAAGGCCTGTAAGAAGACCTAAGTCGCGCTGGGTGGACGAAATACGTAAGCATGCAGGTATTATGTGGCAGCAATGTGCAAAGGACAGGATTTTGTGGAGACAACTTGGAGAGGCCTACATCCTGCAGTGGATAGATACAGACTGATGATGATGATGATGATATATATAAAATATATTTTGCATTAAATTAACCCTCATTATGACTCCCAAGAAAATGAATTTTGGTTTGCGAACATTTCGGCTCGTGAACGGAATCAAAGAACAAATTAAGTTCGTAACCCGAGGTACCACTGTATATACTTATGCGGGGAAGTTCATTAATCTAATGGTCATAACCGCCACTTTCTTATCCTTACACTCAACTTATATAGAATGTCTCAATAACAGCACCGGATTTAGTTTTCGTTGCCTGCTGATTTGAGTTCTTGAATCAGTTGGATCTTGCAGGTCCAGATCTTACGTGAGAATTCACATCCATGTTGAATTAGATATACATAACATATATGGGGATATCATTTTTTTTTAAATACAGGGCTTCTAAAGGTCTTAATCAGGCCCTGATGGTGAACCTTCAAAAAATATTGCATCAGCGATTAATTAACTCGTTATTGCATTAATCATAGCATTATAATATAGTTCATTGTATTTATACAGTTCACAATATTTAATTAAAAATAATAGACAACGTTCCTAATTAGGTCAATATAATCTGCATTGTATGCAACTCTGTAGAAATCAATTTATGTAATGGCCTATATTTCGAATAAATAACGTGTCTTTAAACGCAGGCTTTCATGGTTAACATGATATTTAAAATACAAGGCCGCTGAAAGACTAAAGGGTTTTAAAAAGTCATAACTTGTTCATTTTTAATTTTTTTTATATTTTTTTTTATAGAGCTTTACTACCCCAAGATACTCAGCAGTGCCTACAGTACGCCATTTGATTTCAACACCTAGCCAGAGATAACAACAACTTTTTGAACAACTTGATAATGACTGATGGGGCCCATTTCCATTTAAACGGGTACATCAACAAACGAAACTGCAGATTTTGGGGTATTGAGAATCCCAAGGAATTACACCAGCATCAATTGCATCCCCAAAAATGCACTGTTTGGTGCGGTGTTATGACTGAAAGAGTTATCGGCCCCTATTTCTTTGAACATGAGGATGACCAGTGAGAAAAATCAACAGGGCCCTGTATAGGACAATGCTTGATTTTTTTTTACGCCCAGCGGTCGAAGATAATTAGGAAGTATGGTTCCAACAGGGTGGAGCTACTGCGCATACTTCCATGGCGTTGATAGCAGTGTGCGCAATACAACGATGTACATCCTTCAACCTTTCATGGGTAAATAAATGTCTTCGTTTTTATCGTGTGGTCAATGTTGAGCAAGTGCTCCTCTGCTGTCTGGAAATTGGTGTACCACCTGTTTCCATCTTTCCGATCCTAAGTCATGCTAAATGCCGTCGTCGTTGTTGGGTCTCGTAGTCGAGTATCCCTTCTCCATTCCAACGTCAATTCGGTTGAAAAACGAAGCTGCACCTTGAAGTTTTTCGTATCTTTCTTCTATTTTCTCATCTTTAAGTAAATGAGACGTTACACACCAGCAAACTCACCGGTCATACCGATGCACTGGTTCCGATGGCACACCTGTTGTGAGACGGTCAGAGATGAGCATGCGACGACCACTGGTATGTTGTATTTTTACAATCGTAGGACCTGTATTAAAAGGTGTATAGATATGGAAGATGTGAAATATGTGTATTGAGATAGGAAATTCTGGCGATCTGTCCTCTCTGCTTAACCCAGCATGAAAACGGTGTGATGATACGTAAGTATAAATGTTTAATAATTAGCAATTAACATAATCTCAGATGCTGTGTGTAGAGGGAGATGTCGCTAGGATAACCCAACGAGAGATCGATCTTGTAGAAAAATCATCCGGAAGTATTAAGCTCTCCATGAGTTGTATAGCCTTCAGAGGAAGGTAGTTCAACCATATATCATATACTCTTTATTGATGGAAATAATACAAAATCCCAGCCTTCAGACGCATTAATCAACCTACCATATATAGATGATACTCTGTGTTATTTTTTTTACACATGAAAATCTATGGAATTCTTTCCAGCGTTACGTCATTGGCCTTAATTTCCCGCGCACAAATAAAACAAAATGGCAGCTTCCCACGCGTCACTTTCCGAATTTTTCCTCCTCAACCTATTGCGAAGGCGGTACTCGCAGTTTATTGCTGACATTTCTTAAATTTGAGACACTCGACATGTTTTTTTTTTATTATAATTTATATTGTAACAAATTATCAAACTAGAGTAAAAAGTAATACTTGTTTGTTTTGATGAAATAGCTGTGATATTGTACAATAAATTCACACATAACATCGCGCCATTTCCCTGTCGGAGTAGGAAGAGAAGACAGGACGCTGAACCTTCCTATCACGACACGCCTGTCGCCTTTTTTATGTCCTTACACCTTATTTTTACGTTTCCTTCTTTCTAAATATCACTCACTTGATCCAATCACACATTTCTTGGTCTTCCTTAGTTATTATTTTCTTCCTAATTTATTATTATACCTACATGTGAACACTACACAAATGAGGAGGTAATATTAAAAAAAAGAACATGTCCACCAAATCAGAATGTTGGGAAATCGCAAAAAAACTGCATTAAAAATGTATGACATATGGTAATAATTTCTTTGTAAAAATATCTGAAACCCTTAAAATTGCTTAAGTTGACTTGATTTGTTGTTTAAAATCGAATCATAATAATTAAAATAGTTATTCTAGTTTAAAATATGGACATGATCCTTTTTGTAAGGACAATTCTACTTTAATCTTTTTTGACTGAACAGCTCTGGGACATGATGTTTTTTGTTCGATTTCAAAAATATTATACAAAAAATAATCAAAAAACTATTGGGTCGAGTAATTTATTTTTATTTTAATCAAATAAAATAAGTAAAGTGTTACAAAATAAGAAGAAATATTAGTATAAAACTGTAAATATATGTAGGTAGATAAAGTTGTATAATGCTAGACAATACACTGCACGTACGATTTAAAACTGACAGTTGCTGGTGAACTCGTATGTACATACAACAGAAGTATGTACTTGCCATCCAGGACATGTACGATAACGTGACAACGCAAGTGAGGTGCACTTCGGGAACTTCACCAGAATTTCCTGTAAAGGTGGGGGTACATCAAGGATCGGTACTCAGTCCGCTACTGTTCATCTTAGTCATGGACTATTTAACTAACCAGGAAATGAACAGTCTCCTAAAGATCCTACTATTTGCAGACGATATCGTATTAATAAGTGAAAAACACGAAGGCCTGCAAAATAGTCTGGAAAGGTGGAGAAGAATCTTGGAGGACAATGGATTGAGACTGAGCAGAAAGAAAATAGAGTATCTGTACCTACCATTCGAGAACACAAATGCTGTCACTCCCGTAATGCAAATGGATGGAAAAACATTACCAAATTGTGACTCCTTTAAGTATCTCGGGTCACTCATCCACAGCGATGGAGGATGTGCAGCAGATGTAACACATAGAATTAGTGTGGGATGGATGAAGTTTAGATCAATGACGGGAGTTCAATGTGATCCGAAAATGCCAGTAAACTTAAAAGGAAAGGTATACCAAACGATTGTCAGACCCGCACTCCTCTATGGCTCCGAATGCTGGACGATGTATACCTCTTACTCTAGGCAACTAGAAACTGCTGAAATGCGCATGCTAAGACGGTCAGCTGGTGTGTCCCTAAGAGACAAAATAAGAAGCTCACGCATTCGTGGAAGCCTGGGTGTTGCAGACATCAACAGTACGATGGAGGAGAGGCGGTTGAGATGGTATGGGCACGTTGGACGCAGAGCACCCGATCACATTGTGAACCAGGCAATCTCCATGGATCTTCCTCGAATAACAACCAGAGGAAGACCAAAGAATTCATGGGTGGTGCAAAAAGATAACCTGATGCAGAGGCACGGCCTGGGGGACGTAGTCCGGGACAGAAGAGCATACAACCTGAGGACGAGGAGAGCTGACCCCAACAGTCTTCGCAGACAATGAGTTGGGATGGAGCCAGGGAGAGAGTTGCTGGTGAACTGGTATGAAGTTAGACACAATCGGAAAGCTATGATTGGTCAATTCGGACATGATCTTTTTTGATTGGTTTGATGCTTGGACAAGATTATTTTTGAAAATATACTGATTTTTTATTATGATTTTAAAATGATTTGTGTGCTTTTTTCATTGAAATGAAAATGTTAAGCGGCTCCGTACCGTCGATAAGAAAAAAATCTGCTTTATCAACTCATTTTTTGTATCCGATGGACACTATCTTTTTTTAATGTTACCTCCTCATATATGCTACACTACACTATGTTATTACCACATATCGAAACATCTACAAGTTCATTTTGCCTTGATAATATTTTTTACAATAATTTCACCAAATGTATTTTATTATCTTTATATTCAACCTATAAATATTTATTTTGTAATTGTTTTAATCTATATTATTATATTTATAGTTAAGGCATTAACACTATGGAGATTTAAAGACATTGTCGATTGTTTAGTCAAACAGTGTTTATTCCACTTTATATATCAGTATAACCCTACCGGTTTCAATGTGTTAACCTCATCATTAGGGAATTCTTGTTTGTGCTCGACTTAAAAAAAATGCCCCAACAGTTCGAGTGTGATAAAAAGAAAAATAATATTAAAGTGTTTCACATTATAGAATAATATCTTCTGCTTCTTGAATAATGCCTATGAATTTCTATATATGAAGGAGTATACACCAGTGTCAAGTGACGTCCACTTCATCATAGTATAAATAGGCCAAAACCCATACGATGATTGTCGCCAAAGAAAGAATACGAGAATTGAATTTTGAATACAAGAAAGCGAGAGAGGAATACTTGGATTATCTCTGAAAGTAATTCGAAATTTTAATCTCGGTGGGTCCGTGATAAATGAAAAGATGGAAACTATAGAATTTTAAATACCTGGCTAACAATTTTTGAACCGGTGTAAAAGGGGACGATGTATAAATAATATGTATAAACAAATTCTACATTTATGAATATATATTTTCATAAATGTAGAATTTGTTTTACTTCCGTGAATATTTTACGGGTTGCAACTAGTAAGATCTTGTTCGTTCTATTCACATGGGCGACATCGGCGCACTCGGTTGTCACGTCTGTAGTTGATATTTTGAGTATACTAAAGCAACTCGACCCGGGACCACTGTTATCTAGTGAGATACTATAGAGTGACACTACTTCAACTCAACTACAAAGTTTACAACTAAAATAATATTTACAATAAGATGAGAATTACTAATAAATGTGTAATAAGCGAGCGAATGATTTAAGTTTAAATCGCGACGATCGATATGCATATGATGTATATATATATTTTATTACAAGTTCATCTTATTTCGGTAAATAAAATTAATGAGGCTATTAAGTATGGAAGTTTTCTTGCGCCTCAGCAGGCAGGGAAGATTTGCGGTGAGGAATATTTTCGTTTGTTTCTTAACGGTCAAAGGAAAAATGTTTAGAAAACAGGAGAAAAAAATATGTTCGAGATATCATTCCTTCTGGCTACACTCACACAAAGAAGAATTCCTAATATAAAGTCTGTACAGATTAATAGGGAAACAACAATGTTCAAATTGTATTCGACTAATAATTGCTGTTTCTCTTAATATATTTTTGAAAAACCAGAACTTGATTGGAATATGGGGTTGAATTTATGCATATAATTTTCTTTTGGTGTGGCTCGAAATATTCCAGTGATTTGTCTTCTCTTTCATAAATCCTTTGAAACGATAGAGAATAAAATAATGTAACAAAAAAATCGTATTCGAATATTACTTTGAATAACAAATTATTATAGGCGTATACTCCTTCATATATAGGAGTTCACGGCCATTATTCAAAGAGAGTTAATAGTTTATGGTAACATTTTTGTCTATGGTTCCGCCATTGTAATTTTTTTTCCGAACTATCCCGCGTAAAGCAAAACTTCAATAAAAACATTAATTGCAATTTTTATAGTAAAATACATTAAAATGGATATCGGTGAAATTTTTCCCGATTTCAAAGCTACGACAACAATCGGAGAAATACAATTTTACGATTGGCTGGATAAATCGTGAGTTAACTTCTATATATTGTTGCATATAATTTTCCCATGATTATGTCAAAGTTTTCCTTGACTGGTTAAATTATTACAAGCAAGAAATTATAATTAATCGGCCGCGTAAATAAAACGCGTGTTTTGATAATTATGTTAACATGAAAAATGTAATAAATATTGAAGAAAAACGTCCGTTGATTTTGCTTTGAAACTCGTTGCGAAACATTAGTTTGTGAACAATTTTTTGTCAACATTTTTCACAAGTATTCAAAATAATAGGTTTTTTTTTCTTAGTATTTATTACTTATAATTGAAGAAATCTGTATTTTAATATATTTCTATTGTATTACACTTTTGTTGTATACAGTACAACCTGACGAGTTTATTACCATGTGGCAATATCTCCCAAACAACCAAAAAGATGTTAAGTGAAAACTAAACTGAAATTCTTTTTTTTTAATCTGGATTCCAGTGGGATTTGAAACTCACAACCTTCGAGTTGGAAGACAAGCGTCTTACCAACTGGGCCATAGAGTTCGTCAGTAGTAGTGTCTTATTAAGCTATATATATGAAAAGATTCATGCTTGAAAGAACTACAGAGATTATTTGATGGCATACAAATGTCAAATGGAAATGTTTGCAGATTTCTGAATGCTGATGACGTGGTAGTGTTGACGAAGAATGAAGATGAATTACGATGTTTACAGAAAGACAGACGCCAAATTCACATACTAGCTCTATTGTATAATATTTTTAACTGTCCCGGCGCCCCCTCTTATTTCGTCGAAAATTGTCAGCATCTTTCCGATCTTGGACTTGCGCTACGCTCAAATAGAGATTATTTATTGGCCTTCTCAGTTCATCGTTTTTCTTTACGTCATCCTTTACTGTCCATACAGCGAGACTCTGGAACCAGCTACAATCCAATGTTAGACTTGCTCCATTTTTGGAATGTTTTAAGAAGCGACTGAAAAACTCTTAATTTCTAGTCAGTAATATAACGTGTTTCATTCCTGATTTTTCTATCCTCTCCACTATCCATTCTTACTTTTAGTACGAGTTTTGCGACCATGTAACTTAGTGTAATATAATCTAAATGGTTGCTTGCGACCATTTAATCTGGTTGGTTGGAAGAGATTGCCGCCTGGCAACAAGCCCGCCAGATTGTATTTGCAATAAAAGTGTTAAATAAATAAATAACTTGCTTTATTGACCTGTGTCTGGTTGGCTGGAAGAAATTACCACGTGGCAATAAGCCCGTCAAATTGTTTAAGCAATGAAGTGTTAAGAAAAAAAATCTAAGAATGAATATTGAGAAATTCAAAATATTGATGATAGAAAAGTAGGAAAGGAAATGTAAATACGAGATATGGGTAAGGTGACCAAATTCCTGTATATGTTTTACAATGATAAATATGAGATGTTTATAGAAAACAGAAACACAAACAAATTATTATAGTTCGGAAATTTTAGGATGAGTCCTGTGCTCACAAATTTGCCCCAATACAACCTAATGTAATGTATTTACCTAAATAACTTGCTATTTATTAGAATTGAGGCTTATATTAAAGTTAATAAAATAATTAAAATTACTGAATATCGTTACAAGGTTGTATCGGGGCAAATTTGTGAGCTGTCACAGGACTCATCCTAGAATTTCCGAACTATAATATTCCTTTCTGTTAATGTTTAAAACAAATATATTTTTCTTTTAAGAAAGTAATTAAGGAACAAGATATAATACTCAGTCAAAATTATTATGGAAACAAATTTTTTTTGGTTATTTATTTAGACCAAGAGTTTCTAAACTTTTTTCGGTCGCAGACCCCTTTATCAAAAACTTTTAAAACCGTCTCCCCCCCCCCTAGTCATTTACTTTACTTACTCAAATTAATAAGTTTGTACAGTACTCGATATTAAATATTTCACTAGATAACAAACTTTTCATTTTAATCACTTGTAATTAAGGATTGAAAAAGATAAAAGGACTACGGATTATGCGTTGCATTATCTTGTGCAACATTTAATATTGAAATCTGCGCTGATGAAAATTAAAGCAAAAAAATAGACTCCTTTAATGACACATTTCACCTTTTCATTCACAAGTTTGGTATGTAATGTGTTTTTATCAAAAAAGTGTTTTTTTGAATTACGAGTATTTTACTTCTTTATTAGATGCCTATTGGAATCATAGATATTTTGAAGTAACAAACAAATAACAGTAGTAAGGGGGTCTATTTTTGCTGTCGTCGACCCCCAATTTTTTTTATTGAAACTATCGAGCCCAGGGGGTCAATATCGACCACTTTAGGAACTCTTGGTATAGACAAACACTGTTTATTCCACTTTAAATAACGGTATAACCCTACCGGTTTCAAGGTTTTCACCTCATCATTAGGGGAGCTCAAACAAGACTGAATTATGCTCAAATCGATACCGACATGTACACGCATCTAATGGTAAAAATTCAAGTTGAGGATTGTGAATGGAGGGAGGCAGAAGACAACTTCAGCAAGCAGCGGTGAGATCTTCGAAATGTGTGTATTTGCCAGACATTCATTCCAATGTACTGAGTGATAGTTCTAGGGTCTCTAATCTATCCAATTTATTTCCCTAGAAATATTAAAATCAGTGCATTGGGATGTACGTCTGGCAAATACATACATTTCGAAGATCTTACCGCTGCTTGCTCAAGTTCTCTCCTGCCTCCTTCCACCCACAATCTCCAATCTGAATCTCTTTACCTTTAGATATTAGTGTATCTTTATTTACCCACAGATTAAAAAATGACACTTTACATTATTTTTAGACACTTATTTTAATACGTTCACTGCGTCGAACACGGCTCCCGTGTCCATACAAAATAGCCTTGAATGTTTAGTGCACTCATAAACGTCTCCCGATAAGGATTCGTCGCCGGTTTCATGTGTTTTGAAGACACGAAGGAATACACTTGTATATGATGTTTCAATAGAAAGTAGAATTTGATTTTTAACAAAGTTATGGGTTTTCAAAAATTTGCGAATGTTCAGCATCTCTGTATGACATTTTATACGCAGTGAATGTGTTAATCTCCAAGATCATACATTTAAGTACACAATTTAGAAACTTATTATTTTTCAGTTGGTGTCTACTGTTTTCGGTGTGTTGCAATTTCGAAGACATGTGTGCAACGGAACTAGAAGGGCTCATCAAACTTATGCCCGAGCTGAAGAAGAGGGGCGTCAGACCATTGGTAATCGCATGCGACGAGTTGCATTTGGAGTGGATCAGCAAACTAAAAAATCTTCATGGTATAAATATTATAATCTTCATTTATATTTTCTCAAACTATGAAACCCCTGATTTTGATCTGTCAGATATACAAATTTTTAGACTTCATTCTGTTTTCATTTCAGCTACTAGGCGTATATATATATGGTATACTAAAGAAAATGTAGCATGTTCCCTGTGACGTTTCACAAATTTGCCACAATACAACCTTGTAACGACGTTCAGTAATTTTAATTTTATTTTTATTTATTTATTTATTATTACACATGACAAGAAATATACACAATTTGCGAAACAACAACAGGTAATTTGATTTGGACATACAATTTTAATGTATCTGGGTTTGTTGCCTTTCATTTGTCGTATCCCCAGTAAACTAGGCTTTTGCCTGTATCTCACTGAGAATATTTAGCATGAAAAAATAAATCGATACTTCTTTCCGATTTTTGATTACACAAAAACAAAACCCCGTTGCACGCTCTCATCAACCTGACAAACAGTGACACTCAATTACAACTGGAAACATCTAGCGAAATTCATTGCGAATTAAAATGTCAGTTTAGAGAAAAACAATTTCTCGACTTATAAAAAAACCATTCGATTTGTAAAAAAAAACTATTTTATCCCATGAGACGACATTACAAACGTCACAGGGACCATGCTACATTTTCTTGAGTATAGTCATAAATATTGTCATGTTAGTCCACTTCTACTTTCGTACAAGTGTCATGAACAGATTGATTTTAAACTTTATCTTTTTGTATTCAAGTCCCTAAATAGGATGTCTCCATTGTATAATAATATAAAAAAGGATAATTTATATAATGCCATTTAGAAGGAAAACTCTCCTCAAAAGCATTCTAGCTCAGGCCTCTTAAAATTCCTAAATGACGTTAGAGGTGCACAACCTCGTGGTAACGCACTGGATTTCCGTGCAGAAGTTCATCGGACCAAATGCCGCACTGTGTTACTCCCCTCAAATTACACTGTAATTTTTTCCACCGTGTACGGATACCTCTGACTAGTAGCCACATTTAGGAATAACACAGACTTCTGCAAGTATAACCCGATAGTGAGAGTGTACCGAAGGTACAATACGGTACAGATCATTCAGCCAGAAGAGTCGTTTTGCAATAGTGTGAGTAACAGTGCGTTTACAAAAACTTGCCACTTTATTTTTTTAATGAAGTGAAAAAGCAAAAAAATACAAAAATATAATTTTATATTCAAACATTGAAATGAACACACACGTTTTGTAAATTAAAAATGCTGTCAGCTTAAATTGTAATGCATATAAAAATAAAATGAAAGTAAGTTTATTTAATATATTAATTGTTTGGGCATGGCAGATTCTACCTATAGGAAACATTCAATGACAATAATGGAATTTTTCAAGATTAAAAATAAATATAAGTACAAGTATTATAAAGTAAAAATGTTTGTCAGCTTTAATTAGATTATAGCACATAAAAATACAATTATTATTGTATGTAAGATTATTTGACATATTAATGTATCATAATTACATAATTACAATGCCAAATAATACAGTTTTAATATAATAGTGGATGGAGTGATACTAAATTCTAGGAAACTTTAAGTTATAACAAAGTACATTCTAAGCTTTCAAAAAATGTTGAATTACACATTACATTAGATAAAAATGGCACTCCTAATTTCGACATGGTAGTGTTTTTCCAATCACCGAGTATTTTAACAACAATACAAATGTGCGCTCTGCGCGAACCCATCGTGTGGCATTCTAAAACCAATACCACTACACAAGTTGTGTAATACAGAGAGTGTTACTCACACTATTGCAAAATGACTCATCTGGCTGAACGATCTATAGTTGACTTGAATGCGGATATATTTAGTTCAACATTGTCAGCATTTACGAGGATAGTAGCTTAATTGTTGGAAAAATTTGTGTTGTTATTTTCTTTCCACCTATATCATTTATAGCATTTACACTAACTTACTAATGAAACTGATTTGTGTATGAGATGAACACTTTTAATTGGAAATTTATTTGTTGGTATTGTTTGATAATGATCTGTTTTAATTCCTGACAAGATTGTCTGTTTACTAATGTTAAAGAGTCATAAATTGTGTAATTAATTATATTTCAAAATATTTTGTATAGTGTGACATCTACGAGTATATAAGGGAACAACTGGTGATTGATTATATTTTTGTAGCAAAAATATTTCATTAAATTAGAAATATATTTCATAGGTGTCTCTATTTTATTTCTCAAGCTTCATTTTTTTTCTGTTTGCTTTATGGAAATAGACAATGAACGTACATACATGCAATCACGCTATTTTTCTTTTGGGGTAGACAGAGAAGACAGAGTGCCAAATTTTCCTATGTCGACACACATCCTTAGACTCTTCTACATCTATACACCTTATCATGTAACTTGTACAATTTCTCTGATTTTCTCAGGGAGCCCCTAAATAAAAATTACTTTCTATCATTGCTAATAAAACTATAAATATTTTTTTCTGATAGCTGGTTTAAGCCAGTTTCCAATGTGAACAAGCGTCCGTCATTTTATTTTATTTTTCCAGGTGGCCGCATACAAGACTTACCATTTCCAATAATATCAGACACAGACAGGAGGCTGTCCGCCCTTCTGAGTATCTTGGATTGGGATCAGTCCGATGTGTACAACTTGCCATTGGCGGGCAGGGCTGTGTTTATCATAGATCCAACCAAGAAATTAAGACTAAAATTGGTGTATCCTGGTAGCACTGGAAGAAATCTAATGTAATGTATTATTGTTATTTACAGTTAGGGCATTAACACTGAGGTTTTAAGACATTGTAGTTTGTTTATTCAAACACTGTTTATTCCACTTTATGTAACGGTATAACCCTACCGGTTTCAAGGTGCACACCTCATCATCGCGGGAGCACAAACAAGACTGAAGTATATTCAAAATGGTCCCGACATACAATTTACAGGCCCTAGAAATATCCAATACGGATACCCTGGAGAGATATGGTCAGCAACACAAGGATTCTTCAAAGAGCCAAAGTCGATCGAGTTGCTGACTACTATTAAAATCCGAAAGGTGTCCTATTTGGGTACTTAGAAGAGCAAAGTACAAATTACTGCACCTGA
The DNA here is from genome assembly GCA_949825065.1 of Odontocerum albicorne. Lineage (NCBI taxonomy): Eukaryota > Metazoa > Arthropoda > Insecta > Trichoptera > Odontoceridae > Odontocerum > Odontocerum albicorne. Next base: position 4,418,443 of record OX463867.1, read on the forward strand.
TCATCCAAGGCAAAATAGAGGGTCGAAGAGGTGTTGGCAGGAGGCAAATCTCCTGGCTCCGCAATATACGTGATTGGACTGGTATAAGGAGCGTTGGGGATCTTTTTCGGGCTGCCGGGGACAAAGATAACTATTATGAGGTGATAGTCAACGTTGGGGGGACCTGGCATGACACTAGGAAGAAGAAGAAGAAATATCCAAGCCAGTGCATTAGGATAAACATCTGGCAAAAACATATATTTCCAAGATCTCACCGTTGCTTGCTAAAGTTTTGTCCTGCCTCCCTTCACCCACAATTCCCAACCCAAATTTTTACTATTATAGTTCGGAAATTCTAGAATGAGCCCTGTGACAGCTCACAAATTTGCCCCAATACAACCTTACGTAATGTATTTACCTAAATAACTTGCTATTTATTAGAATTGAGGCTTATATAAAATAATTGTTGATAAAATAATTAAAATTACTGAACGTCGTTACAATGTTGAACGTCGTTCAACTATAGAAGCATGTATGTCAGTACCAGGTCGAACATAATTCAGTCGTATTTGTGTTCCCTTGATGATGAGGTGAACACCTTGAAACAGGTAAGGTTACACCATTATATAATGTAGAATAAACAGAGTTTGACTAAACAAATTATAAAAATAATATAATTGTTTAATGAACATTTAGTTCCATATTGCATATATTGTATATGAACACTACATAAATACACTACACTTCACCTATTCACATGAACACTACACTTCACCTATTCACATGACCACTACACTTCACCTATTCACATGAACACTACACTTCACCTATTCACATGACCACTACACTTCACCTATTCACATGAACACTACACTTCACCTATTCACATGAACACTGCACACCACAATTTTGCTCGTGCAATATCAGCTCTTTCCAATATTAGACCACGCGGACATTAGTTATTTGGATATTATAGAGAAACAGCTGGACAAATTACAGTATCTTCAAAATGTTTGTCTAAGATTTATGTTTAACCTTAGAAAGTATAGATCGTTTAGCCTAAAGAGTAATTTTGCAATAGTATGAGAAACAATCTCTGTATTACACAACTTGTGTAGTGGTATTGGTCTTAGAATGCCACAAGATTGGTTCGCGCAGAGCGCACATTTGTATTGTTGTTAAAATACTCGGTGATTAGAAAAACACTAACATATCGAAATTAGGAAAAGGACAACCGCTTTCGTGCCAAGCAACAAACAGGAGATTGTTTTAAATTTTGGTAATGATTGATAATAATTAGGGATCGGTCGAAAAGGTGCTGCAATCTATTAGTGCCATTTTTGTCTAATGTAATGTATCATTCAAAATGTTTCCAAAGCTTAGAATGTACTTTGTTATAACTTAAAGTTTCCTAGAATTTAGTATCACTCCATCCCATCCACTATTATTTTAAAACTTTATTATTTGGCATTGTAATTATGTAATTATGATACTAATATTAATATGTTAAATATTCTTACATACAATAATAATTGTATTTTTATGTGCTATAATCTAATTCAAGCTGATGAACATTTTTACTTTATAATACTTGTACTTATATTTATTTTTAATCTTGAAAAATTCCATTATTGTTATTTAATGTTTCCTAGAATCTGCCATTCCTAAACAATTAATATGTTAAATAAACTTTCATTTTATTTTTAAGATTATTACAAATTAAGCTGACAGCATTTTAAATTTACAAAACGTGTTTGTTCATTTCAACGTTTGAATATAAAATATTATTTTTATATTTTTTTGCTTTTCCGCTTCATTAAAAAAATAAAGTGAAAAGTTTTCTAAACGCACTGTTACTCACACTATTGCAAAATGACTTCAGACTGAACGATCTATACAATTATATAACTTCATACCAAAAAGAGCTAAACTGGTTGAACGATAGAAATGGATGCAAAGTTCACATACTGTCACTATTGTGTAATATCCTATCCCCTTATCTCGCTGATAATATTCAGCATCTTTCCGATCATGGACTTGCACTTCTCTCATAGATTATTTATTGGCCCTCCCAGTTCACCGCTCTTCTTTTTTTACAAAATCCTTTCCTGTCCATGCAGTGAGACTCTGGAACCAGTTGCAAACTAATGTTGACTTTTCCCTTCCTGTGCTAAAAAAATCTGCGCATTCAAGTGCTGTGTATTCAATAGACATGTAAAAATGAGCGATTTAAAATTGGAAAAATAAGAATATTCATAGCCAATTGCTTAAATTAATTAAATTTGAAGTCAAAAGTGATAATAATTGAAATTTAATTGCTGAAAACATGAAAAAAAACATCGGCCGACGTTTTTAACCTTTCCCGTCTTGTGCTAAAAAAAAATCTGCGCATTCCGGTGCTGTGTATTCAACACACATGTAAAAATGAACGATCTAAAATTGGAAAAATAAGAATATTCATAGACAATAGCTTAAATTAATTAAATTTGAAGTCAAAAGTGATAATAATTGAAATTTAATTGCTGAAAACATGAAAAAAAACATCGGCCGACGTTCACAAAACGGGCGAAATGACCACCTCGAACGAAAGCCCGTGAAGCGAGCGAATAAACTGAACACAACACATATAAAATAAACGTTTTTTTATTTATTTTATTTCTTACATAAAAAAATATTATTAAACTTTACAGAGAGATATTACGTGTGATTGAGTCCATTCAAATAACAGACAAAAAGAAAGCGGAAGCAGCCCTTGTCTCACAGGTAATCAATAATCAATATTTACAGCTATTCGAATAGAGCAGAGACTGCTGATTAGTCCGAGGAGTTTTCAGCAATGCTAAGTGGAGAAACAGCATTATTCAAATCCAAGATATTTGTCACGGACACTCGTATTGAACCTTGTAGTCGTCATCGTAGCTGAACCTCGTGGTCGAAGATTTCCTCACCATTCCAACGTCAATCTTGAGCAGCTCCTCCACAACGATCATGTGATCTTCTGTTAATGGGTTGTGCTTGAAGTATCGGTCCAATTTAAGGACACTTGACTCCTTCATCGGATATTGTGAAATGGACTTGGGTTATTTAGTTTGGATATTTTGGGTGGTGGAGAAAACAACGGTATTAACCCCTTTAAGTGCCGCAAGGTATTAGTATGGCTGATCCCGGAGGGCCGTGAATTTTTTAGAAAAATAAAACCTAATAGAATTATCTTTTTTGTATATATATTCAAAGGATATTACGAAGACTTGTAAGACCAAATATGTACAATATGTGTCGATTGTGCCGCCGTTCACTCAGAAAAACACAATGTCAGGGTTGTCACAGCTTATCACAGAAAATACGGAAACATACGTTCATCAAATATTTTAAAGAATTACAATAAAAGTATATGTAACACGAAAATATTAATTATTTTAATAATGCACAGAAAGTAAATAATGTAACTGTACAATCATTTCAAATTCCAACGGTTAAATAAGTAAAACGCTTGCATTGACAACCCTGTATTAGAGACAGACTGTCATGCCAAGCTTTTAGGTAAATAACTGTAAACTGTAATAGCTATTGAGATGATGAATAAATACTATAATATTACAGTTTACAGATATTAAACGGTCGTCCGGAACGCTTCATGTCTTTCAGGTCGAAACTACCGTCTTTGAAACGCAAAAACCATCGACGAGCTGTCCTTTCATTCAAAGCATCTTCGGCGTACATTTCGCAAATATCGCGAGCAGCTTTGGCAGCTTTATTCCCTCGATTGAACGCGAACAGAAGGAGGTGTCGAAAATGCTCACTTTCGTCTATTTGACATTCCATTTTGAAGGCTTGTAATCAAATAAAATAATACATGTAACGTAAAAGCAAACAAAATATCTTGTAGAACAGAAAATTATCTTTCGAATGACGTATAACATTTACCATTTTGTTTTACTTTCGGTGCTCGTTTTTAAATTTGAAAAAAAACGGACACAACTTATGTTAACACCCAATATTTATGTTACACATTTATTACTTAACTAACCTTATTTATAGTTATGTTATAATTTATGCCCTTACTTAATCTTATTTTCTTACATGTCATTTTATTTTTATTTTGTACAATCTTAATATATGATTTCTTAGAAATAATTATCTCCTACATACTACTTATAACTAGATAACAATTCTTACAACTAACTATTTAGCAAGAACAAATCCACTCGTTCAGGCTACTTGTATTCCATCACATGCACTCAGACCTAGGTCGTCCCAGCTAATACTGTAGGTGAACTAATCAGGCAACAGATAATGATCTTCTTATGTAAATCACACTGAACGGGGACTTATTTTGTCCCCCATAACAGCGTAGGTGGCGGTAGAATCAAACTGAACTGAACTGAGTTGGATTACTTTTTACTTCCATCGTAACTATTCTGTTAAAAAAACTTATCATCTCTGATTTCAGGCGAAAAAAGACAGTGAGATGAAATGAAGAGTAAAATACCCCCTTAAGGCTATAGGATCGCCACATACAATCGCATCTTGCAACTCTGCTGTGTGTGTACTTTGAAATAGTAAAATTCATTCTTAGCTCGTGGGTCGTAGTTTGCCGACCCCTGATCTAAACCATTGACTATTTAAATTACTTTATTTTTGGTGAATTGACACATTTTCTTTTTATCTTATGCAATAAATGAACTTAACAAGTATTTATTTTTATTTTTGGTGAATTGACACATTTTCTTTTTATCTTATGCAATAAATGAACTTAACAAGTATTTATTTTTATTTTTGGTGAATTGACACATTTTCTTTTTATCTTATGCAATAAATGAACTTAACAAGTATTTATTTTTATTTTTATCATTTGATTCTCAATTTCAGTCAAATATTTCTGATTTTTAAATGACCGTAAGTGAACTGGATTGAAAAAAAAAACCGCTTGGTATTTATATTTTTCCATGTAATTTTGCACATGCAGTGAATTTATGTTTTTCAAGGAAATAGTAAAAACTTACAACAAAGGATAGCTTTATTATTTATAGTTAAGGCATTAACATTGTGGAGGTTTCAAGACATTGTAATTTGTTTTATCAAACACTGTTTCAAATCATATATTTTCTATCCATGATGACAAACTCTATCTACGTATATTATTTATAGTTAAGGCCTCGGCCACACAGGTAGGAGCCTCGCTTGGTGTTTAGAGCTACGCTGCGATCTAGATTACATATCCTAGCGAACCAACACACCGCATACTATCGCAATGGTCACACTGCAAGCTTCGCGCCATGCTACATGACAATCACCGAGTGAATCTCCTAGCGAACAGATGTGTTGGTTGATTTTACAAGACGGCGGAAGTTTTAATAACAGCTGTGTATAAAAGGGATTCTTTGTGGAACCCATCGAGCAAATTATATTAGGTGTACAAATAAGTTTCCGCCGTTTTTTATAAAAAAATGGGCATTTATTGTGAAAGAACGGAACCTCATGTTTTATTCGAAGTAGTACCCATCGCTTGCCACTACTTTTCCCCATCTTTCTGTCAGCATACGAATACCGCGTCAGTCATCATCATCATCTTTTGAGGCTATCCACGAATCGACTCAATTTTTGGTATCTTCATATGATGTGAAGTGCTGCTCAGACAGGCCATGCGTCATCGATCAAAACAAGTGGTAATCAGAAGGAGCAATGTCTGGTGAATACAGCGGGTGGGGTAAAACTTCTCAATTGAGTGTTTCCAAATAGGTTTTGACCGGTGCCGCAACATGTGAACTAGCATTATCATGCAGGAGAATAATTTTGTCGTGTCTGACGTAGTAGTGGGCGCGCTTTTCCTCGAGTGCTCGACTCAATCTCATCAATTATGTTCGGTAGACAGCCCCAGCAATGGTTTCATTCGGTTTGAGCAACTCATAATACACGACACCAAGCTGATCCCACCAAATACACAACAAGAGTTTTTTTCCATGAATATTTGGCTTAGCCGTAGATGTTGAAGCATGACCAGGGGATCCCCATGATTTCTTCCTTTTTGGATTATCATAATGGATGCATTTTTCATCACCAGTGACTATATGGTGCAGAAAACCCTTTCGTTTATGCCTGGCAAGCAGCATTTCACATGTGGAAAATTGGCATTCAAAGTTTCTCCGTGTCAGTTCATATGAATCCCAATTTCTTTGTTTTTGAATCATTCCCAATGATTTCAACCCATGTGAAATTGCTTGTTGAGTCACTCCTAATGTAAGTGCAAGTTCTTCTTGCGTTTGGCACGAATCTTGATCCAATAATACTTCCAATTCCGCGTCTTCGTACACTTTCGGCCTTCCGCTACGTTCTTTGTCTTCGATGTCAAATTCACCGTTCTTAAACTTTTGAAACCACTCACGACAACTTCTCTCACTTAAGGCAGCCTCACCATATGCTTCTACAAGCAATCGATGCGCCTCAGCTGCAGATTTCTTCAAATTGAAGAAGTAAATCAAAAGTTCCCGCAAATGACACTTATTCGGCTCAAAACTTGACATTTTCGAACACAAAAAAATATGTTATACTGATAAAAATTCACTAATATTTCAAGGTCATGTTGTTGACAGATGTCCAACCTTACGATAATGACATTTTACATCTGACAATTTTAACCATAACTTACTGGTGGCGCCAACTTTTGTCAAACGGCGGTGACTTATTTGTACACCCAATAGGTATGCTTATAGGTGTCGTTAAATATATGATCTTTTATAAGTTTCTTTTTTTTGTTTTGTTTTTTAAAAGTGAATCAATGAGGCTTCCAGCATAGCCATTATTTGTAGCTATTTTTTTTATGGTTATTAATTCCTTTTTAAAATTGTCGTCGGTTAATGGGACACTGAGCAATCTATGAAGCATACAGTTAAATGCGGCGAATTTATGGTTATTAGGATGGTTGGAAGTTGCTGGAATTATAGAGTCTAAATAAGTGTTTTTCCTATATATATCAAAGTCAAATGTGCCTTTTTTCCGAGATAATGTTAGGTCCGAGAAATTAAATTTTCCGTCCTGTTCTGTTTCTAATGTAAATTTTATAAAACTTTCTATAGAATTTAAATATTTAAGAAATTGGTGTAATTGTCTATCGGTACCCGTCCAAACACAAAGAATGTCACCTGCATACCTAAACCAGCACAAAACATTTTTAGTTAACTTTAACTTCCTCCTAAAAATACATTTTTCAAAATAGATCATAAATATTTCACTGAGGAGTGGAGACAACGGTGAGCCAATAGCAATAGCTAAACCATTTGTTTGTTTATATATTTTATTGTTGAAGTTGAAATAATTTTGTTTGATGCATAAGTCTATCGGTGAAATCAATTCCAAATTTTTAACAGAGTCCTTACTATTGTCATTTATGATATTTTTTGCTCACTCTAAGGATCTCCTGAAGATCTCCCAAAGGTCCTGGTATACTTGGATAGAGATTAGTGACATCAAAGGATACTAGTTTAGCATTATGAGATATTTCTATGTTTTTTAGCTTATCAATTAATTCCAAGGAGTTTTTGATTGAGTATTCAGCTTTAAAATTGATTAGATTATAAAATTGTTCTTTGACAAACTTACATATTTTATAGGTTGGTGCCTGGTTATATGAGACTACAGGTCTTATAGGTATATTGTGCATGTGTAATTTGGCTAAGCCATATAATTGCGGTATTTGTGGATTCATTATACACAAATTCTTTTTAAAATTTTGGTTCATGATGGAGCTACAATTTTTAAGGAAGGATTTTACTTTTGTCTGCAGATAATTTAAAGGGCTGGTTTTTAATAGTTGTCGAAGTGTCAACTTTAGATTATCATCACAGAATACGCTTCTCATTTTATTAAAAGCCGCACGAGATTTATTGATGTAATGTATTTTCGCTAAAATAGGCGAACCGATACACCTTCTAACAGGATTTTCGCGAAAACCGCATAGCCGACATATTGGCTCGAAGTTTTACTGTGAAAATATCACAGCCGATACATCGGCTAAAAGTAATTTAGTTTCAACTACAGCGCTGATATATCAGCTTTAGAAAATTAAAAAGGGTTAGTTGACAATACATCCCTACTAACTTAATTCCGTTTCCTATAATTTATTTTCACACCATTTTTCTTCTCAGTGAAAGCATTTCGAAATTATAAATTCAATGAAGATTGCCTGGTTTTCCTGCTGTCTTCCAAGTGTATAGCTCTAGTCGGAGTTATTGGCCCCTTACGACCACTCTTTACAGAGACACTCAGACGTTTGTTCCCCCAAACATTGCCCTGCGTGTATTGTGTTTCCCCTACTTTGTGTATGTATGTATGTGTCTGTCAGTGTGGGGAGAGAAAGATTGCGTCGGCACCCATCTTCATATGGACACACCCCGCATTTTCTTTAAAACTGAGAAAAGCGCGGACAACTCGGCCTGGGTGCCCGGAACTTTGGCTTTCCGATATGGGACCTGTCCCTTCGACATTATTTTCTCTGTTTAGTGTATATATTGATCTTACCACCTCCTCGATGTACTTACACACTCCATTTACCTCAGCCTTGGATGTCAGCCCATTCCTTACTATGTCCAGCTCCAACCGCATTCCAGGGTCTGGCGGCGCCTACACGCCTGCGTCGGGCACTCCAATGAAGATTGAAAATAGTATCGAGATAGGAAAATGGGGAAATATCAGAAAGAAAAACAGGGAAATAATGACTCTTTTATACTTTTAAATACACTTTATTTATATAATAACATAGACAATTCATAAAACCAGACATTTTTTAATCAATTACTGAATGGAAACAATTTGACTCTCTTTAAAGAGTTAATGAAAATTGAATTAGTAGGAAGGAAATCAAGGAGATAATAAATATTTTGTTTTTTTTAAACAGATTTTATTTCTTTATATAATAACATAAGACAATGAATCAATTATTGCTTAAAACTATACATTTTTAAACCAATTACTGAATGTAAACAACTTTACTATTTTAAAATGATTTATTTGTGTTGATAAAAGCAATACATTACAACAATATAAATTAAAAATTGTAAAAGGGTTATATAATAAAAATAAAGGAGATCATCACAATAAAATAATAAACCAATATAATCGACTTAATTCATCCCTGCAAGAAAACCTTTATTTTACTCTCACAAGTGATGAGCGTACTTAAAAGTCCACTGTGTGTGGCCTAAATGATAAGAAGGTGTCTTCCAATAAGGGGATTGCGTGTTCGATTTCCGTTAGAACCCAGATTTTTAAAAAAGGTTTCGGTCTTCTTTTTATGTCTTTATAATATCTTTCTTGTGGTTGAAAGAGATTATCACGTGGCAATAAGCCCACCAGGTTGCACTGTATACAACGAAAGTGTTAAACAATAATGCAAATATCTGAGAATCAATGTTGATATGCAGTCGGACAGGATGCACATGTGTTGCGATAAATAGAATGATATGCACTAAGGTAGGATGCACACGTGTTGCAATAAAACAATGATCCGCTCAGATAGAATGCAAACGTGTCGCAATAATATGCATTTATGAAGGATGCACATGTGTTTCAATAAAACAGCGATGTGCACTCGGGAAGGATGTATACGTGTTGCAATAAATCAGAATGATGTGCACTCGGGCAGGATGCACGTGTTGTTATAAAATGGAATATGTACTCAGTCGGACGCGCCCGTGTTGCAATAATACAGAATAAAGTTTGCCATGAAAATGTTTTGTCATGAAAGAAAAAGGGCACACGAAAAAAAGTTTGCCATGATCGAGGACAACAGTTGACGATGCAGCGATGAATTCGGAAGTTTTCGATTAGTTAGAATCGTATAGCATAGAATCTACCGCATCGCCAGTTTTTGAACGATGTCAAAAAACCACGCCAAGACCATTCGACACCATCATCGAGGTCAATGGTACGTCGCGTGATTCTAGTTTGTGTGTTACGGAAGCTAACATCATCGTAACCATCGCACTGCCAAGAGAACAAGCAGGTGTGCGACAACAATTTGTCGAGTATGCGAAGAGACTGTTATTCTACATCAGGATAAAACATCAGTTCAGCATTCAACATCTAGCTTCGTATCAGGCTAGAATGAGAATGCTTCTACGACAATACAAAGAGTATAAGAAGCAGTATGCCCGCCTCAAATTGTACACTTCGATAAGAGACAAGTATACACCTCAATAAGTAAGAAGAGAAGAGACAAAGGTAGAATATCATCACAACTATCCGACGTCAGCTTACGCACGTTAATGGAAAGACGGAACTATCCGAGAATTCAAAAAATGGTTCGGCTTAGTTCTTATAATGGCGATAGTCCGAAAAAATACCATCGGCGATTGATTATTGGTCCACAAATCCTCGGATAGAGAGCCCATATTTTAGGAAGTCAATGAGCCGCGATAGGTTTCAACAAATTTTAAAATATCTTCATTTTTCTGATAATGACGAAATTCAGACCGCAAGCACAAACCGTCTACTCAAAATTCAAAAGAGGTGCGACTACTTTACGAAGAAATTCCAGGAAGTGTATAAGCCGAATGGAACCCTATCTCTGATTTCAGGCGAAAAAAGACAGTGAGATGAATCCAAATTCAAACGAGCAGATGTCTCAGCCACCATACTCGCCTCCAGCTGAGGAACATTTGATGAGTTTCCAATCTAGTGATGAAATGATGTGACTTTTATATCAAATAACTAATAAGACGAATTCTACACACATCGGAAGGATTTCTCTCGAGTAGAATTATTGAATTTATATTAATGTTGTAGAATTATATTTTCATAAATAGTCATAAATAGCTATTAAAATTTAATTCATGGTATATATCGTGAGCATGATGTGCATTTTTATATAAACAAATTTTAAGAGGACCGTGTGAGACTGATATGACTAACGTTTTCCCATCGGTCCAGAGCTATTAATACGTCTTATAAACAGATTCAGGGATACATAACTCTACCAAGGTCTATAAATGTCTGCCATAAGTACTGTTGTTGTTACAGCTATGAGACATCATCCGTGTAACACCACGGAACCAATGTGTGATTGTTGTGATACGACGTTTTCCCATCGCTTTGCGAGTGATTACAAGTAAATCTTAAACAAATCATAAAACTAATTGCCTAACCATCGGCTCTATAACCAACATGTATGTGATGTCAGAATCTCGCGGGTATAATATGAGCGTAGCAGCCTCTCTCGCTTCCTTCTCCGGTCCAACGTCATCCAGCTAAAAGCTCTTATACTTATCACTGGTCGCTGTAGCTTAATTCCAAGTATTCTAAAGGTATTTCTATAAACTGACTGTTCACTTTATTTCCATAAAATTAGCTGGACGAAATTCTATCCATACGAGGATTTTGTTATTGCCGTGCGTTGATAATTGAGTGAATTCAGATAATTTATCCAAGTGACAATCTTGAGATTGACGTACAACTTTATCTCTGGTCAAAATCAGCTGATTCTCACAGAATGTGATGTCCTGAAGTCTTCAGGACCGGGACGAATCTCAAGGAGCACACTCGAAATTCCGTTTGGTCGCGTGTGACTGTATTACGGCACGAGTTGAAGCCCACCAACCATACTGGGGCGACTTCTTCATTTCAACGGTCCTGTAGTAGCAGCATAAGGCCTGAGAACCCTATAGCAGTCAACCTGTGGTCTTGCATCTGATGCTGAACATTGAAAATACATTGTGTCAATTGTATTGAAGTAAGGTGAATTTATTTATTTTCTTTGCTTGTCATTTTATGGTGATATCTGAGTCAATTTAGAGATTAGTGATATCTAATTATTGAGAATTGGCACAACTCCGCAACGCACTGTTGTGAAATTACCCCTCGAATAAAAAATACTTTGTCTGTCTGTCCATCTGAAAGGATAGCGGAGTATCAGAAAGTAATCTGGCCAATTGAAGTAATCTGACGGGCTATCAGCTCGTCAAGATCAAATATATAACTATTTAACAGCAAATATGTGTTTCATTGTATATTTCTACCTATCCAAGCACTGACGACTGACTACTTCTTCCCCATGACCACTTGGGGGTTATGTTTGACGTCGCAATAGATTGCGAAAATATTTCATTTTCACTATCGACCGATTTTTACTTATACGAGTAGAGCGATGCATTTCAATAGCAATGAAATAGACAACTCTAGTTTAGGAAAAATACAGCCGCTGATCGATTTTATCAATCAGAGGATGCGTACCATTTATTCACCGAAAAAAAACCTTTGTACTCTGACCAATTAATTGTTTTAAAAAACAAAAACTATAGTGAAAATTTAAATTATGCTTCGATAAATGAAGTAGAAATAAATAAAAATCGTTTTGGGAATTTACCATATACGAGTATATTAAATTGGAAATATGCCATAGGAACATTGCTAGGACCTGCAAATTCTTAATAGATACAGGTGCCGCCATATCCTTTATAAAAAATGACGTCATATCATACTTTCAACATAATAATGTAAAATTAAAATTGGGAATAATCAAATTGCAAATTAAAGGCATAGAAAAATCTGAAACTATTTCAGAAACTGAAGGTACTCTCATTTTAAAATTCTAAATTAATGAATGTTGCATTAAACATTTATTTCACGTTATATCAGACATTAATAACTATTTAGCAAGAACAAATCCACTCGTTCAGGCTACTTGTATTCCATCACATGCACTCAGACCTAGGTCGTCCCAGCTAATACTGTAGGTGAACTAATCAGGCAACAGATAATGATCTTCTTATGTAAATCACACTGAACGGGGACTTATTTTGTCCCCCATAACAGCGTAGGTGGCGGTAGAATCAAACTGAACTGAACTGAGTTGGATTACTTTTTACTTCCATCGTAACTATTCTGTTAAAAAAACTTATCATCTCTGATTTCAGGCGAAAAAAGACAGTGAGATGAATCCAAATTCAAACGAGCAGATGTCTCAGCCACCATACTCGCCTCCAGCTGAGGAACATTTGATGAGTTTCCAATCTAGTGATGAAATGATGTGACTTTTATATCAAATAACTAATAAGACGAATTCTACACACATCGGAAGGATTTCTCTCGAGTAGAATTATTGAATTTATATTAATGTTGTAGAATTATATTTTCATAAATAGTCATAAATAGCTATTAAAATTTAATTCATGGTATATATCGTGAGCATGATGTGCATTTTTATATAAACAAATTTTAAGAGGACCGTGTGAGACTGATATGACTAACGTTTTCCCATCGGTCCAGAGCTATTAATACGTCTTATAAACAGATTCAGGGATACATAACTCTACCAAGGTCTATAAATGTCTGCCATAAGTACTGTTGTTGTTACAGCTATGAGACATCATCCGTGTAACACCACGGAACCAATGTGTGATTGTTGTGATACGACGTTTTCCCATCGCTTTGCGAGTGATTACAAGTAAATCTTAAACAAATCATAAAACTAATTGCCTAACCATCGGCTCTATAACCAACATGTATGTGATGTCAGAATCTCGCGGGTATAATATGAGCGTAGCAGCCTCTCTCGCTTCCTTCTCCGGTCCAACGTCATCCAGCTAAAAGCTCTTATACTTATCACTGGTCGCTGTAGCTTAATTCCAAGTATTCTAAAGGTATTTCTATAAACTGACTGTTCACTTTATTTCCATAAAATTAGCTGGACGAAATTCTATCCATACGAGGATTTTGTTATTGCCGTGCGTTGATAATTGAGTGAATTCAGATAATTTATCCAAGTGACAATCTTGAGATTGACGTACAACTTTATCTCTGGTCAAAATCAGCTGATTCTCACAGAATGTGATGTCCTGAAGTCTTCAGGACCGAGACGAATCTCAAGGAGCACACTCGAAATTCCGTTTAGTCGCGTGTGACTGTATTACGGCACGAGTTGAAGCCCACCAACCATACTGGGGCGACTTCTTCATTTCAACGGTCCTGTAGTAGCAGCATAAGGCCTGAGAACCCTATAGCAGTCAACCTGTGGTCTTGCATCTGATGCTGAACATTGAAAATACATTGTGTCAATTGTATTGAAGTAAGGTGAATTTATTTATTTTCTTTGCTTGTCATTTTATGGTGATATCTGAGTCAATTTAGAGATTAGTGATATCTAATTATTGAGAATTGGCACAACTCCGCAACGAACTGTTGTGAAATTACCCCTCGAATAAAAAATACTTTGTCTGTCTGTCCATCTGAAAGGATAGCGGAGTATCAGAAAGTAATCTGGCCAATTGAAGTAATCTGACGGGCTATCAGCTCGTCAAGATCAAATATATAACTATTTAACAGCAAATATGTGTTTCATTGTATATTTCTACCTATCCAAGCACTGACGACTGACTACTTCTTCCCCATGACCACTTGGGGGTTATGTTTGACGTCGCAATAGATTGCGAAAATATTTCATTTTCACTATCGACCGATTTTTACTTATACGAGTAGAGCGATGCATTTCAATAGCAATGAAATAGACAACTCTAGTTTAGGAAAAATACAGCCGCTGATCGATTTTATCAATCAGAGGATGCGTACCATTTATTCACCGAAAAAAAACCTTTGTACTCTGACCAATTAATTGTTTTAAAAAACAAAAACTATAGTGAAAATTTAAATTATGCTTCGATAAATGAAGTAGAAATAAATAAAAATCGTTTTGGGAATTTACCATATACGAGTATATTAAATTGGAAATATGCCATAGGAACATTGCTAGGACCTGCAAATTCTTAATAGATACAGGTGCCGCCATATCCTTTATAAAAAATGACGTCATATCATACTTTCAACATAATAATGTAAAATTAAAATTGGGAATAATCAAATTGCAAATTAAAGGCATAGAAAAATCTGAAACTATTTCAGAAACTGAAGGTACTCTCATTTTAAAATTCTAAATTAATGAATGTTGCATTAAACATTTATTTCACGTTATATCAGACATTAATCTCGAATATTATGGTATATTAATAGGTAATGATTTCTTCATAAATAAACGCTGTAAAATAAATAACGACTCAAATGTGCTGAAAATAAGTGACAAAATTGGATTGCCATTAATGAAGAATACGTTCTTATATCAAATAAAGCCCAGGTCTGACACATTCTTGAAAGTAGACGTGATAAACCCTGAAATTAAGGAAGGTTTAATTCTGGACCTTAATATAGGAGAGAACTTAAAAGTATCAAACGTATTGACAGAAGTCGATGAAGATAATAAATGTCTAATATCTTGTGAGGAATATTTCTTTAACACGTTGTGTGCGGAGTACGCGCCAGGCGCGTACAGCTAACATATCCCGCGGTGCGGAGTACGCGCTAGGCGCGGATGGCCGGTAATAATTAGTCACGTCACTTAAAAGTGTCTTTGCATAATTAAAACGATACTCATCCAATCTTATCACAATATTTTATGTCAGTGTGTTCATAAATATGAGCAGATGCGGTCGTGAGAACACGTGTTGTTTTTTTACTGTAAAGCTGGGTTTACACCAGGCGTCGGCAACCTATGGCACGCGTGCCAGGCTTGGCACGCGATGGGGTTCTGAATGGCACTCTACAAATAATCAGGGAAATCGCGAAAATATCGAGACGAAGTGATTTTTAAATAAGAGAAAATGTTTAATTATAATTATTTATCTAACGTGGCTCGCCAATGTCACGAAAATCTGCGCGAAGGGTGAGTGAGAGCGCATTCGGAGTAAAAGGGATGAAACATGCGTAGCGCCGACTAGTTATCGAAGCGGACTTCACGTATGTTCAAGCCGGAATGACATTCGCCCCTCTCTTTCTCGTTTTGCTACTGCGCACCATTTGCCTGTAATACCAGTTAAACTTGCATTTCGTTTAATACTGGTCGTTACTTTCCGTTCTAACTTTTTTGTGAAGACTTGTATCTTATTGGTTTAATATTTGTTATAATTCATCCATATTTAATCAAATGGAGGGTAAGAAACAAAAACTAAATGTTCGCGGGTTTCAAGACTATTGGACGAATGAATATGGATTTATACAACAAAAGGATCGTGCTGTATGTGCGATATGTCGCGTGAGTGGATGAATGTTGATAATTTTGAAATGGAACTTATCGAACTAATATCTTCAGAATTATGGAAAACAAAATTTAAGGAATTACGAAAAAATCTGGAAGATAACTCTATGGAAAAATCGACTGCTATATTAAATTGTTGGATGTCATTGCCGGAAAGATTTAATTGTTTAAAGAAAATTGCATGTGCTCTCCTTTCCGCTTTTGGTTCCACATATCTCTGTGAACAAATTTTTTCTCACATGAAACATATTTTGAGTCCACAAAGAAGTCGTTTAACAACTGAACATTCAGAATCTTGTGTGAAATTAAAAGTCACAAATTATACCCCTCCCCTGATATTGAAATATTAAGCAAAAATGTGCAGGGACAAGGTTCGCATTAAATTTTTTTAATTTATGTTAGAATTTTATGTTATTTTTTAATAAATATGTTTAAAAGATAAATTTGGTATAAAATTCTTCTCTAGAACCCCATTATATAATTTAGAATTAAGGCGGCACCCTGAATCATATTGGTAGAGTGGCTTGGCACACCACAGCTAAAAGGTTGCCGACCCCTGGTCTACACTATATATAAAGTGAACAAAATTGTTGATTGACATTGAAGACTTCTGAAACTTGTGTTTATTCTACTTTTATTCATTTTACTGACTATATATATAGTTTTAGTTATTAGTTTCATTAAGTTATTAGTACATTTAGCCTTTTTTTTAACATAATGGATAACCCCTCGACTTCTAAAAACAGAAAAATGGCGGAAAATAGTAGTGATAGTGAAAATTCAAATTTAAGTGATAGTGACGAATTTAGTGATCATAATGAATCCGAATTAAGTAGTTCTTATGAAACCGATGATGATACAGATAGTGACTCTGAAAGTGAAATCTCTGAACAAACACCACCTTCACAATCACCTCCGAGAGACCAACCTTCTACATCCAGGGACAATAGTCAAATTGAAAATCCACCATCTCCAGATATCCCTCAGTGGTCAAATAATCGGATACCAGCCGAGACATTTCCATTTTTGGGTAACTCAGGGTTAAAAATCGATATGCCAGGAAACAAACCCATCGACTTTTTTAATATCATTGCTAATGATGTTTTTTACAACCTCATTATTAACGAGTCGAATGAATATGCGGCAGAAATTTTAGCTCATTCTGAAAGAGCAACAAGTAGAATACGTTCCTGGAAAAATATTACAGTGGCTGAATTTAAAATATGGCTAGGACTTTTATTTCACATGGGAACCATTAAACTGAATAGACTCAACGATTATTGGAAGAAACACCATCTCTTTGATTTAAAAGCTTTCTCGCAATACATGTCCCGGGACAGATTTTTGGTGATTCTTCGGACACAACATTTTAACAAAAATACGGAAGAAACAACTAGTTTGGATAAAATTCAGTCACTTATAATTTTTTTCAATGACAGGATGAACGCAATATACGAACCATCGACGAGTCTTTAGTGTTGTGGAGAGGAATCAACTTCAATTTGGCCAGTATATAAAAGGGAAAAAGGGAAAATATGGTGTAAAGATATATATGCTGGGAGAATCAAATGGCTTAGCATTAAAATTAATAATATATGGTGGCGCTGCGCTGCTGACAAAGAATTAGGTGGGAAAGACCACACCGAGAGGGTTGTCAAATTGTTAATGGAAGGAAAGACTGGAAAAGGTCATTCAGTATACATGGATAATTATTATAATAGTGTTCCTCTCACACAGGAATTACTAGATAAGGCAACATACGTCACCGGAACTCTTAGAACTAATAGGAAAGTTAATCCGTTTGAGGTGAAAAATAAAATGCTAAAAACTGGAGAATCCATTAGCCGATACACCGATCGCGGAGTATGCGTCACTAAGTGGAAAGATCGTCGGGAAGTATTGGCGATTTCATCGGAATTCGATGGCCAGTTGACAGAAACAACAAACCGCCATGGAAAGTTGCGAGTGAAACCAAATATGATAGTAGCATATAATAAATACATGAGCGGCGTCGACTTTCATGATCAGATGTTGTCTTATTATCCATGCGAGAGAAAGACGCTTCGCTGGTATAAAAAAATCGGCATTCATATATTCCAGTCGATTCTTCTAAATGCGTACTATTTGTATAATGCAAATAGCGACAAAAAGGGAACTCTTTATGATTTTAGAATGTCAGTAATAGAAGAATTAGTTGGGCCCCCTCCATCTCCATTCCACGTATCATTAAAAAAAATACACCTTCCATCATTATTTGAAAAAGACAATAGAGGTAAAACGAAAAGAAAGAGGTGCACATATTGCTGGAAAATCGACCGCACACGCAAAGACACAATTTATGGCTGTATGGATTGTCCCGGAAAAGTTGGTCTGTGCCTGGATCCATGTTTTAGGTTATTTCATGAATATAATTAATAGTGTTATTGAGT
Organism: Odontocerum albicorne; assembly: GCA_949825065.1. Taxonomy (NCBI): domain Eukaryota; kingdom Metazoa; phylum Arthropoda; class Insecta; order Trichoptera; family Odontoceridae; genus Odontocerum; species Odontocerum albicorne. The sequence goes on from OX463867.1 coordinate 4,436,923, forward strand.
GCGAAACGGACGGATACTTAGAATTTTTAGTGTTTTATGAGACAGTTTTTTTTTTCATTTTTTGTCAAGTATCTGTAACATTTTCAACAATGAACAAAACGTACAAGCTGTAAAAAACCCAAAGGAATACTACAGGTAAAAAATAATATTTTCAAAGAAAATTAATTAGATATTTCTATGCATGATTTGCAGTGTAAACTCAGCTTTAGTGCTCTCAATGACTCGTGTTAACACTTGCTTATTTCGTAGTGTGAGTCAGCAACCGCCGCGCGTGAATGCTTCACACAAAGGAGACAGTATATACTAGCATCTCCAAAAAAAAATATCTTATTTCATATTTGTAATATAGTTTTAGATTTGAAAAATTGCTATTTTTCAGCACCCCACGATTGTTCGCGATTTATCGGCCGCAGTGAACGTGTTAATTTACTGAATCAAAATGGATATAGAATTCCTGCAGGATTCGTCGGACGCCATCTCGAGATAGTGGCCGGCCTGCAAATTAGGAGAGTCATAAATTGTCGTTAATTCTGACCGTTTGCTAGTGCAAGGTCAATAATATTCACGAAATTCTGTGTTGTTCTAGAATTAATGTTTCATGGTCAAAGGAAAAATTAAATCATTATTATTTAATAGAGGCGCCAATAATCCACATTCCGGATACGCCCGAAATGGACTGGCAAACTACTATTGCCACAAACCGTAAAAGGGCTCTTCAATCTCTAGAAAGCCCCCCACTCGCCCGTCCCCAGATAAACCCGAAGCCCGCTGGTGCCACCGCGGCCCAATCCAGCAAAAAGATGAGGCCCACTCAACCCTCCTCTCCCCGCAGCCCCCGCCCCACCTCCAAATAAAGACTCGCCGACTCTACTTCCGGTCAAGAGAGACCGCATCCCCCCTATCGTCCTTCACAAATCGGACAAATACGGAGAACAAAACTCAGGTCTCAAAAAATCAACTTCTCCTCGAAGTTACAACCCAACGGTGATCTAAGAATCACCACTGAAACCGTTGAGGCTTACCGCGCCCTCGTCCACGTCACTGATTCTCTCGCTCCATTTGGAGAATGAAAAGCCCCTGCTAGCCGTCATCCGTGGCATACCGACCTCTATCAGTGTCGAGGGCATCATGGACGAGCTTAAATCTCTCGATTATCAGGTTCTGAATGTATACCGCATGAAGAACCGGATTAGAGTAGAACTCCCCATGGTCATCGCCAAAGCTGACAAGGGACTCATCCGGCAAAAAAATCTTCACGGAACTCCGCGGTGTACTCGATATCCGAGTCACAGTGGAGGAACTAAACAAGCGAAAGGGAATGGGACAATGTCACCGTTGCCAGCAATTCGCCCATTCCGCCGGCAACTGCCAAGCCCCAGCCACATGTGTGAAATGCGGCAGAGCACAACACACCTCCAATTGCAGGAAGCCCGCGGACACTCCCGCCACCTGCTGTAACTGTGGAGGCCCACACACGGCCAATTTCAGAGGCTCCCCCCTTTCCCAAAAAGCAGCCCCTCTCAAACCGATCCCCCCCCCACCGCCCCCTATCCCCACCCACCTGGCAAACAATGCCACCCATCGATTTTTCGCCCCCCAGAGTGCATCGAGACTGGTCACATGCAGCGCGTCAAACGCGAACATCGCAACCCCGCGCCCCCTATTATCGTCATCTACACCCCAAAACTACACATTACCTTTTTTCGAGTCTTAGTGGAGAGGTTCTTAGTATGATATCTCACCTAAAGATCACCAATGAGAGCTATGCGGTGGCCTTAGCCATTCTGACTAAGCGCTATGAAAACCGCAGGGTACTCATTGACCGGTTTGTGGATGTCATATTGGAGCTTCCCACTATCACATCCCGCTCAGATATCCGTCAGCTGTTCTTAACTCCCCTCGTTTCAGCTCAATCAGCACTACAAAATTTAAATCTGCCCATTAAAGAGTGCGATTACGTTTTCGTATCCATATTGGTACGAAAACTGAAAGGTGAACTCCGCTCTTTATTCGAACGTAGGCACGGGTCGGATGAGCGTCTGCCTACCCTTCAACATTTAATCACGTTTCTTGAAGAACATGCACGTTGTGTTGAAACAGAAAGAGCCAGCACATCTAATCAGCCCATTCATCAGCCCTCACCACTCTTTTATGGCTCAGGCAGACAGTCATCCACCCTGCAGCGTGCTCATACTCCACATAGACAGCAGTTTCGGTGCATTCAGTCTCCTCAACCAGCTTACTCGCCCAAGACATCCACCGACTCCAAACTAAGGGGGATTGCACGATCAGACTGAAGCGACTCTCACCATTTCTGAAAGAAAACCTGTTGAGAGTCGGTGGACGTCTCTCTCACGCTTCACTCAGATACGACGCTCAACATCAGTTCATTCTTCCGAGCTCTAGCCCACTCGTAGATCTCATAATTGACCACTACCACAAAATACACTGCCATCCTGGTGCCGACACACTACATGCACTCTTACGCCAGCAATACTGGATACTATCAGCACGCCGTGTCATCAGGCATCGAGTATACAAATGTGTCCGATGTTTTCGTTGTCGCGCTCAGCCCAAGGCTCCATATATGGCCGACCTTCCCGCGGATCGAGTTACACCACAGCCGGTGTTCTCTCAAGTCTCTACTGATTTTGCTGGCCCTTTCCTTGTTAAATCCAGCACCTTGAGAAGCGCAAAACTTTTGAAGGCGTACGTACTTCTGTATCTTTGTGTGCCTCTCCACAAAGGCGGTTCACCTGGAGCCAGTCTCTTCACTCAGCACGGACGCCTTTTTCACAGCACTACAACGGTTCGTTTCCCGTCGCGGTGTGCCTGTTCTCATCCGATCCGATTGTGGCACGAATTATGTAGGTGCTAGGAATCAGCTCATGGAGGTACAAAGATTTCTTTCAGTCAATGAAGATAAAATCACTCACAAACTTACTACTCAGCACATCACGTGGTTGCTCAACCCACCTTCAGCTCCATCATTTGGCGGTCTCCATGAAACCGCGGTAAAATCCACAAAACAGTTACTTTATAGAATCATAGGTGATCAGCACTTAACCTTTGAGGAATTTTCTACACTCTTAACACGAATCGGGGCTGTCCTTAACTCCAGGCCTCTCTGCCCTCTTTCCTCTGATCCTTCAGACTTTGAACCCCTTACAGCTGGCCACTTCCTCACAGGCCGCCCACTAACTGCCTTGCCCGAAACATCCTTCGACGATAGGCCCTTGACCACACTCAGACGATTTCGGCTCATACAAGCCATCTCTCAGCGCTTTTGGTTCCTGTGGATTAAATCCTATCTCCACACCCTTCAAACCCGCTCAAAATGGCTTTCACCATCCTCCCCTCCTCAAATCGGAGAGCTCGTCCTGATAAAGGACAACCTACCACCACTGAGATGGCGACTCGGACGCATCACCCGCACCATACCAGGCAGCGATGGAGTGACACGTGTGGTGGACCTAAACACAGCCAGTGGACAATTGAGAAGGCCGGTTGCAAAGCTGGGCCGGTTCCCATTGGAGGTCCTCCCGGCGCCCCAGGATGTTCACGCCATAGCGTGACGCAAATTTACTATTCCGCTCGTGGGCTGCTCTGTCGTCGCTCCTGGCCCTGTCGCGCGCGGGCCGCTTTATTATCGCCGCCAGCCCTGCCGCGCGATCGAATATTGTTCACACCTGTCTTAAATTATAGTATTGTCGCAGTATAACGGTTTTAACTCGACGACCATATTCCGGTCGTTACGTCCACTTGTGCACGAACCACCGCCCGGGCGACACGTCAGGAGGACCAGTAACAACCAATACGCTTCATCACCAGAAGAACCAGACGAATAAATCACCAACCGCTGTGACGCTCCAAGAGTTCTAGAAGATCAGCCGATACCTCCGAATCCCGTCATCAACACCCGTGAGTACCATTCCTATATTTCCACCTGAAAGTTTGGCTTTCGCCGAACTAAGCACCATAGACCACTGCCACATCCCCTCCCCTATCACCAGTCAGTTTTTTTGGGATAATTTTCATTGATTATCTTCAAAAAGGAAAAACAATCAACGGCGAGTATTATGCGAACTTATTGCAGCGTTTGAGTGATGAAATCAAGGAAAAACGGCCGCATTTGGCGAAAAAGAAAGTGTTGTTTCATCAAGAAAATGCACCAGTTCACACATCCGTTATCGCGGTGGCCAAAATCAATTAATTAAAGTTCGAATTGCTTCCTCACGCACCCTATTCGACAGATTTAGCCCCCTCGGATTATTTTCTTTTTCCAAATGGCTCGGTGGTAAAAGATTTGCCAACAATGAAGAGGTGGAATCTGCGGTTAATGGCTATTTTGAGGCGCTCGACGGTTCTCACTATAAACATGGTATCGAAGCTATTTAACATCGCTGGGAAAAGTGTGTCGAGCTGAAAGGAGACTATGTTGAGAAATAAAAATATTTTTGCTAGGTCGGGTACTTTTGGGACTACCCTACAATGTTGGAGAGTGCGGCGACTGCCACGCCTCACGGAATGTGCCTCCACGGAAGCCGTCGTCGAATACGCTGTAGCGTACGCAATGTGGTCGCTACAGTCGAGGGCTTGGAGGGAGAATACCTCGCGTCGCCGCAACTCTTAACCGAGATGGTAACAAAGTTACCCTTGAGTGTCCGATTCATGTGGTTCGGATCACGAATCGGACAACCGCAGAGAGCTACGGTCAACGAGCTAGCTGCCTGGCTGTTGCAGTTGTGCAATGTCGCCCCCTACGCCGGAGGACTGGACCCGCAGCTGTTCTCGCGACTGCGGAGACTGCTGTTCTCGCGACTGAAGAAGAAATTGGCGATTACGTATGTGAACTTGGGTCAAATTACGGGTCAAGTGTTAGTGAAGACGATAATATTTCCAACCTTAGTGATGTTATTGATTCCGATCATTATCGGAATCAATATTTTCATCATTATGAAAATGTTGGATTTGGCGGCGAATCGTCTACAGAAACGTTTTCATCTTCGTGGCTTTCGGGTCCACATATTCCGGTTATTCATAATTTTAACGCATTTTCAGGAGTGAATCCAGACATTACGTTTTCTGATAACTCCACCGAACTTGACTATTTTGAACATTTTCTCAATAAAGATATAACTAGCAAAATTGTTGACGAAACGAATAGTTTTTATCAACATGAAATTAATAATAAAAGTTTTGGAGATAAATCAAGGATAAGAAGATGGTATGATACATTTATTTACGAAATGTACATATTTGTAGCAGTTACAATGTTAACACACAGCGGTCCGCTCGCACGGAAACGTGTGTTTCGCGCCGCACTTATGTAGATCCGTTCACACGAAAACGTGAGTTCAGTAGTATGAACTTTTGACTTGAAAATTTATATACTAGTATGCGCAAGCAATATTTCTTTCTGATTTCATCGAAAGATGGTGCTATATATATTCAAGATATTGTTCAAGTTTTGAAATTATAAAAAACATATTTCGTTTTTTTTCAATAGATGGCTTTCAAAAGAACGAAATATTTTACGCGAATGGCATTATTTGAATGATCGAAGTAATATGGGCACTAAGTAACAAAAAAAAGTATGCAGTTTCGTTCTATATGTCATATAGAACGAAACTGCTTTCAATAAAAAAAAAATGTTTGGTACTTAGTGCCTATTTTACTTCGACCATTCATTTATTTTACTTCAGGATAAGATGTTTTTATAAATGTATCAATTTAGTTCATCACAAATGATCGTTTGTGACGTAACGTAGAATCACTCTATTTTTCATAGGTGATGCATTTGTTTCTATCGCGTAAAAAAAAACTTTTTTATTTTTTGTGTGAAATTTTATGTTATTGCGAACAATTGGTTTATTGGAAAATTTATTCCTAGCTGGTTTACTCTTTCTCTTTTTTATTACTCCACAAATATGGATAAGAAAGTAGAGGATACGTTCGCAGAGCAAAATTTTGAAGATGATTTATCTGATGTTCCGAATGATTTGGACACTGATTCCTCTGTGAGGACTAACCGACCACGGGTGATGCGTCTTCCTTCATCCGAAGAAGAGGATTTGCTGATAGATTGGAGCGATTACGATCCACCCAGAACAAATAATGACTTCGAGGGGAGTCCGGGTGTTAAAATGTGAGTGAAATAGCGTCGCTGTATATTGGAGATGATTTATTCATGAAAATTGCAGAAGAAACAAATAAGTATCGCCAGAGAAATTTTCATAAATATAAAAACATCGATTATACGGCAAAATGGGCCGACGTTACAGTAAAAGAGCTAAAAAAACATTCTTCGCTCTAATTATACTCATGGGCCTTGTGAGGGAATGGAGTATCAACGCTTATTGGTCCACAGATGGTTTGATTGAGACAAACATCTTTGGGGAAACAATGAGCAGGAATCGGTTCAAAAAAATCTTATCATTTTTACATTTCTCAGACAATGATAATGTGCCGGAAGGTTCAAATAGACTAATCAAAATACAACAAGTCGTTGATTACTTCTTAAAAACATTTAATGAAGTCTACAAACCACAACAAAATCTTTCGTTGGATGAAGGGATGATACCGATACCCTGGAGGGGGAAGTTACGTTTTCGGGTATATAATTTTTTGCGAAATACGCCGGCCTCCAGCCGACGCTATAAATGAAGAAAACATCACTGTTTATTTACAAAGTTCTACTCGTAATAAAGTAACATAACATCCTAGGAATTCTCGCTTGTTAAGTAATTGCACGTGCATTTTATAAACAAATTTAGGAGTACATAACTCTACCATGGTCAATAAATTTCAGCCGTGATTACTGTTGTTGCAGCTGTGATTGGCCGTTAAAATTCCATTCAACGGCCATAAATCTTAATTGCCTAACTGTCACCGCTCTAATTATCGCTTCGGCGTGATTGCACGTGCATCTTATAAACAAATTTGTCAGAATCCTGCTGCCTACATATGAAATTGGCGTTTTGCCGTACTGGCAACTTTGATCTCAAATATCTTCTCTTTGGTTAGGAATTCCAAATTCAAATTTATACAGCTATTTACTCAAGTATTTGTGTTTCGAAAATTATAATTCATTTGTTTTTTCAATTGTTTTTTTTCTTTGCGTCACTCAGTTTACAAAATGGAAAACTTGAAATATCGCGTTATTTACGAGTACGAGTTCCACCGTGGCACCAGTGCTGCAGAAACGGCTCGAAGGATTAATGATGTGTATGGCGACGGTGCCGCAAAAGAAAACACAGTGCGTTTTTGGTTCCAACGTTTTCGTTCTGGAAATTTCGACCTGCAGAACAAGCCTCGTGGACGGCCGGAGACCAAAGTTGATAATGAAGAATTGAAGGCTATTGTGGAAGCGGATCCATCGCAAACCACGTCCGAGTTAGCTGCAGGCTGCGGTGTTAGTGATAAAACTGTTTTAATCTACTTGAAGCAAATTGGGAAGGTGAAAAAGCTTGAAAGGTGGGTACCTCACGAATTGAGTGAAGCAAATCAACAAACGCGCGTTGACTGCTGCGTTGCATTACTCAACCGGCACAATAATGAAGGGATTTTGAATCGAATCATTACCTGTGATGAAAAGTGGATCCTGTATGATAATCGGAAGCGCTCATCGCAATGGCTGAACCCTGCCGAACCAGCCAAACCATGCCCCAAGCGAAAATTGACTCCAAAAAAGTTACTTGTGAGCGTTTGGTGGACTAGTGCTGGTGTCGTTCACTACAGCTTTCTTAAATCTGGCCAGACGATTACGGCAGATGTCTATTGTCAGCAACTGCAAACCATGATGGAAAAGCTAGCTGCTAAACAACCGAGGCTGGTTAATCGCTCTAGGCCACAGCTGCTTCATGATGACGCTAGACCACACACTGCACAACAGACGGCTACCAAATTAGAAGAGCTTCAATTGGAATGTCTAAGACATCCACCGTACTCTCCGGACCTTTCCCCAACAGATTACTATTTTTTTCGAAATTTGGATAACTTCTTGCAAGGGAAAAAATTCAACTCCGGTGGGGCAGTCCAAACCGACTTCAAAGATTTTATTGATTCCCGTCCGAATGGTTTTTTTAGTAAAGGGATCGATGAACTACCTATGAGATGGCAAAAGTGCATAGATAGCAATGGTACATACTTTGATTAAATAAATATATTATATTAAAAAAAATCAACTTTATGTTCCTCCCAAACAAAACGCCAATTTGATATGTAAGGACCTAATTAGGACCTAATTAATAATAGGCGTGAACAGGCGCTGTGTTGTCTTCTTGGCTAAGACTTCGTCCGGAAAACCTATTATCATTAGTAATGATCGTTGTAATTTAATAACTGAAGTGTTCACTTTATTTCCATAAAATTTGCTGGGTAAATTCTGGATAGTTGGTCAAAACGACGATTTTGTTATTGACGTTCGTCTTTTACTGAGTGAATTCTGGATAATTTATCCAAGTGACGATCTTGAGATTGACGTCCGACTTTATCTCTGGTCAAAGTCAGCTAATTCTGACAAAACATCGAGTGCACAGGAGGTCCAGAAGTCTTCAAAACCGCCACGAATCTCAAAAGGTCCTCTCGAGATTCCGTATCTTCAAGTCTGACTGTATACGGCACGAGTAGACACCCACTACCTATACGACGGCGACTTCTTCACTTCAACGGTCCTGCAATAGCGGCATAAGGTGTCGACGCCTATAGGAGTTAACCCGCGGTCCATACATCCGGTGATGTACATTAAAAATACATTGTGTCAATTGTCTTGAAGTAAGGTGGAAAGAAACGGGAAACTACCACATTAAAGGCCCAAGTGGCATCCCAAGAACCAGCAAAACATGCTGCAAACCAGTCTTAGGACTGCAACCACGGAAGAAAGAAGGTGAAACTTATTTTCTTTGCTTGCCATTGTTCGGTGAATCTAAGTAAATGTAGATATTGGTGATATCCAAGTAAATTTACAGATTGGTGATATCTAATTATTGAGAGTTGGCACAGGTCCGCAACGAACTGTTGCGGAATTACCCCTCAAATAAAAACCTTATATTTTAGATTTTGTCATCTCATCAGGCAGAGTGTTAACCCTTATAACTCCAGAGGCGACATATAGTCGCCATGGTAATTATTTTAATAACTCCAGAGGCGACTATATGTCGCCATTTTTTATGGTTGTATTGTTTACATAAACAAACATCTCGGGACACCCAGGAGCAGGTATAAACATGTTACATTAGTTTCACAACAACTGTTCTACTGTTAAGACGTGTTTCGGTTGAAAAATAATCAGTACGCACCCTTTTACACCGTTGAGATTACACAAGTTTTTTTTTTACCCTCTAAAATAATGGAAAAATCGCAACTGAGTGAAAGTGAAGACGAATTTATTTTAAATGTATATAGTGATGAAAGTTGTGATAGTAACATCAATATTCAGACCTCTAGTGATGAATCAGAGTACATTGGTCATAAAAAACGCAGAGTTGGTCCTCTTCTATCATCAGATAGTTCTTCAAGTACTACAAGCGCTCAAGATTCACAAGACGATGAATGGATTGATATATCCAATACGGTGGATTCTCCTGACATTATAAATTTTGACATCGGAGCTCAGAATGTCGGACCAAATGTTCCTTTAACAATCAAAGAACCAAGTCAATTTTTCAAATTATTTTTCACGGAAGAAATTGTAACGGAGATAATACGGGAAACAAATGCATATGCAAAAGTCAAACTTCAATCAAAAGTTCTAACTGCAAATTCTATTTGGCAAAATTGGCGTGATGTACAAAAAGATGAATTTTGGGCATTCATTGGGGTCATTTTAAATATGGGAACAATGCCACTTGCCAATATGCAAGAATATTGGTCTACTAGAGATAATTCCAGAGTCCCATTCTTTGCAAATATTTTCACGAGATCTCGATTTCATCAAATATTCTGGATGTTACACTTGAATACACAAGAAACTGGCCATAGTGATTTAAGAACACGGATTCAGAAAGTCAGTAATTTTTTAGAATATATAAATAAAAAATTTGCTGACTATTTCATACCCAACAAAAATATCTGTGTTGACGAATCAGTAGTGAAATTCAAAGGAAGAATATGCTTCATCACTTACAATCCAAATAAGCCTACTAAATGGGGAATACGCATTTACGTTTTGGCGGATTCTGAAACATCATATGTGTACAGTATTCTTCCCTATTACGGTAGTATTACTACAGAGAATTTACCAAGCCCAGATTTGCCTGTGAGTTCGAGAATACCCATCTACTTGTTCAGAAAAATTTTGGAGAAGGTACCCCATGCACAAGGATACCACTTGTTTACAGACAGGTACTACACAAGTCTTCCACTTGCTGAAGCACTATTGAAGATGAAATGTCATTTAACTGGGACGATACAGACCAACAGAAAAGGCATTCCGATCACCATAAAAAAACCAAAGTTTGGCAATAAAAAAGTTTTGGCTGTAAGAAAAAGAAAAACAATGCTTTTGGCATGGAAGGATAAAAGAATTATTACAATGCTGAGTACTGGTGATTCTGCTGGCATGTCGTCTGTTTCCAGAACAGGGAAGGGAGGTGTTCAATTAGTTACAGAAAAACCAAATGTAGTACGAAACTACACCAAATCTATGGGTGGAGTAGACCGTGCCGACCAGTATGCTTCCACATATTGTTTTCTCAGGAAGTCATTAAAATGGTGGAGAAAACTTTTTTTCTGGGGAATGGAAATTTGCTCAATCAATGCATACATCCTCTACAAGAATATAAAATTGAAAAATAATGAAAAACCACTAACTCATTTGAAATTTGTCAAGAATTTAGTTGATCAGTTGGTAGGAAACTTTCGGGAGCTGCGAAGTAGGCCATCAACTTCTACTTTTGATGTACGACTAGATGGTAAACTTCATGTTTTGCAGAAGGGAAAGAAGAAGGACTGTGTGGTCTGCTCAAATAGAGGCAAAATGGGCAAACGACATGAAACATATGAGTTTTGCGACACCTGTCCTGGAAAACCTAGGATGCATTTAGGGGATTGTTTCCTCAGATATCATACTTTGAAAGATTATAAAACTAAAAAATAATGTTGAATTGTTATTTTTTTTATCAAAATAAACTCATTTAAACATTTATCTAATAGTTTGAATAAAAAAATTGCATGAAACCTTATTAATTTTTTTTTAAATAAATTATTTCTAAAACCTATCATTTTATAGTAAAATTTCAAAAAAATACCCTGGAGTTGTTGGTATGTCATACAAAAAAAAATCTGGAGTTCAAAGAGTTAAGTGTCATGAGAACTATTTGGCCTTCAGAACTACATGACACGGGCTCTGAAAGTGATGCTGCTGGGAAACCCTTTGAGTGTGATGACTGTGGGGAGATGTACACAAGCAAAGCCAGTTTAATAAACCACATCAGGAACCACAAAGGTATTAATATTAGAGTCTGATCCTCACGCTAATCCTAATCATTTGACTGTTTCTGGCGATGGCACGTGGAAAAAACGAGGCTTCAATTCTCTCTTTGGTGTTACTACGCTCATCGGCAAGTACAGTAAAAAAGTTGTTGATACGATAGTAAAATCAAGTTTTTGTCAAGGGTGTAATCTATGGAAACACAAAAAAAATGATGACATCGAAGCTTATCGAGATTGGTATGAAGAGCATGAAGAAGTATGTACCATAAATCATAAAGGAAGCGCTGGAAAAATGGAAGTTGATGCGATTGTTGAAATGTTTGGGAGATCGGAAACCAAGCATAATGCCAAATATATCCGATATATCGGAGATGGTGACTCAAAAACTTTCAAAGGCATTCTTGATATTAACCCCTACAATGATAATCCGGTGGTAGAAAAAAAGGAGTGTGTTGGACACGTTCAGAAACGCATGGGTTCACGGTTACGTAAAGCCAAAAAAGATAATAACGGTATTGGTGGCAAAGGCGCTGGTAAACTCACTGATAAGCTAATCAATGAATTATCTTTATATTATGGTTTGGCGATTCGTCGAAATCCAAATTCTGTTGAAGACATGAAGAGAGATGTGTGGGCAACCTACTTTCATAAAATTTCAACTAACGAAAATCCTCAACACATGAATTGTTCACCTAGTTGGTGCAAGTATCAGAAAGCAGTAGAAGACGGCACTATTGACGAATTTGACCACAAAAATCCTCCTCTAAATGATAACGTTATACAAGTAATAAAACCAATTTATCAAAGTTTATCAGCTGATTCTTTATTGGAACGATGTTTGGGTTCTGAAACCCAAAATAATAACGAATCGTTGAATTCATTGATTTGGACTTTTGCTCCGAAGCACATTCACGCTGGACTGAAGACGATTGAAATTGCCACTTTCTTCGCAGTTAGTATTTTTAATGAAGGTTATATACCCATATTAAAAATCTTAGCTGTGATGGGAATCACGATTGGCCCAGAAGCTAATGCTTTTGCAGCGAGACGGGACGAAGGGTAGAACTGCTCGTCTTCATCAGAGAACATCGGAGAATGAGTATTTTGAAGTAGAGGAAGGATTTTTATATGGAGCAGGAATCGCTGATTAAAAATATGTAAGTATTCTGTATCATTCTATAAGTAAAATTGTCGAAAACTTGTCTTAAAACTTTGAACGCGTTTTTCTCGAAACTTCTTTTTTCGAGCTGGCGGTAAGGACATATCGAGTTCTAATAAACCGATTTACTTCAAATTTGGAGAGGATGTTCTTTATACATCTCTTCATCGTGTGGTCCTTGCCCAAAAATATAACTTTTCATTTAGTATTTTTAAAAAATTCGGAATTGTTAAAAAATATACAACAAGAAAATTTTTTTTTTCAAACTGCCGCCATTTTGTAAAAAAGTTTTTTTTTAACTTATCCAAGGGTGAAACGATAGCGACATCTATAATAATTAAGAATCCGTCTGGTTTTAATTTTTCAGATCACCAGGAGGGTTGGTAGGATGCACGCCAGGACACCCTCTTTTATTTAGACCCTCCACTTTGACTGCTTGTAACTTTGTTAATTTTAATTTTTTTTTTTTATTAATTTTTTTATGTATGAACAACAAATCAATAAACAAATGATAAAAAAATTGATTGTAAAAATATTTTTTGTTTCCTTTTTACAGCGCTTCAAAAACCGGGCGAAATTCATGTCTCTACACTAGAATACCCCCTTAATGAATTACATATTCTCGTATTTGGATGGTTTTGTACACATCAGTACCGGTCTCATTATAACCTTATCATTGTTATTTGAAATATTTTTATTTAATACATGTGCACTTCTTTGTTAAGGTGTCGACGCCTATAGGAGTTAACCCGCGGTCCATACATCCGGTGATGTACATTAAAAATACATTGTGTCAATTGTCTTGAAGTAAGGTGGAAAGAAACGGGAAACTACCACATTAAAGGCCCAAGTGGCATCCCAAGAACCAGCAAAACATGCTGCAAACCAGTCTTAGGACTGCAACCACGGAAGAAAGAAGGTGAAACTTATTTTCTTTGCTTGCCATTGTTCGGTGAATCTAAGTAAATGTAGATATTGGTGATATCCAAGTAAATTTACAGATTGGTGATATCTAATTATTGAGAGTTGGCACAGGTCCGCAACGAACTGTTGCGGAATTACCCCTCAAATAAAAAATACTTCGACTGTCTGCCCATCTGAAAGGATAGCGGAGTATCAGAAAGTAGTCTCCTCAATTTACGTCATCAGACGGGGTATCTCCTCATCAAAATTAAATATATTAAACACATTTTGAGCGGGAAAGGTAGTTCTACCCGCGCGCCTGACTGCTACTCAACGGCGGGACGGGTAGTTCTACCTTTGTCACCGGATCCATTTGTTAGGCGAAAAAAGCATACATATTTAAGTTTCATACAAGCATTTTATACCATTCTCTTGAAAAGGATCCAAACTACACAAACAAAAACAAAAAATTACGTATTTGTTCAGTTAAGCTTTTCGTCTTCGTGTTTTTTACTTGCAAATATTCCCGCGCAGCTCGAATATAGCTAATGAATAACAGAGCTATTTGAACTGTGGATAGTACGTTTAACCAGTTTATGAAAAGGAATTAGTTAACATATGATTTAAATATAAGAGTCTAAATATTGATAAGATTTTTTTTTAATAATCACACAGTTACTGCATCCATCAGTGAGCGAACTATATCCAAGTGTGAAAAGATTCGAGGTATGTGTCTTTTGATTTACAAATATGTGTTTTCTTATGAGAATGGTAAAATGTTATCTGTCTCCTTCTGGTATTTGAATATCCATGTAAGTGAGCGAAAAAACGACATTATATGAATTGTTTAACGACTAATCCCTCGCAAGTTTGGGATGTATCGGCCAGCAATGGCGCGCGAACCGTAATAAATAATAATATTATATATGGGGATACAACTATTTGGATATTTTAAATCCACTTAGAACTGTATTGAAGATTTGTACTGAAATTTCAGTTTTGAAATTCAACGCAATAAAACGGTTACGTTATTTTTCAGTTGAATATATTTAATTTCTATTATAATTATTTTAACCTTTCAAAAATGGCTTCAGAAAATTAACGAAAGTGATGAAGAAATATTTGCGGATAATTTATCCGCATGTTCTGGTGAAGAGTCGCCTGAATTAGATAGTAATAGTGAAGATTTTAGTCGCAGAAGACGCGTACCAGTGATGCCATTACAATTCAGTGATTCTGAAGAAAGTGAAGTAGAGGAATGGTCTGAAATAGACAATCCACGGCCACGGCCATATTGAACCATGTTTAGGTCATGTTGGTGTTTGTGTAACACTCGACAATTCTGAATTCTCCGAGCGCTGCGCAGCAACCATCGCACCTAGTTACAGTTCATTTGTACCCTACCCTACCCTGTCCGGTACACCAGGCTTTCCAGAATGTTTCAAAAACGTTAATCTAAGGACAGGTCAAAGCATTTTCCGTCGACGAAAGGATGTATTGTTACAACTTTGGAAATCTAAGAGAGACGTTCGAATGATTTCCAACAATACATCCATCTACCATTCTTGAAAGTCACACACAACATGGATTGGAATACA
Organism: Odontocerum albicorne; assembly: GCA_949825065.1. Taxonomy (NCBI): domain Eukaryota; kingdom Metazoa; phylum Arthropoda; class Insecta; order Trichoptera; family Odontoceridae; genus Odontocerum; species Odontocerum albicorne. Next base: position 4,452,016 of record OX463867.1, read on the forward strand.
AAACGACACATTTGGAAACCACTTTGCGTAATAAAATATAATAAATACACGAAAGGGGTTGATCGAGCGGATCAATATTTATCATATTATTCAGTTATTCGAAGAACAAAAAATGGACAAAGAGAGTTGTTTTGTGCCTGTTGAATTGTGCTTTATTTAATTTTTTTAGAGTGTATAAGACCTAAATCCGACAAAAAGAATAACCTACAAACAGTTTTTGCGCAATGTTGCCAAATTTTGGATATCCGATGATATAACTAGAACTGACACAAATTTAGAGGAACCAGGGCCATCTACATCACAATCTCCTAGGAGCGTAGGTAAAAGTGATCCTCCAGGGAGACTATCACTCGATATGTAAAAACATCAAGCTATAAAAAATATTACCGGAGGTAAAAAAAATATCCACAAAAACAGTGTCGAGTGTGTTCAGTGCATAAAAAGAAAGGTTTGACGAGTTATGTATAAATTTTGTGACGTTCCCCTTCACAGGGCAGGGTTAACCCCTTACCGCATACTGGCCCATATATGATCCAAAATAATAAAATATTTCTCGCTTCTGGCAATAATACTAAAGTTTTATCTATGATCCGCGTTACTAGTTGTCACACTTCTTGCTAGATGTCTCTGGTTGTATGTGCGCTAGATGTGCGTTCGACTGTTTCCAACGGTCGGTTTATGATTTTCTGTACAAACGTGATGTTCAAAAGTGTTTTTTTTTTAGTTATTTGTTTGTAAAACGCTATAAATAATTATATTACACTGGTTTAATATTATTTTCATTGGGTAAGTAATAAAATGATCAGTTTTATATAAAATTATGGATAATATTGTGTAAAATGTTTTTGGTCCATATATGGTCCATCATGCAGTTAGTCAATAATTTTTGCACATACTGTCAAATAAGTTGTAAAATGCCAATAACCAAGTTAAATGTATTTTTATCGATTTTAATTTTTTTTTTTTAGATATGGACGCTCGTAAATTCTACAACACTACAAAATATGCCAGAGAAATACCAAACAATGGTATTGACAGCGAGGGTGATGTGTCAGATAATGAGGATTACCCCCAAATGAGTACTCCCAAAAATGTTATTATTCCAGAAAGCGATGAGAGCAGTTCTGATGAAGTCCAAGAAGCTCCTTCAACTTCTGCTACCGAGAAGTTTGTGTGGAGAAGTCGAAATATGTGTAAATCACCGGATGATATTGCATTTTTGGGAGATCTAGAGTTTCCAAAAGACTTTGACGATATAGATTCTCCTGTTCAATTTTTTAAATATTTTTTTGAAGACGACATCTTGGAACAGATAGTTTTGGAATCACGGTTGTACTCGACAAACCAATGACCAGACAAACCAATCTCACTGTCGAAAAATGATATAGAACAATGAATAGGAATATGTATGATGATGTCTATAGTACAGTTACCCTCTACACTATAGGCATTATTGGAATCCTGATCTAGGTAACCCATTCATTTCCGAAACCATGACGTGGAATAGGTGGGAGGAAATAACAACTCTGTAATGGCATCTCCAGATTTTGACCCTCTTTACAAAATTAGGCCAATTCTTACAGGAATCCGTGATCGTTGCGTTGCCTCACAATACCCAAAGAAGAATTGATGGCAGTCGATGAACAAATCATCCCTACCAAAACTAGAACATCGCGCATTATTCAATATAATCCTAAAAAACCTCACAAGTGGGGATATAAAATGTTTGTTTTAAGCGGAATATCTGGGTTCAGTTTTGATTTTGACTTATATTGTGGGGCACATAGTTTCGTGAAATTACCAGAAAATACTCCAAATTTGGGCACCAGCAGCAATGTTGCGGTTCGCTTGGCGGCCAGTATTCCGCCATTACTAAATTATAAACTTTTTTCGACAATTGGTTTACAAGTGTTCCCTTACAAGTGTTCCCTTACAAGTGTTCCCTTGCCAAAAAAGGCATATGGTCTCTAGGAACTGTTAGAGCAAATAGAGTTCCAGGAAAGGGCATACTCAATAACAATGAGATGAAAAAAATGGAGCGAGGGACTATTGTGGAGAATACAACATTTATTGATGGCATCGAACTGAGTGCGGTTTCGTGGTTTGACACGAACTACCGGATGGATGCTACGGTTTGTTTCAAACTGCCGCCGCCCTAGAGACCAGAGGACCAACAGCGCGCTGACCGCGGAGGAACTTCGGACCGCGGAGCTCAGGTTGACAAGGATGGCGCAAGAGGAAACCTTTCGCGCTGACCTGGGAACTCTGCGGCGCGGGGCAAGTCTCCCCCCTGGAAGCAGACTAGGAGTGACGCCTTGGCTCGACACCGACGGCGTGCTGCGGACAGGCGCCCGCCTGATGACCCCGGAGCGCTCGTACACGAGCGTGATTGCCCCAGCGATTTTGGGTGGCGACCACCCGTATACGAGGCTGTTGTTACAGCATCATCACGAGAGGGCGGGACATCCGAACGCAATAGACTGCGGCCGAGCTACGCCACGCGTTCCTCGTCTGACGAATGTGAGCGACCATGAGGGGGGGGGGGGGGGGGTGATATACCGATGCCGGGCGTGGCACATCGGAAAGATGCACGCCCAAAACCCCCTCATGGGACAGGACGACTCACCACCAGACCAGGGATACACGGAGGCAGGGCGCATCGCATCCGGAAAATGCGCGTCCATCCGGAAGATGCGCGGACCTTACCGGGATCTTTCGAGAGCTCCGGAGTTTTTGGAGGGGACGGATCCTGGGGTTACCGCTTCAGGAGCCCTGGCACCAATGCCGTTGGCAAGTTCATCTCCATATACTGGGGATGGAGTGGCGCGTTCATGTATTCCACGTTCATCCCCACAATGGAATTGAAATTTTTCTGTTTGGCCAGTTGAAGCCTATACCAGAAGGGGTTGCGTAAGGGAATTTTTGTCGCGTTTAGAGGAGTTGGGTCGCGCTAGAGGGGTTGAAATGAATGCGCTCTCGACAGTCTTACCAAAGTTTCTGCGTAACGGAGCATTAACCTTCTTTAGGAACGGATTGGAACACGGTTAGGAAACTTTTCCTAGAAAAATATGAGTCGGAAGACAATGACGGAGCGCAGGCTGGATATTTGGGCCTCCATACAAAAACCGAGGGAGTCTTCTACGGATTATGTTTTGAGAGTGCAAAATCTGAATCAGTCTTTGGAATCGCCCTTGACTGACAGGGAGTATTTAGGCGCGGGCTACATCACAAGTACAGTTCAGGTTCTTATCAGCTCCCAACCGTCATCAGTTGACGAGTTGGAAACATGTAAGGCTTATAAACATAATACCCAGAGACCATGTGGTCTTATGAGCACACCCAAACAAGCTTCCCGCCCTATGCAGTCCTTGAGTATGGATCTCGTGGGTCCCTTGCCTATGTCGAAAAAACAAAACTGTTATATCTTAACGGTGGTAGATAATTTTAGTAAATTCTTATGGGCTTTCCCCTTGAGAGTGGCAACGTCCAAAGCCATAATTCGATGCTTGGAAACGCTGATATTCTTGCCTTGTTCGGTACCACGTACCATTGTAATGGATAACGGGAGGCAATTCATATCGAAGGAATTCAGGGAATTCCTGGAATCTTGTGGGATAAGAGATCTCTTCTATAACGCTTATTATCATCCGCAGAACAATACTAGCGAGCGATATAATTCCTCTATTTTAACGTGCCTGTCCCTAATGGTGCAGGACAATCAGCGAGATAGGTGCGAATTCTTAAACAAAGTCTGTTCTTGTTTGAGCAATACCGTGAGCATAGCCACTGGTTACACCCCGTTCTATTTGTTTCATGGGTTCCATCCGGTTCCCCATGCCTCGTTTCACGATCAACCGGGGTCAAGCCTGGATAAATCCTCAGAGGAATCTCCAAATTATCTCAGGGGATTAAGTAAAATTGAGAACTTATACGAAAACGTAACTAATAAACTGTTAGTTGGCTTTAAGCGTAGCGCAGCCAGGTATAACCTTCGCCGGAGGGAGAGGCGTCTGTCCGTTGGTCAGGTGGTCAGGTGGTGTGGAGGAAGTCCTTTAAAGTTTAAACGATTTTTTTATTTGAGGAAAGAAATTTGTAACTTTATGGAGATGAAAGGAAAGGCAATACATGAACTTTCCAACCACCAGTGGGTTGTAGATCTTGGGTTTTTAACTGATTTGACTGGAAAAATAAATTGATATGCAATATGTATTCAGATGTTAAATCATTTGAAATGAAACTAACATTATTTATCGAGCATATCGATGAAAGGAAACTCGATCATTTTCCAAATTGCAAGAAAGCAGTAGAAGAAGCTGGAATAAATTTTGTTTGGCAAAATACTAAAATGAAAAGTGCATTAATGCAACTACAAACTGAGTTTGAAAACCGGTTTGCTGATTTCAAAAAGATCTCACGTAAGATGGAGATTTTCGAAAACCCCTTTGCAGTAGATATCGGTAATGTACCAAGCGATTTGCAAATCAACGTGATAGATTTGCAAAGTAATAACACACTTAAAATGGCTTTTAAGGAAAAAACTAATTTGGTGGATTTCTATGGGAGTTTGCCTTCTGAAAACTACAAGGATTTAAAAAGGTTTGCTCAGCAAATAATTACTATGTTTGGTAGTACATATATTTGTGAACAAACTTTTTCAATTCTGAATTATCGAAAAAATAAACACTGTTCTCGGTTATCGAATTCACATTTAGACGCAATACTACGCGTCTCTACTTCAAAAATGCAAGCTGATATTAAAAAACTTGCAAGTCAAATGCAATCACAAAAATCTCATTGATTTTATTAAATACAATAAATGTCGTTAAAATATACACTTAGCGTTTTATTTTTAAAACTAAAATATTTGTACATAAATATTGTATGTATACCTACTGCAAGTGCGGCCCGCACTGATCCCCATGAAAAATATTTGGCCCTTTTACAACAAAAGGTTGCCGACCCATGCTTTAGATGAAGACGACGCAACATATTATGATAACGCAATCAATAAAGTAACAGAAGATGAGAAGCATCTAAATGAACTCCTAAGAGATCAAACACAGGTCGTGACTTCAACAATACAGACATTCAATGAAACAATAGTCAGATTCAGAATAAATGAGATTGTCACGAATAGCAATCTACAGAAACTAGAGCATTATGCAAATGAACTTAAAAAAGAGAACGTTTTATTAGATGCTAGAATAACTATAATAGCACAAATAATGTTATTGCAAGAAGTTGTAAAAAAGTTGGACCGACAGATTGATAACATGATCGAATCTGTCCTATTCAGTAAAAACAACATAATTCACCCAACGTTATTATCCCCGATTAAATTTTACCAAGAATTATCTAAAAACATAGGTAAACTAACGCAAGGTCGTGAATTACCTATTCCTCCTACAATGGATAATATTCATTTGATAATGGATATTTCAACATTAACCTCATATTTCTACAAAACTAAAATTATCTATATAATTTCAATTCCATTAACAAAAATCCAGGAATTCCAATTATATAAGATCACCCCTTTACCAATACCACATAATGTAGACGAACCAAAATACTTCTCACTAATTCAGAATGAATTTAAGTACGTTGGATTCACTCGCACAAAAATGCAATACGTAAGGTTTAATGATCTAGATCAGCGGTTCCCAACCTGTGGTACGCGTACCACCGGTGGTACGCGAGTGGATAGTTGGTGGTACGCGAAAAATAATCAGTAATGGCGGACATAAAAAGTAAAAAAAAAAACTGTCATAAAAATATAATTTAAACTACTATATTTTTCCTATAATTCATAATTTTAATTAATAATATACAGTACAGTTGTTAATATGTACAGTCGATGATCGAAAATCCAACAATCAATATCGTATTTTTGGAGTGCACTTTTAAATTTAGCGCGGTAGCTATCAGTTACTTAAGATGTCGCCGTCACTGTTATGATGGCGCTGTACTCCATTCGCTCGAGTGCGCGGCTTACAAGTGACAGGTGCGTTATTGTTTGTGATTGTATCATATTTGTTTATTAAACTTCATTGATCCCGTGTGTTAATTAACTTTTTTCTTTTTTAATAAGACATGGATCAGTGGTTAAAAACCGGTATGTGCCAAAATATCAAGCAATGTCAGGTTTATATATTGGTCTTCGCGGCCGCGTCTTAAATGTAGCTCCTAATGTAATTTGGAGCCACTGCTGTATCCATAGGCAAAATCTAGTAACAAAGCGCCTTCCTGAAGAATTGAATCTCGTTCTCAACGACACGGTGAAGATTGTTAATTTTATAAAGAAAAGCTCCACCAACTCGAGAATTTTTAAAGTTATGTGCGAAGATATGATGAGTATTCACACTTCTCTACTTTTTCATACAGAAGTGAGATGGCTATCTCGCGGAAAAGTGCTAACCCGCTTATTTGAACTAAGGCAAGAAGCGCTGATTTTTTTTCAAGATAATCATTTTGATCTTTCTTCAAAATTATATAATTTGTATTTTATTCAGGCACTTGCATATTTATCTGATATTTTTTTTTAAAATAAATGACTTAAATTTGACACTTCAGAAAAGCTCGATGACGATCTTTAATGTTAATGATAAAATTGAAAGTATGATTAAGAAATTAGATTTTTGGAAACAGTGTATCGAAAACAATCAACCGGAAGTATTCGAAACTCTACATACTTTTTTGGTTGAAAATAAGGTTAGCTTGTCTCAAGATTTACGAGAACATATAATAGTTCATTTAACAGGATTAAAATCGTCTTTCATGGAGTATTTTCCAAAACCCGAAAACAAAGATAATAATTGGATTTCAAACCCCTTCTATGCAGAAAATTTGGAAAAAGCTTCATCGTTATCAATAAAAGATAAAGAAAGTTTAATAGGCTTATCAAGTGACAAAACTTTACAAGTCAAATTCGAACGAAACAATCTAATTAATTGTTGGTTAAACATCGATAAAGAATATGAAGAACTTTCTGAAAAAGCTCTCAAATTCTTATTACCGTTCACTAGTACGGAATTAGTAGAAAGAGCTTTTTAAGGGTATATTTAAGGGTATATCTCACATCTTTTGTTCTTCGAAACAAGCACAAGGATCTCATTAAATTTATTTTGCTTATATTATTGTGCTTATATTTTCGTAAAATTTGTTTAAAAATTAAACTTATAACTTGATAACAATGTATTATAATCTTAAGCAACACTTTCATAACTATTATTTTCGATAATAAATAGAAAATTTCGGTAATAAATATATTTTTAAATACAATTTCATTAATATTATTATATTTAAAACAAAAATTTCGCCTGCGGCGCTGCTGTAAATTTGTAAAAATGAAAGTGTACATTGTCTCGTTTTCATCAGAACAATTTTTACATTTACCGTGTTTAATTAATTTTATATACATATATTTTCTATTAATATCTGTAATTTTTGGAAAAAAATTGCCTGCGGCGCATTTGGTTTTTTTTATGCAAATAATTTAATTTAATTCTATGTAATTTTTTTTTAATAAAAATTAGTTAAAAAAAAATACTTCTTTAAATGTCCTGGTTTTGAATTTCGACAAGAAATGAGCTTCAACACCTTTTATTTAAAAAAAAAACATTGTTATATGTAAAGTTCAAATGTCTCATTTTTATCAGAAAAAATAAAACATTTGGTATTTTTTTTAAACTTAAATAAATTGAGTTATGGGAAATATAGTCACCCTATAAAATTTATAATGCAAATAGAATAACAAATTTCTCGAAATACAATCATTTTTACGAAGTGGTACAATTAAGCGTGATGTACTACCAAGTGGTACGCGAGCCAAAAAAGGTTGGGAACCGCTGATCTAGATAGATGTAAAACGCTGACTGAAAATCATTTTATATGCAAATTGGATTATGTATTTTCATCAACAGAAAATGGAGTCTGTGAGTCAAAATTAAATACCGAGAACCCTAATAAAATTCCACAAGACTGCATCACGAAAACTTTGTATGGAAATCTAAATATCTGGCATAAAATACTGCACAACAGATGGATATATGTATTGACCAATAAGGCAAAAATAACTATAGACTGTCCGCCTAAACCAATCGAAGAAACTGATATAATAGGTGCTGGACTATTGAAATTAGAAATAAATTGCAAGGCATATACAAAAACATTGCAATTCATCGCTGAAAATGATATACAAACAAATATATCCGAAAGTACCGAATAAATTTAATATAATAACTGAAGATTGTTGTATCAAAGAATCAAAGTTCAACGAAACTTGACCACATTTAACACCCTTAACCATAACTAATATAAATTTAGACGAATTGCGCGTTGCAACACATAAATTAAACGCAGTTCAAGATGAATTAAATAAAATAAACGAAAACCCCGCCATAGTTGAACATTCGCGTTATTATGTAGCAATTATCTACACAGTATTATCACTACTAGGATTATTAATGGGAATACAATTATACAAAAGATTCTTTAAGAAACAGAATCACGACAGTGGATGTATCCAAATCTTCAATCAATGCTATAATCCGAGAAGAAACTCTAGGAATAGAGAAAGCGAAAGATATAGAAATAACTATCCAGCAATCTCGTTAACAAACATAAACACCGGCTACGATGACGAAGACAATATGCCAGGTTTAGAAAGACATAAGACTAACCCTGGAATGATTAGCAACCGATCTGCCTTACTTCGCGAAAACACGTTCAGTTAAATCGATTAAAGAAAATAAATAATATTCAATTAAATAAATATATAAAATGTTCAATTAAATAAATAAAAAGGCCTATAAACACATATAAACATATTTAAATGAATATGAATGAATAAATATATATAAAATGAAATGGTAAACAAATAAATAAAAATATATCCCAAACGTTATCATTTTTAGTCATGTTAAATTGTCATGGTCAAGAGTAGATACATAAATAAATATGTTTGTTTTAAACGTTACTGTGTTAACGTATTCTTTACGATAATAAATAAAATTTTATCGATTTTGACAAATAAAGTCATGTTTTTAAACGTTACTGTGATAACGTATAGTGCACTACTAAATACAAAAATTTATGAAATTGTTATCTGTGGAAAGATACTTTTAAGAAATAAATAAAATGTTAATTAACAAGAATAACCAATAAAGGTTTAAACATCACGAAATATTTCATGTACTAGAGACATATTCATTGATGGTTTATCGAAGACTTTCATTGAATTGTTTCACTTATTAGAAGCATCATTATCTAAGTTGTTTCAATATTAGAAGCGAGTTATTTATTTAGTTTCATTATAACCGACAAAAATCATGATTTGTCAAGGTTTTCTGATAGATTCTTTGATTTATTTTTGTTAATAGATCTTAGATTTTATTAGAGTTTAATTATAAGATTTAATTAAAACTTAATTTAAGAGTTTTATATAAAATAAAATATGTTAAAATATTAGAATTACATAAATACTTATTTTATTATATAAAATCTTTAATTATATAAAAGTATGAATGAAATGTATTATCTTAAGAAAAATGTAATCATGTAATTAAGAAAATGTAATAAGTAATAACAAAAAGGAAAATGTATCAAAAAACAAAGAAGGTATATATAATACACTAACATTGTAACTGATAATCTAGATTATCTCCCTAACATGTTTGTAAAAAAGGAAAATGTACCCCTAAAAACTTTTGAAGAATTATCAGAATACAATAATAATAAAATTATTAATTATCACAAGGATGATATAAGATGTGAAATAAATTATGACATATATAATTATAAAGTTCAATTAAAATCATGTAAACTTCAAGTAAATAGATTGCAAAAGATTAATAAAATGCTAGAAAATAATATTTTTGCAATGAAATTCAACTAGTACATATTTTGAAAAAAAAATAATGTATAGTTTCAGTTTTATGGTGGAGGAATGTTACACCACCAAAATACTATCTATTTAATATATTTCTAGACCAATTAACGTCACCCTTTAAAAGCATTTTAAGATATAACGTCACCCTCTAAAAGCGTCATTATGATAAAATGTTGATAAACATGAAAGCAGAGGAAAACCCTCAGAACTAAAATAAACATTTATCACATCCTGTTACGACATTGCTTTTGGGTATATATACCTAACGTGACCAGACGTCCCGTTTTGAACGGGACTGTCCCATTTTATAATTACGAGTCCCGGTGTCCCCGAAATAAATTCTCGGACGCAAAATTGTCCCGTTTTCGGAATCCGCGCGAAAATTGAGGAACCAAAGCTTACCGTACGGTCGGCTGGACGCGAGCAGTGTGCGAGAGCAAGACCGACCGCGTCGTCCGTTGACGCGACGATAACCGAGAGTAGCCGAGGATGCCAACGTTCGCGCGCGCTTTGGCTTATTATTGTTATTTGACAGAGTTTTCGTTCGCTCACTTCTCGCTCATTGTTTTGTTGTTTGATGCTCGATTAGTAATTTTCTTTAACTTCTTTTGTTTTGGAATCCTAAGTTAATATGCCAAAACGTAAGTGTTCGTTTAATGTTAGCTTACAAGCAAAATATCCTTTTATTAGGCAAATAAATACTCCCTCAGATGTCAGATGCGAAAAGTGTCGTACAGAATTTAGTGTTTCTCATAGTGGTGCAGTTGATATTGAACAACATTTAAAATCTGAAAAGCATAAAAATGCCGACCGTGCCGCCGCTTCGAGTTCTTCGATGTTAAATTTTTTTAAGAAATCAGACGCGCCAACGACAAAGGATTTGGATATCGCTGCGGCAGAAGGCGTCTGGGCTTATCACACGATACAAGAAAATCACAGTTTTCGCTCCAATGATTGTGCTTCGAAAATAATTCAATCATGTTTTGATTTGAAATTTACATGCGCGCGTACGAAATCAGAAGCTATTGCAGTAAATGTTTTGGCGCGTACAGCGATGAAAGAATTAAAAGATGATCTTGATACGGCGAATTGTATTACAATTTTGACTGACGCTTCAAACCATGGTAGTAAGAAAATATACCCTATTGTAGTGCGCTTTTTTCTACCCTACGTAGGTGTACAAGTGAAAATTTTAGACCTACAAGAACAGCCAGGTGAGACTTCAGATATTATTGTCAATTATTTAAACCAAGTGTTGACAGATTACAATTTAACAGAAAAAGTCGTGGCATTTTGTGGGGACAATGCCAACGTCAATTTCGGGGGCGCAGCTAGGCGAGGAACTAACAATGTCTTGACAAAATTACAAACATTTATGAAAAAGCCATTAATAGGTATTGGATGTGGAGCCCATGTAATTCATAATGCTGTAAAATCTGCTGCAGATGGGCTACCCTTAGATTATGAAAGTATAATTGTGAAGATATATTCATTTTTTTATATTTACACGATTCGAGTTGAAGCTCTAAAGGAGTTTTGCGCCGAAACTGAAACGGAATATCAACAAATGCTCGGCTATAGCAAAACCAGATGGCTTGCTCTTATGCCTGCATTAGAAAGGGTTTTAAAAATGTATCAGCCATTAAAAAACTACTTTTTGAGTATTGAAAAATGTCCCATTTTACTAAAAAACTTTTTTGAAGATCCCACATCAGAATTGTGGCTTTATTTTTTACACGCTCAGTCAGCAAGTTTTCATCAAGCTGTATTGAAACTTGAAGGTCAGACTGTATCAGCAATTGAAGCTGCAAAAGAAATCAATCAACTAAAAGATAATTTCACTCAGAAACAGACCAATCAGTTTCTCCCATTTTCAGTCCGTCAATTTATGGTGAAATCGAAAGATAATGGTACTGGTATCGATGAAGAGTTTGTGAAAAGGACGGCTACAGAATTTTATAAAACAAGCCGTGAATATCTGGAGCAGTGGACTTGCTTTCTAACCAAAGAAATGGAGATATTTTTTTGGGCAGATTTAAAAAACGTCCCCGCATGGGAAGACATTCAAAAAGCTCTGGATGTCCTAATTGAAAAGGAATATATTGATAGTAATAAAGATACAGAAGTTTTTGACGAATTTTCATTAATTTCTAACTACATTACATCGCAAAAGGTAACAGAATGGAATAATCAAAATGTTTCCACGGAAACTCGTTGGGTGGAAGTATTCAAACATTTTCACGCCAACAATCTGCAGCATGAAAATTTTTCTGTTTTAATTTAATATATTTTATGTTTGCCTGCTACAAATGCTCCAGTAGAAAGAGTATTTTCTATGATGAACAAATTATGGACATCTGAGAAAACTCAGTTACAAATTCCAGTTTTAAAGGCGATGTTGATTACCAAGGTCAATATAAAAAAAACGTGCCAAGAGTTTCATTCCTACTTAAAATCATCACCAAATGTTTTAAAACAAATTTGTTCCTCTGAAAAATATAAATATAACTAAACATTTTGGATTTCAATTAGTAACTTTAATGTTATCTTAATTTTTCTAAATACATCAATATAACTTTAAAAAGTATTTTTTTTTCAATGACTACCTATGGTTATTTGACTTAAATAAACCAATGTCCCGCGTTTTGAGTCAAAAAATAAATGGTCACGTTATATATACCGCTCCCTTGCTCAGTTCCTCGTCTAATAACTTTGTCTTCACTACTGTTAATACTGTACTATACTGTGTGTTCGTTTTGAATCAATAAAACATCTTTACATTGAAACTTTAATCTTTCACTTTGAATCAAGTATCATCGCTACCCTTTGGTCATCACTGCATCCCTAAAACGAATAACTACCTGACAAGTTATTCACAACAGTCCTATCTACCGATAGCCCTCTACAAGGATCATTCTTCGAAAGGAACTTCGTATAGGAGACGTCCATATACCGAATAACTTCGTACTGATTGATCTTCAACCGTTCTCTTTATTCTTCTGAATAATTGGGAACGTAACAGAACGACGGATCAATTGTTCTCCGATCAGAGTGACCATGTTTTCTGTTACCTGGATGATATTATTGTATGTAGTTCCAATTTTGAATCTCATTTGGCAACGTCCACTTCACAGCCCTAAACCTGTCGTGTGGGCGCTGCAATATCGGCAACCGGTATTGTCGGGTCATACTTTTTCGTGGACGAAAGAGGGCGCGCGACGACGGTGAGAGCTCACGATTATTGCGGTATGATAAGAGAGTTCTTGGTCCCAGCCTTGCAAGAATTTCAAGGCAATACTTCGAGGATATGGTTCAAACAAGATGGTGCCACATGCCATACTGCTAGGGTGTCCATAGACCTGCTGAAAGAAATGTTCACACCTGCTTGCCGTTATCCCAGTTGAGGAAATGCAGGACCTCTATCTGGAGCATAACAGTGTGTTCAAGGAAAGGAGTCCAAACGTCATCCGCAAAAATAATGTTTTCGCGGGTCTGCAGAAGGTTCAGCGTTAAGAACATTTAACACCAAACCTTGTGCGTATACGTAGTGCAATAAGTGAGTGATCATTGAAGTGAATGAAAGCACCTAATATTTCCAAACAATTGCCAAATCGTGTCACTCATATATTTAATGATATTCGTACAAAATCTCTTGATTCTTGTTAAAACGGAAAGTTCCACAAAAAGGAGTTGCAATAAACAAGTAGTCAAGTCTCGACTTACGACCACCTCGACTTACGAACATTCGGACTTACGACGGAGACCAAAATTATAAAATAATGTGTGCGCCTTAGTGTAATTTGTGCGTGCACCTTAACTAATATGACGCAATCGATTGCATCATCCATTATGTAAACAGCGTCAGTTCGTCACGAACACCAACTCGAATTCAATAACACCAACTCGTCTTCATATTGAAACGCAACAATGTAAAATTTCTCGAATTCAAGAACACCAACTCGTCTTCATATTGAAACGCAACAATGTAAACAAAAGCGTGATGAGAATGTTGCATCTTTCATGTTCAGGTTGGAAATGTGCGCGAAAGAATTAAAAACAACGATCCAGCCATTGCACCGAAGATGAATCTGAATTAAAAGGGAAATTCGCATACCGTCGCCTAAGAGTGCAAAACTGCTAACTCCGTTTTTGGACGAAACAACTTTTTGGTATGGATAGTGTGAGGAGTATATTTTATAATGTAATTAAAATCTAAAATGGCTGTAGTATTTAAGAGAGAACTCCTCGGATTACTTCGGTGATCGCGTGTCAAGGTTGATATGAATCACAAAGTCTGTTGTTTTAAAATGTAATTCTCGGTATAAAATAATCATTATTTGTCTGTCGGCACCCGCCCCAAACATCTGAGCCTGTGCCGAGGGGCGAGACACCGCCGATTCAGTTCGTGCAGGTGCGTATGTTGCAGTTAAATTCTAGAACGCTTCTAGAACATCATAGAAGCGCTAGTGCGTTTCCAGTATTCCTTTATTTACGTCTTACGATGTCCTCCAAAAAGGCTGATCACTATGATCACTCACTGGCGAATCAACAAAGGGCGGAAACGCAAAGTTTCGCGGGTTCTCCCTGAGCCAACTCCCCCTCAACGTATTATTTGATAAATTTAGCAATAAAAATCAAATAATATCTCCAAATTCCAAAATGAAATATGCAAAAAACGTATACAGGAATCGACTTACTGATTCTCACCTTGATGACGTATTGAGGGTAGCATGCAGCAATTATAAACAAAATAAACGCTTGGATACATGTTACTTTTGAGTTTTATTTTTTTCACTATTGTAATTTTTAACGAACCGTATGCTGATAAGTGATATGTACTATTATTATTCTGTTTTGGTTATATTTTTATAAATCTCAAATGGTTTTCCAAAAAAACGGGGGTGGTGGGTTTCATGATATTTTTTGTGTGGGGTCATACCAGTATAGTGTTGCGGCCCGCGTAGCTTTACAAATATATGTATGTGGCCCGAAGAAAAAAAAAGGTTGAGTATCATTGTTCTAGATTATTCTCTATTAGAGGGTTGGCCAATCAGAGTCTCTCAGTACGAAAACAAAACAAATATTACGTCACCTGCGGACGGGTGCAAAAAGGATTTTAGCCAATCAGGTGCTCTCTCTTACGGTCGTTTTGGACAGAAAGGATTACGTCACTCGCGTCACGTACGGGTGTCAGGCAGAGAGAGGGGCCCTGAGCGCGAGCATTCCGAATCCGACCGTCGAGAAGTTAACTGCTCAGCCAGTTGACCAGTCCCGATTTTGGCAAATACGAATTAATAATTATTTTTTCGTTAAAAGTTTCATTTTTATTTAATTAACTTCTGCGCCGAGTTAATTGTACGGAAATAACCAAGTTCGCTTATCTGCGGGAGGGATACATCTTTTGATAGTTAGTCCTTGTATCGGTTTACGCCGTAGGAAGCTTCCGGAGCGGACACGTGTTTGTTGCATGGGTATTGGCCGCATGGGTAGTAATTACCCCGAGCGATCGAATTAAGGCTGAATTCTTATCTGCTGATGTGAGAGCTCCCGCTGCTTAACCGTCTCGTCTCGTCCTCCTCAACACGATTCCACGCGAATAGACACAGCGGCGACAGTTCCTAGTTGATATCCGGGGTATTGGTGAGTGAATTCTTTTGTTTGTTATCTTTGTGGATCTCGTCTCGCCTTTGTTAATTGATGTATCCAGACATCTTCAATGTTTGGAGGGGATATTAAACAGGAATTGATCTTAAAGACTGCAAGCCCAATTATCGGTCTACCTACTAGAGTTAATATTATTGTATGTTTTTTTTCTCGGCGATAGTTCCGAGTTTTTTTTGAGTAAATTTCTGAATTAAATTACGTATTACCAAAATAACTGTCTTTTTTGTTAATCACCTGTCCTGTGGCGAGAGATTGATGCCCATTTTCACCAACAATCCTTAAATTTTAGGTGTCACCTAACAGATTTTAAGCAACACTTAACAGAACTTTCTTTTTCACCATTACATAAGGGACACCTAAGACAGTTAGGGGACACTTAAATTTAGGGGCTCGGAAATCCGCCTCCTAAGCTTAAGTGACAGATGAGTGAAGAATTAAATAACTTCTTTGACAGTTTGGACGCTATAGAAACTGTTGAATTAGTACAAAGACGTAGTTTATTTTCACGTACACGTATATATCGTACAAGGCCAGATTACTTTCATCAATATGATGACGTGGACTTTTTTAGAAGATATAGGTTATCCAAAGAAACTGTGCTATTTGTATTGGAAAAAATAGAACAATTTTTGGAATATCCTGATAACAGGTATGTAACTGATACGTTAAATAATTTTTTAATAATTGAATTTCATGTAGCATTGACAGTTTAGTTTTTTTTTTCATGGGCAAAGAAAGGCGCATGCGTAAGTCTCTCTATATCTCTTTGAATAATGGCCGTGAACTCCTATATATGAAGGAGTATACGCCAGTGTCAAGTTATGGCATGCGTAAGTCGTTACAAATGTAATAAATAAATTAATATACACAATATGCCACAGTTTTCTTTTATTATTATAGTAAAAAATATAGTGAAAATCATGATTTAATACTTTACCGGTACAAATACGGTTTTAGAAAGCACTACACCAAAAATGAAACGTCACTTTGTTAGGTGTCCCCTAGCAAAGTACTTCTTATGTTGGTGAAAGTGAAGTGAAGTTAAGTAATGATATAAGGGATGCCTTACTTTGTGGATACCTTAGTAAGGGGATGGTTTAGGGATTGTTGGTGAAAATAGGCATGAAAAGGCCAAAACAAAACTACAATAGAACCCAACGCAATCTGAGATTAAAGAGAACGTGTTCATTTTTACCGCTGAGGCCAAGGTAAGTTCGTAGTATTTTGGAACAGTAATAATTGAATTTTAAAAACTACGTAATTATTGTCACGAAAGGAGGTAAGCATCCTAACAATTGATTGATCTTCAAACCGTTCTTTTATTCTTCTGAATAATTGGGAACGTAACATTTGTGTCAGAAGTGGGATTGCTTCGAGATCACATCGTGATAAACCCACTTCAACTTCGCAGACGTTTTCTTCAACTCTCTGGTAAAAACTCTGGATTCCAGCCACCGAGAAATCAAGGATCGAGTCTTCTAAGACGAATCTGCTGAACCTGTGTTTGCCGTTGCTGCTTGCTGTTCACTACTGTCGCTGGTTGCTTCTACTGCTGCTGCTATCTGCTGCTGCCGCTGCTTCTGCTACAACAGATTTCGACTAGAGAAAGTACACCTCTACGCAAGAAAATCTACATTGGAAGATTTACGACACTATGAGCCTCTCTGTGTTCATGTAAGTACAGTTTTAATTCAACATTGTTGTTAGATCAAATTTTATATTTTTTATACCTTTTGTAAATTTTGTATTTGATATTTTTTATCTTTATTCACACTAAACTCAAAAATGAGTATTGAAAAGAAGGAAAACCAAACATTCATATGTTCAATTTCCGTCCTCATGAGATTTATTAAACCCTTCGATGGAAATAGGGAAGACCTAATACCATTTTTACAAAATTGCGAACGAGCATTAGAATATGCCACGGAAATTCAACAACTGACATTGCTCTCGTATATATTGTCTCAGTTAACTGGCAAAGCTCAAGTTGCGTGCTCTATGAAAAGAATAAATACTTATGAACAATTAAAATCACACCTTAAACAAAACTTCTCAGATTCAAGAACTCCGACTCATTTGTACATTGAAATGCAACAATGCAAACAAAAGCACAATGAAAATGTAGCATCTTACATGCTCAGGATAGAGATGTGCGCAAAAGAACTAAAAACTACTATAAGCCATTGTACAGAGGATGAATATGAACTTAAAGGAAAGTTCGCTTATGCAGACCATAGTGCACTGACGCAATTTATCATTGGAGTAAATTCAAGGATATCAACCCTTTTACGAGCTCGTTGCCCTAAAAACCTAACAGAAGCTTTAAAGATAGCTCTGGAAGAGGAGAGAACGAATCTTCTCGAAGAGACGAGACATTTATCGTTTCGCAGTAAACCTAACTGTAATACCTGCGGAAAAACGGGACATACATCGCATAATTGTTATCGAAATAAGAATAGGCATAATGATACAAGAAGAATCAATAATTTTGTATCAAAAACTAATTTCCAAAATAGGAATAAAAAGCTCTGCAATTATTGTAAAAAACCAGGTCACCTAATAGAAAATTGTTTCAAAAAGGATCCATCCAAACGCGAAAAATATTTAAAGGAGAAAAAATTGAGTGTGAATTTAAACCGAAGAGCTGTATCTTGATTATCGTATTTTATACGATTGAAACGTGTTCTAGAGCAGTCTGTAAAGTTTTGCGTTCGATACTATAATAAAAGAAAGGGACTGTACAAGTTAGTGGAACGAAAACAAAAAAATGTATCTCGATTCTTCATTTACGAGACTTGATCATATTTGAAAATGATCAAAAAACTTGGAGTCCCCCGTTGTGGTGCATTGTAACGGAGGATCAGGTATAGAAAAGAATAATGTACAACTTTTTGATTCATGTGAGGAAGCAAATAAAAATGATTTAGCTTTTTCCACCCGCATGAACATAAAACATTTAACGTAAATGACATGTACTCTGACCAATCTATTGTTTTAAATTATAATTATGCTTCGATAAATGAAGTAGAGATTAATAAAAATCGTTTTGGGAATTTACCATATATAAATTTGAAAATATGCTTCAAGAACATTGCTAGGACCTGCAAATTCTTAATAGATACAGGTGCCGCCATATCCCTTATAAAAATGATGTCATAACATATTTTAAACATAATAATATAAAATTTAAATTGGGAATAGGCAAATTACAAATTAAAGGCATTGAAAAATCTGAAACTATCTCAGAAACTGAAGGTACTCTTCTTTTAAAATTCAAGATTGAAGAAAATTGTATCGAACGTTTATTTCATGTTACAACAGACATTAATCTCGATTTTGATGGGATCATAGTTAATGATTTCTTCATAAATAAACGCTGTAAAATAAATAACGACTCAAATATGCTGAAAATAAGTGACAAAATTGGATTGCCATTAATGAAGAATACGTTCTTATATCAAATAAAGCCCAGGTCTGAAACATTCTTGAAAGTAGACGTGATAAACCCTGAAATTAAGGAAGGTTTAACTCTGGACCTTAATATAGGAGAGAACTTGAAAGTATCAAATGTATCGACAGAAGTCGATCAAGATAATAAGTGTTTAATATCGTTGATAAACACGAGTGACAAAATAATCACTATACATAATTTAAAAGTAAAGTTAATACCGTTTGAGTACAAGATTAGCGAAATTAACAAAATTAAAGTGTTAAATAAAAATTCAAAAATAACGTAACGCGTTAATAAAATTAAAAGTTAAATTCCTAATAATCACCTAAACTCTGAAAAAATTAAATATTAGAATGAAATATGTAAGGAATACGATGATTTATTCTTCATAGAGGGAGATGATTTGAGTTTTACTAATGCAGTGCAACATCAAATCATTCCATCCATCCATGGCTCTACAACCCAGGTCGGGTCTTGGCCTCCCGCAGAGCCTGCCCGCATGACTGATGGTCCTGTGCAGCGTTACGCCAGTTCCGGATACCGATGTTGTTTGCATCCCTCACCACTCCATCCAGCCATCGGAGTTTCGGCCTTCCCACTGCTTTCCGCCCCCCGGGCGCACCATCCATGATTCGCCTTGGGATCTCGCCCTCGCCCATCCTCTGAAGATGTCCGGCCCACCTCAGTCTTCCACATCAAATCATTACTTCCCATAACAATCCGATTCATACGAAAACGTATCGATATCCGGAAATACACAAAGAAGAAGTCAATAAGCAAATAAGCAGAATGCTTAATCAAATGATAATAAAACCTTCTAACAGTCCTTATTCATCACCTATAGTATATGGATAGTTCCAAAGAAATTGGACTCATCTGGACAAAAGAAGTGGAGAATAGTAATAGATAACGACCGGAGATGCTTATTCTCTACCGAATATATCGGATATTCTCGATCAGCTTGGAAAAAGAAGTGGAGAATAGTAATAGATTATAGAAAGCTAAACGAGATAACGATCGGAGATGCTTATTCTCTACCGAATATATCGGATATTCTCGATCAGCTTGGAAAAAGAAGTGGAGAATAGTAATAGATTATAGAAAGCTAAACGAGATAACGATCGGAGATGCTTATTCTCTACCGAATATATCGGATATTCTCGATCAGCTTGGAAAAAGAAGTGGAGAATAGTAATAGACTACAGAAAGCTAAACGAGATAACGACCGGAGATGCTTATTCTCTACCGAATATATCGGATATTCTCGATCAGCTTGGAAAAAGAAGTGGAGAATAGTAATAGATTATAGAAAGCTAAACGAGATAACGACCGGAGATGCTTATTCTCTACCGAATATATCGGATATTCTCGATCAGCTTGGAAAAAGCAAATATTTCCCAACATTACATTTAGCATCACATCCTCGAATCCTGGATTGACAACAAATCTTGGAATTTTTGTTTTTTATAATACTAATAAAAAGTGTTGTATGTTACATTGTTTTTTTTTAAATTTCATATTCAAACCCCCAACATCCTTTTGGCACACTTTGGCACAAACGCTCACGACCGGCTCAAAATTTCAACTTTCTGAATCAGTCAACAAGGCATGCCACCAATTGGTGTCAGAAGAAAAGGGATGTATCGAAAGAAAACGTCATCTGGAATCACAAGACACGATAGAAGAGAAGCAGAAGAAGAATATTTACAAACAATATTCCTTTGGAAAAACTTTCTTCATCGCCGTGTGGAATACTCCCGACCCGATACTCCCTGAAAAGCTCCGCCGTGGGATACCGGGCAGAAAGTTTATTAATTATGGCAACATTGGTATGTTGACAATTAAGTTTTGAGGAGTCTTTTGAATGTTATCGTATAGTTCCGACATGAATAATAAAAAATATTGTCGCAAGTAGTACCTATATCTAAGCACCATATCTTGCTTAATGTTCTCTTCGCACTTAAAGCAAGTTAATTGGGACATTTTGCAGCGATGTCTTGGTTCACAAAATCTAGCTCTTACTGATATAATCTATGAAAAGAATAGATACATACGAACAATTAAAAGTATATTTAAAACAACATTTCTCGAATTCAAGAACACCAACTCGTCTACATATTGAAATGCAACAATGTAAAATTTCTCGAATTCAAGAACACCAACTCGTCTACATATTGAAATGCAACAATGTAAAATTTCTCGAATTCAAGAACACCAACTCGTCTACATATTGAAATGCAACAATGTAACATTTCTCGAATTCAAGAACACCAACTCGTCTACATATTGAAATGCAACAATCTAAAATTTCTCAAATTCAAGAACACCAAGACTCGTCTTCATATTGAAACGCAACAATGCAAACAAAAACGTGATGAGAATGTTGCATCTTACATGCTCAGGTTGGAAATGTGCGCGAAAGAATTAAAAACGACGATCCAGCCATTGCACCGAAGGCGAATCTGAATTAAAAGGGAAATTCGCATATCGTCGCCTAAAAGTGCTAAATGCTAACTCCGTTTTTGGACGTAACAACTTTTTGGTATGGATAGAAAGAGAAAATATACTCTATAGAAGCGTCAAACTGCGTGTAACAGACCGAAATCGCTGTTTTCGAGCCTCAATAATATCTGTCAACTCCACGAGTTTCAATTTACGCGAAATATATCGTTGAACGAAGCACAGACGACACCTACCATATATGGAACGCTAATTTTATGGGCCGTGATATTGGCGACTTAACAGATTCTGACTTACTGATATAATCTATGAAAAGAATAGATACATACGAACAATGAAAAGTATATTTAAAACAACATTTCTCGAATTCAAGAACACCAACTCGTCTTCATATTGAAACGCAACAATGTAAACAAAAACGCGGCTTGTAACTATTGTAATTTATAATACATTCTTGCCTTTATTTTGTTCACAGATGCATCGCAGATTTTCACGGGGTGCACAACTAGTCAATCTAGGTATTAAGACAGAGGTACCCGACAGATCCATTCCTAATCGGACACAGTCGGGACAGGCCAACATCTCCGTCTTTGAAAAGAATGAATCTGCCATAGTCGTGACTTTGACGTGATTGCAAAAAATAGATAATTCCACGGAAGGGTCAAATGGATTTATTAACTGTCCGGATCAGGCTGGCAGAACCATTAGTAAAGGCGGGTAAAAATAAAACATTCAAAAGAAAGCCCGGACGTCCGAGTGTGTCAGATACGAGGGGGACCTACACCCAAAGCAAAAAGAGTTGGTGAGGAAGTCCGGCCCAATGCAGACGTTCGATATATGGTGGACCATATGCCCCGCCCCATCAAGACCAAAACAAAGTTGGTGAAGAAGTTCGGCCCAATGCAGACGTTCGATATGATATGGTGGACCATATGCCCCGCCCCATCAAGATCAAAACAAAGTTGGTGAAGAAGTTCGGCCCAATGCAGACGTTCGATATGGTATGGTGGACCATATGCCCCGCCCCATCAAGACCAAAACAAAGTTGGTGAAGAAGTTCGGCCCAATGCAGACGTTCGATATGATATGGTGGACCATATGCCCCGCCCCATCAAGACCAAAACAAAGTTGGTGAAGAAGTTCGGCCCAATACAGACGTTCGATATGATATGGTGGACCATATGCCCCGCCCCATCAAGATCAAAACAAAGTTGGTGAAGAAGTTCGGCCCAATGCAGACGTTCGATATGGTATGGTGGACCATATGCCCCGCCCCATCAAGACCAAAACAAAGTTGGTGAAGAAGTTCGGCCCAATGCAGACGTTCGATATGGTATGGTGGACCATATGCCCCGCCCCATCAAGACCAAAACAAAGTTGGTGAAGAAGTTCGGCCCAATGCAGACGTTCGATATGGTATGGTGGACCATATGCCCCGCCCCATCAAGACCAAAACAAAGTTGGTGAAGAAGTTCGGCCCAATGCAGACGTTCGATATGATATGGTGGACCATATTGTCAGGAGTGTATTTTATGATGTAAAATATAGCTCTAGTGGCTATTTTATCCTGCCATAGTCATGTAACAAATTTAGAAAAAGAATTATAGGGTAATTATTTCGTTCTTGACAAATGCGTGAGGGTGGACATGAATCCATAAATTATTAGTAAAATTATTCTCTCGCGACATATTTGTTTCGTCAGGGCGGCAATTCGTCCGACTTCAATTGTTTTGACGTGTCCGGACGCCGGCCAAGGCTGAACACCTGCACGAAGTACGCAGTTATTTTATCTAGTACTTCTAGAATGTTCTCGCAAAGTTGGCGGGTAATTTTGGGGCTCCGAAGTCCAGCCGATCCTGCCGAAGTACTGTTCGGTTCTAAAAGCGATGACGTAATTCACCCTACAAGAGGTTAAAGGATTCTGATTGGTCAAAAGATTTCGCTCCAAATTGCGTTAGATCCCGCAACCAATAATTGATCGTGTGATCGGTAGTCATTCACCCGGGACTCGTGGAATGGTCACCAGCTTCGCTGTGATCTCCACCAGAGTTAATCCTTTGTTTTAGAATTCAAGTTATATTAACCAGTGTAACTGCAGTTATAGTTTATCGTGTTAAAATTATCTCCATGTCTGGAGCGAAAGTTCACACCGTATAATTGATGCAATTATACGCGATCGCCACAGGATCTGCGTGATCTTAAACGCGGGCCGAAATACTGATTTCCGCGGTTGATTAATCAGACGCACCATATACAGGGCTGTCGTCCCGATGGCGGGGCGCGCCACAATTGTAGAGCGAAGAATTGCTCACGATGTCCTGGTCAGCCTGGACCAAGATTGATGAAGTGCTCAGATCGTCACTCCGGAAGCATACACACATCGTCAGACCTTACTGTGTAGTTTTTTTTTAAGGTATGGTGAATTTTAAATTGTAATTATCAATTGTTGACTGCTCCATTTTATACAGGGTGATAGACGGTGTGTCTTGATGGCCCATTTTAGACTTTGTTAGTTCATTTTACCCTGTAGAGATCTTTTTGCAACTCCAACTATCTATTCGCCTATTCGAGATTTTATTACTTCTTTTTCTCGGCTGTAGTTCCGAGTTTTTTTTGAGTAAATTGTGGAATAAAAATAAGTATCACCAAAATATATGTCTTTTTTGTTATTCACCTTGCCTGTCGCGTGAGATTGAGGAAGCCAAGCCTATCACTTTATTAGAGCCCAACGCAATCTGAGACTAAATAGTACGTGATCTTATTTACCGCTGAGGCCCGGGTAAGTTCGTGTTATTTTGAAACAACAATTATTAGAATTGGTAAACTATTTTTTTATTGTTGTAAAGAGGTTAGACTCGCTAACTTCAGAGATAATCAGTAGTGTTCTAACATTGGCACCCATAACGCGGGGCGAATTGCTGATATATCTGGCTTTCTTGGTGTCTAGCTGGTGGGCAAGGTGATTGAATGTATAAATAAATAATTTGTTCTTTTTCAGATAATTGTTACGAGTATATTAATTCTCTCATAAAAGACGGGTAAGAAATTTTGAGATTATCCAAGGAAAAAATAAACGCGCGAAATTGATTGTCCTTACGAGCAGAATTGAAACGTACTTTCCTTTGTTCTGATTACGAAGAATAAGTAATGACGCATAATAGCAAAACAATGCATGACGCAATTGAAATCAAGACAAAGCATGATGCAATTATCTCTTCTGTTCTGGAAAGTTCTCGGTTCCAGGATGAGCCAATCAAAGTCTTGATACGACAGCAACGGGAGAGATTGCATCACTTTTAAAAGTCAGATGCAATGGTCTCATTGGTCGAGACCCTGCCCGATCTAGGGCCGAGCCAATCAGGTGATCGCTTATAGACGCGTGGTAAATCCGTTTGTTTTTTTTTATCTACGATCCGGCGGCTCGTGTCGAGCCCATTGCTTTGCCGGCCGGTACGAGCTATAGACGCGCTGTTACAGCTGCTCCGTTCTGGGAGAATACGAATCAATAATTAATTTTTTCGTTAAAGTTTATCTTCAGTTTTGAGTTTGTTGAAGGGATTTAACAGCTCGGTAATATCTCCACGAATAATAATCCTTGATCATTATCGCCGCCATCGGGTGGGACGCGACTGGAAGTTTCGAGAAGTGAAGACCAGGGTTTTCTCTATCTAACTGCGTGGCAGTTATTCATTATCCCGCGCCTGAATCAAGTAAGAATTCTTATCTGCAAAGCGAGGAGCTCCGATGGTGGATTGCTACATCGCCATCATCAGAGTAGCCGTTCCGGCTTCGTTTCGTCTGGCATCATCAGGCTTTCCACAACACCATTCCGGGAGAATAGACACTTCGGCGACCGTTCTTATTTGATATTCATGGTATTGGGTGAGTGAATTCTTTTGTAATTGTAACCTGTTTTTGTTAGCCTCGCTTCACCTTATATCTTATATGTTTGTGAAGAATATCGAACGGGAATCAATCTTTTATGCAAGCCCAATTATTAGTCTACCTACTCTGGTGTGTTATTGTATGTTTTTTTTCTCGGCGTTGATTCCGAGTTTTTTTTTAATACCTTATTGAATTAAAAGAAATATTATCACCAATATATGTCTTTTCTGTTATTTACCTTGCCTATGGCGGGATATTGAGGAAGCCTAGCCTATCCCTTTAATAGAGCCCAACGCGATCTGAGACAAAAGAGTGCTTGTTCTTCTTTTCTTCCTTTGCCGCTGAGACCCGGGTAAGTTCGTTATTGTGAGAAAACCATTATTAAAAGTAGTAAACTATTGCTTTATTGTTGCAAGGAGGTTACACTCTCCAACTTTAGATAAATAACGAATAGGGTTGTAACATAATATAGTGCATAAATCGTGAAATATAACGCGTGGTTTGGTCGCCATTTTGTGATTACGGATCGAGACGCATCGTTCGTGTTTAAAAATTTGCGCGAGATCAGGAGTACAGTTTGCCGCGAAAAAATGAATAGATACGCATATAGCAATAACTAAATTAAAGAAGTTATAAACCTAATGAATAGAAAGTGCGTGGTCAGTTAAGTTATGGAGATTTAATTAGTGGATACTTTCGTGAAATATTCCAGTGCATTTGGAATTTTAAAATTGGTTGTTTGAAACCAATCTCGCCTTGGAAGGGTGCGAGGATAGGTAGGCGGGAAGAGCGCCTAATTTTCAGTAGTTCGGTTCGCAGCGCTGTAGCTACGGTGGAGGAAGCATTGTTGAATAAATTCAGATAGAATAACGTTGTGGTTATATTAATTTGTTCTCGTATCGAAATATTTCGATAAAAGGGTGTTACTAATTTCGAATTAAATTACGATTTGATTAAATTCGTTTGTTTCGTATCAAACAATTTTGATAGAAGCATAGTTTAATAAATTTTAGATAGAATTACGTTGTGGTTATATTCATTTGTTCTCGTATCGAAACATTTCGATAAAAGGGTGTTACTAATTCCGAATTAAATTACGTTTTGATTAAATTCGTTTGTTTCATATCAAACATTTTGATAGAAGCATTGTTTAATAAATTGAGATAAAATTAAGTTGTGTTTATATTCATTTGTTCTCGTATCGAAACATTTCAATAAAAGGGTGTTACTAATTCCGAATTAAATTACGTTTTGATTAAATTCGTTTGTTTCATATCAAACATTTTGATAGAAGCATTGTTTAATAAATTGAGATAAAATTACGTTGTGTTTATATTCATTTGTTCTCGTATCGAAACATTTCAACAAAAGGGTGTTTCTAATTCTGAATTAACCCATTAACGCCCGCCGTACACGCTTGTGTACACCTGTTCAAAGCGCGAATTGGTGTTTTCTTTATATGATTATTATGGAAGTAATTACTTATTTCGAAACTATAAAATAGTAGTTAACTATAAAAAAATAAAATTTGGCAATAATGCGTAAATAAATATCATTGGTTTATCATCGCAATATGGATATGAAATAAGATTTTTTTCGTAAGATGTTTTTAACGTTTTTATTATAAATAATAAAATATTTTCTCTTGTTTTTTTATTATTAGGTATAGTTAGACTCTATTATAACGCGTGATTTTATTACTGCAACGAAAAAAATTGTTTATGGTGTGCTGGGTTATATTTTATTGCCCTGTACACAAGCGTGTACAATGGGCATCTGACTGTAAAAATGTTAATGACTCGTGGAAGCAGATCATATTCAGTTCGCTTTTGTTTCTTGCTCAGTTCATACCCTGCAGTGTGCTAAAGGCATAATTCGATAACACATATATTTGATAACCCGATAACTATAATTGTCGAATCCTGAAATCCTTAAAATTTTTAAAATGGCGGCCCGTCGTGTTTTCACAAGCCATAATACCTATACAAGACTCGAAGAAGCCCTTGAATCAATAATGTCCGATGAAAACGATGAAGTCGAATACGATATAGTATTGATTCCACCAAATCCTGATGTCCTGAGTGACGAAGAAGAAGGGAATGACGATGATTTGACGTCCTCTAATCTTCCAAAAGATGTGCCAGGTACAGTGCAAGTAATTCCACGTCGTCCTGGCCATGATATTTCGGACAGTGATGATGAGCCGCTTTCTAATTATATAAGATCTTCAAAACGAGTTAAAAGTCAAGACGCACCTAAGTGGAGAAAAACTTCACCTATATATAGTACAACACATAACATTACCGATGCCATTCAGAGCAGACAAAAGACTGTTGTAGAATCCATAAAAGACCACAACCCTACAATGTTGTTTGAAAAATTCTTTGATGAAGAGGTTATGAACTTGATAACACAAAATAGTGTTTTGTACGCTGGTCAAAATAATCGACATAATTTTGAAATTAATTGTGAGGACTTGAAATCTTTTTTGGGCATATTGATATTGACTGGATATCACGAATTACCTACCGAACGTGCTTATTGGAGTTTGGATGAAGATCTTGGCATTCCATTGGTTGCAAATTGCATGTCACGTAATAGGTTTTTGGAAATAAAAAGAAACCTACACTTTGCAGACAATTCTCTAGTTGAAAATTCGAATGATAAAATGTTCAGAGTGAGACCATTGTGTAATCTCATTCAGAGAAACTCGTGCCAGTGGGGAGTTTTTCATAAAAATTTGTCTGTAGATGAGTCCATGATTAAATATTTTGGCCGTCATTCAGCCAAACAATTCATAATGGGAAAACCTGTGAGGTTTGGCTATCGGAATTGGGCAGCAACAAGTTCTGATGGCTACTGCTACACATTTGACATTTATTGCGGCAAGTCATCTACAGAAGTTTCTGCTGATCCTCTCGGCGCGAGAGTCGTAAAATCTCTGCTGGCAAAGATGCCAATTGTACCAAATGAACATATTGTGTACTTCGATAACTTTTTTACAAATTATCAGTTGTTGCATGATTTGCGACTCTTAGGCTACAGGGCCACAGGCACAATGCGAGAGAATAGAACTAAGAATTGTCCACTTACCACTGTGAAGGTAATGAAAAAGCGACCTAGAGCAGAGTATGACTATCGATTTGACACAAAAAATGAAATTACAATTGTACGCTGGAAAGATAATAATGTTGTTACAATGGGATCCAATTTTGACAGTATAGAGCCTCTGGGAAAAGTGAGAAGATGGTGCAAGGTTCAAAAGCAAAAAGTGGAAGTCAATGTCCCAAGACTGTTTATAAATTACAACAGAGGAATGGGTGGCGTCGACCAAATGGATCAGTCCATCAGTCTTTACCGAGTGTCCATAAGAGGAAAAAAATGGTGGTGGGTAATCTTTACCTACTTACTAGATATGGCTATTTCTAATGCTTGGCGACTACATGTGTTACTCAGCAAGACTGGACAGGTGACATGTATGGACCAATTATTGTTCAGACGGACGATTGCCCGAGGGTACATACGACACATAAAAACGAAAAGTCATCCGACATCGTCAAAAATACTTGGATTGGAGCAAAAAAATAATGGTCACAACCCCGAACGCATAGAAAACCCATTGCGTTGTGTTATTTGCCACAACCGAGGTCGCTGGCGATGCGGACTCTGTAAGAAAACGTTGTGTGTTGAGCGACCGTGTTTTGGACAATTTCACTCTTAAACCGCCCACTGTACACAGCCGTGTACAGCCCTTTATTTTCTAAAATATAAGTGTTTATTTAAATTTTTCTTTTCTAATAGTATTAAGTGTTCACAATGTTGTAATAAATAACAATAAAAAATAATTTTCACATGTAGTTTTCTTTTGGGCGTTAATGGGTTAACCCATTAACGCCCAAAAGAAATTACGTTTTGATTAAATTCGTTTGTTTCATATCAAACATTTTGATAGAAGCATTGTTTAATAAATTTAGATAAAATTGCGTTGTGTTTATATTCATTTGTTCTCGTATCGAAACATTTCGATAAAAGGGTGTTTCTAATTCTGAATTAAATTACGTTTTGATTAAATTCGTTTGTTTCATATCAAACATTTTGATAGAAGCATTGTTTAATAAATTTAGATAAAATTGCGTTGTGTTTATATTCATTTGTTCTCGTATCGAAACATTTCGATAAAAGGGTGTTTCTAATTCTGAATTAAATTACGTTTTGATTAAATTCGTTTGTTTCATATCAAACATTTTGATAGAAGCATTGTTTAATAAATTTAGATAAAATTACGTTGTGGTTAAATTTCGATACCGATTGTTACGAGTAGGGTAAAGTGGGATATCGTTATGGATCCGATAAGTAATGTAATGAGGGCCACTAAGGAAAGGTTAATCGGAGAACTAGTGAAGCGGGGATTGGTTCCTAGTGGTGGGTTCTATGAGCTGCGGCGTCAGGCCGTTAGCTTTAATGACAATCTTGTTTCAGCATCATTGGAAGGGGTGGCCTTACCGGTTAGGTGCAGACCTTACCTGAATCGGGGCATAACAATATGCCCCGCCCCATCAAGACCGAAACAAAGTTGGTGAAGAAGTTCGGCCCAATGCAGACGTTCGATATGGTATGGTGGACCATATGCCCCGCCCCATCAAGACCAAAACAAAGTTGGTGAAGAAGTTCGACCCAATGCAGACGTTCGATATGGTATGGTGGACCATATGCCCCGCCCCATCAAGCCAAAACAAAGTTGGTGGAGAAGTTCGGCCCAATGCAGACGTTCGATATGGTATGGTGGACCATATGCCCCGCCCCATCAAGACCAAAAAAAAGTTGGTGAAGAAGTTCGGCCCAATGCAGACGTAGATATGGTATGGTGGACCATATGCCCTGCCCCATCAAGACCAAAACAAAGTTGGTGGAGAAGTTCGGCCCAATGCAGACGTTCGATATGATATGGTGGACCATATGCCCCGCCCCATCAAGACCAAAACAAAGTTGGTGGAGAAGTTCGGCCCAATGCAGACGTTCGATATGGTATGGTGGACCATATGCCCCGCCCCATCAAGACCAAAAAAAAGTTGGTGAAGAAGTTCGGCCCAATGCAGACGTAGATATAGTATGGTGGACCATATGCCCCGCCCCATCAAGACCAAAACAAAGTTGGTGAAGAAGTTCGTCCCAATGCAGACGTTCGATATGGTATGGTGGACCATATGCCCCGCCCCATCAAGACCAAAACAAAGTTGGTGAAGAAGTTCGGCCCAATGCAGACGTTCGATATGGTATGGTGGACCATATGCCCCGCCCCATCAAGACCAAAACAAAGTTGGTGAAGAAGTTCGTCCCAATGCAGACGTTCGATATGGTATGGTGGACCATATGCCCCGCCCCATCAAGACCAAAACAAAGTTGGTGAAGAAGTTCGGCCCAATGCAGACGTTCGATATGGTATGGTGGACCATATGCCCCGCCCCATCAAGACCAAAACAAAGTTGGTGAAGAAGTTCGTCCCAATGCAGACGTTCGATATGATATGGTGGACCGACCATATGCCCCGCCCCATCAAGACCAAAACAAAGAGGGAAAGCGGTGTAAAAAAACTCGTGTAATCAAAAAACTCTTTTTTTGTGATAAATGCAATGTTCATTTATGTATAAAAAAGGACAGGAATTGATTTGTATCCTATCATAGAAATACTTAAAATGAATATTATTGTCCAAAAAATATTTATGTTCGCCATTGTTCATAGAAAATTCTATATTATCATTATTATTAATGTCCTGTCGTGGCAAATTTTATTTTATTTTAAATGTTACATTTTTCTAAAAACAACATAACAAATAGTGGTGACAAATTGTGTAAAAAGTGCCATGCTGCCTCACAAAAACTTGTGTATCGATGAGAGCATAGTTGTTTTCAAAGGTCGTCTTATGATAAAACAATACATCCCTTCCAAACATCACAGATTCGGCATTCAATTATTTGTTTTATGTGATGTTGAAACCGGCTGTGTGTTAGATCTAATTGTGTATTGCGGTGATGGAACATAAATAATTGATCATAAATCGTTGGGTATATCGGGTGCAGTTATCAAAACGCTTCTCAATTACTATCTTGGAAAAGGTCACAATTTGTGGTGTGATAACTGGTACACAAGCCCACAATTATTTAAGTTTTTACATGACAATAAAACAAATGCATGGGAACCGTTCGAAAATCTCGTAAAGGTATGCCCAACTTAAAAAAAAAAACAAGAAAAGAGACATCGATTCTCAACATTGTGGACCCTTGTTGGCTATAAAATGGCACGATAAGAGAGAAATTCATATGCTGACAACAATTCATAGTAACAGATTTGTTTCAACACAGAAATTAAATTATAAAACTGGCGAACAGGTAAAAAAACCTGAGTGCATTGTGGATTACAATAAAAATATGGGTAGTGTGGACAAAACCGATATGATGCTTAGTAGTTTAAATTGCCTTCGAAAAACTTTAAAATGGTATAAAAAGCTGGCTTTTCATTTTGTTGATCTAAACATGCTAAATTCATATTTTATTTACAAGCATACAACCGGAAAAAAAATAGGTTTAGCGGAATTTCATTTAGCAGTTATAAGACAAATATAAACGCATCAAAATTGTCCCATTCATCTCTGTCCACTAGCAATATCTTGGTTTAGCGGGTTCAATAATAGCCAATCAGTCAACAAGGTATAACACATGCACAATGCGCGGGTCTTTCCGGAAGGAAGACAACGCGTGTCCGCGAGAAGAGCGGCGCGCCGAGAATCGGCAGATGTGCCGAGATGCAGCGGGGTGCAAAGTAAATGCGCGACCCTCATCGACACATCACACCAAGACGGATGACGTCATCGGCATAGTGAAAACCAGCGAGACGTCGGGGGAGGAAAAGGCGGCGCGAAAATGCCCGCCGCGCCTGATAAGCGTGATGCCGCACAAGCCTGGGGAGCTCAGGCGAGGGGAGGTCGCGGCAGAAACCGGACCACACCCCCTCGACGAACCCAGCGAAAGTGACGCACGCTAAACATTGCGCAAAGCAAAGAGAGATTTGCGCAAACCAACATTGTGCAAATTGGCATTGCACAATGCGCGGGTCTTTCCGGAAGGAAGACAACGCGTGTCCGCGAGAAGAGCGTCGCGCCGAGAATCGGCAGATGTGCCGAGATGCAGCGGGGTGCAAAGTAAATGCGCGACCCTCATCGACACATCACGCCAAGACGGATGACGTCATCGCCATAGTGAAAACCAGCGAGACGTCGGGGGAGAAAAAGGCGGCGCGACAACGCCCGCCGCGCTCTGTTGTGGTGAGACCACGCTGGCCAGAGGAACGGCGAGCGGAGAGGTCGCAGCAGAAACCGGACCACGCCCCCTCGACAGTGAAAGCGAAAGTGACACACGTTGGTGTCACTTGCGCAAATAACGCGACATCACTGCGACTGAAATGGATGGCGAGCTGGAGCGGTTTGACACGGACCACCGGATGGATGATACGGCGCGTGTTGTGTCGAACCGCCGCCGCCCTAGAGGCCAAAGGACCAACGGAGCGCTGACTACGGAGGAACTTCGAACCGCAGAGCTCAGGTTAATTGGGATTGCGCAAGAGGAAACCTTTCGCCCTGACCTAAGGGCTCTGCGGCGCGGGGAAAGTCTCCTCCCTGGAACGAGACTGAGGGGAGCGACGCCTGGGCTCGACGCAGATGACGTGCTGCGGACAAACACCCGCCCGATGACCCCGGAGGGCTTGTACACGAGCGTGGTTGCCCCAGCGATTCTGGGTGGCGATCACCCGTTTACGAGGCTGTTGTTGCGGCATCATCACAAGAGGGCGGGACATCCGAGCGCGATGAGGACTGCGGCCGAGCTACGTCACGCAATCCTCGTCTTACGAATGCGAGCGACCATGAGGGGAGTGCAACACCGAAAAGATGCACGCCCAAAACTCACCACCAGACCAGGGACACACGGAGGCCGGGCGCGTCGCATCCGAAAGATGCACGTCCCACCTCCCCCCAGCACAGGACACACGCAACTGACGTGGATCTGGACGCACACAACATAATCAGTCACGCACAAATACAATGCGTGAAGTAAAAGGACGCGAAAGTATGCGCAAACTCGGTGAAGCTCTAGATGCTAAAATCGGAGTAGGAATGAGTGCCGTACATGATGCATTAAATCCCATTGAAGCAAATAAGACTTTGGTAGCAATAAGGACCATTGTGTCAACCAGAGGAATTTCTTTCTCTGCTGCTCAGATATATTTCCAAGCTGCAAGTAAACCACATCCAACTTTTTGTTATCTATATTCATTTTATAGGATAACATTGGCTATGTTTGAAGTAAAGCTTATGGAAGTTAGATCAACTCAAAGAGCTCCTCTTCAATCTATTGATGGAGTATATAATGTTGATATCAATGCAGATTTAGTGCAAGCGGTTAATACTATTAATGCATATCCTGATTTAGTAGGACGCGTTTTAAATGCTCTAGGCCCCCTTGAGATGGGTGAAGAGTACTTTGTCCCAGCAATGGCCGCTGATAGACATACTAACCAAGGAAATTTTATTCCTGTTGCGAGTGAGGTTAGATTTTCTAATCTAAGAAGAGTGATTGTAGCTCTGGCTGATGCCGAAACACCAGTGAGGTATCGTGTTAGTTTTTATGCTAACAATCCAATACCAGGAGCCATATGGAGAGGTGCTCCGTTGAATCCTATCTCGGTGAATGTAGATGAGATTCTACCCAACGACTATGGAATCATCAATTTACGAGATGATATCATTGAATTTAATCGTATGCACGCTTGGTTGCAATTAAAGCTTCCAAAGTTTGTAAGAACTGATCGATTGGATTTCGAGAAGAAGGGTGACGCCACACGTCCGATACAATATATATGTATAATATTTTTGCCCGAAAAGAATTAATGAAGACATTGAAAACATTGGTAATAAAAACCTAGAAGATTTTGTCACTAGTAACACCAAACGATTATTTTCTATTACCGGATTAAGCTCCGATTTCCTCAAGAAAAAAGTTAAAGACTGGATCAAAGACAAGGAATATATTCAAAGTAAGGAGATAGTAACAAAGTTTAAGGTAGTCAATGATACAGCAGAGAGAGGGGTGTCCTTAATCCAAGAGTACAACAAAATACTGACCCTAGATCAAGACCAGAAGCAGTATATTTTGCTTCTTGTGAAGTCCTTCAGACAAAAGTTCCCGAACTACAAAAAAACAACTTTGCTGTCTGCATAATGAGTTTTTTACGTGTTAATTGTTGACGACTTACGCATGCGCCTTTCTTTGCCCATGAAAAAAAAAACTAAACTGTCAATGTCTGTCGTTCGTTCGGCTAACGGCTTGTTTTAATTTAATTTACGTTGAGCGTTCCGTGGTATTTTTGTTTTGTGTGGTTTATGTTTAAAGAAGTTTGAGTGCAGTGATTACTTTAGCTTAACCCTGAGGCCACGACCAACTACAATGTGTAGTGCAAGAAAATTGGTCCCTGCGTACGACCAACTACACGTTGTAGTTCAGAATATTCGTCATGTTTATCTCCACGTATTTCGTTAATTTGACGGTAAAAAACCAAAAGAAAAATTATCATACTATAGAGTCAAGTGTTTACTACAATTCCCTTTAAAAATATTCTCCTTTTTACTTACAAAAATATTTTTAATTAATTTTCCGTGACAAACATCCAATCATTAGTAATATTGCATTTCGGGAATTCGCACACAGCTTAGTCATCCTTTCCATGTCCGTTGCCGCTTGTCTGTACACGATATCCGCGCTTGTGTGTACATAATATCCGCGCGTGTATTTGTTTATTTTAGGGTGCCCATTATTTTATACTCGACTCGGAGTATTCATTAGATGAAATACTTCGTTGTTTCATTTATTTTGTAAACATTTCCTTTAGTGTAGTGATCCCTTTCGATTTAGTATTTTATTTATGTTTATTATTTGAATGACACTAATTATTTAGTTGTTACGCATCATTTTGTGTTTTTTGGAACAAATACTGTTTTTTTAAGGCTTAAAAATGAATGACGAAGAAATCGAAAATTTTGCGCTGGATTGCGATTCAGATTTATCAATGAGCGATGAAGAAGATTATATTCCCCAAAATTTGGTGAACTTAGAGCATACGGGTATAACGCCGGTAAACAGTGAGAGTGAAATGAACAATTCTGAAATATTAGAAGAACATCCCCCCAGTGAAATAAATTTTACAAATTTCTCACCCCAGTGGGAAAGTGGCATTAACTTCCAACCTGATGTACACAATTTTAATGAACAATCTGGTTTAACACAAGGTGAAGAAACGGAGTAAAAAGGTCGCCGAAAAGAGAAAAAAAAGTAAGATTCGGACCTCAGCCTATGACGTATTTCACCGTTCGTGAGCCATTCTGGATTATGATTGGACAATGATTCTCCCGCAAATTTTGGGTACCCGCGCTGACTGACTGATCTCGGGGGGTCGGTTGCGTCATTCACCCGGGACTCGTGGAATGGTCACCAGCTTCGCTGTGATCTCCACCAGAGTTAATCCTTTGTTTTAGAATTCAAGTTATATTAACTAGTGTAACTGCAGTTATAGTTTATCGTGTTAAAATTATCTCCATGTCTGGAGCGAAAGTGCACACCGTATAATTGATGCAATTATACGCGATCGCCACAGGATCTGCGTGATCTTAAACGCGGGCCGAAATACTGATTTCCGCGGTTGATTAATCAGAAGCACCATATACAGGGCTGTCGTCCCTATGGCGGGGCCCGCCACAATTGTAGAGCGAGGAATCGCTCACGATGTCCTGGTCAGCCTGGACCAAGATTGATGAAGTGCTCAGATCGTCACTCCGGAAGCATACACACATCGTCAGACTTTACTGTGTAGTTATTTTGAAGGTATGGTGAATTTTAAATTGTAATTATCAATTGTTGACTGCTCCATTTTATACAGGGTGATAGACGGTGTGTCTTGACCGCCCATTGTAGAATTTGTTATTTCACTTTACCTGTAGAGATCTTTTTACAACTCCAACTATCTATTCACCTATTCGAGATTTTATTAATTTTTTTCTCGAACCTTTGGTTCGAGTTTTTTTTAATTTAAACTAAATAAATGTTGTTTCTCAATATTGCAAATTTGTTATTAATTGGCCTCCCTATCTGGTGTAAGCATTGAGAGAGTAAGAAGTAAAAGTTACCCATCGAATTCCTGAGAGTAAAAGAGACCTGCTCGTAAATGCCGACTGAGGCTGGCCCAGTACAGCCTGGTGAGTATTTTATGTTTGTTTAATGTTCATTACGTAAATAATTACGTAATTTAGTCTTAAAGTAAAGAGGTTGTTACACCAGAAACGACTCGCACAGTGTCACGGGAAGAGATTGTGAATTCATCAATGAAGAGAGTTGTGAATTAGATTATTTTGAGTTATTTTTATGTCGAGACATTGTGAGTAATATAGCAACTGAAACTAACCGATATTGTGATACTGTAAAATTGAAAACAATATTAGCTCCGAATTCCAGATTACACAAATGGAAAAATGTTTAAGTTGAAGAAATGTACGTGTTCATTGCCTTGACCATGCTTACGGCAACAAACAAAAAGGGTCAAATCCATAAATATTGGTCATTAGACAAGTTCATTTCGACACCAATATTTGGAGAAATAATGCCAAGGGATAGGTATTTATCAATCCTAAGTATGCTTCATTTCTCGGATAATGAAAAACAACAACCAGGTGACACGACATACAAAGTAAGAGATTTTTTTGACTCAGTGTGTAGCCAGTTTAAAAAACATTTTTATCCAAACGAGAATATTTGCATTGACGAGTCGTTAGTATTATTCAAATGCAGGTTGTGCATAAAACAATATCTTCCAGCGAAAAGACATAGATTTGGTATAAATTTTTTTGTGTTATGTGATTGTAAAATGGGACTTGTTTTAAAATTCGTAATTTATTTTGGCGCTAAAACGGAAATACTAATACCAAATATGGAAGAAACTATTTGTCGAAGCAATTGGGGATTTCTGGAAAAATGGTTGTTTCATTATTAGGTGATTACTTAGGAAAAGGCCATACAGTGTATATAGATAACTGGTATACTAGCCCTTGTTTATTTAATTATTTACATACCAAGCAGACCAATGCCTGCGGTACTGTAAAAAAAACCCGTAAATTCATGCCATCGTTTGGATTAGTCAAAAAAGGAGATGTAGACACAAAACAAGCTGGATGCCAACTTGCCATGAAAGGCATGACAAGAGAGACGTGCATCTGTTGACTACTTCACACGACGCATCAATGATGGAAACGGGAAAAGCTAATTGGAAAAATAAAGCTCCCGTGTTGAAACCCGTAAAAGTGGTATAAAAAAGTTGCTTTTCGAACAATCGATGTCGTTTTGATCAATGCCCACGCCATGTACAAATTAAAATTTAAAAAAAATATTAGTTTAACAGATTTTCATTTACAAGTAATAAAACAATTAGTTCACAAGTATCATATTCCTGGGTCAATAATAAAAGTTAATCGAGTTGGCGACTACCCACTGAGGTTGGTCGAAAAACATTTTGTTGCGGACATACCAAAAACAGATAATTCAAAAAGAAAATCGGTTTACAGGGAGTGTCATGTTTGTAGACGCGCAAAAAAAGGCCCTAAACGTCGTGTCCAAACACGTTACTGGTGTGTCGAGTGTGGTATTGGTTTATGCCTAACCAATTGTTTTAAAATACATCACACCGTGAAATTTTATTAATCAAAAGTGTCCGAAGCTCCGAACAATCTTGTGGTCACCCTATTAAATGCCGCCACGGAGCCCGTGTAAGTATGTGTGAATGGCGGAATATTATCTTAGAGACCTTTTAAAAAAATCCTTATAATTATTGTGTAAACAAAACTCCCAATAAAACTGAATATGTTTATTCCTAAATGTACATTCTTGACACAGTAAAATGATTTGTTACGATGCGACTATAAATGAAGTCTCAGTGAGTGGTTCTTTTATGGAGAGGAGCATTTTGAAGGTAATTTATAATTTAAACTTCATCTAACATATAAATAAAATAAAAAACGGATCATTTTAACTATGCACAAACAATTCAATAATGTTTAACAATACGACACGATTTTTTTAATAATTTTAATTCTATTTGGTAAAGCACAAAGCAGTGAAATGCACAACAACAAAATGCAGACAGTGATTTTGAGATTCTCGCCGTTCCAGATAGCAAATTAATACGAAACCTTCCCGTCGCCTAGGGGTTAAGGACTATAAATTAATTAGGATTTTCTATGTTGTATTTATTATTATATTTATCACAATGGCTGAAAAAAGGAAGCGTGGACAAAATGTCACCCTAGAAGAAAAAGACAAGTTGGTGAAACTGCTCTTGCAACACAAAGACACTATACTAAATAAAAGAACTGATGGTGCCACGAACTGTTATAACCCGTGGGTACTTTATCTTATCAATTCCGGATTCTGTAGTCCACACTCTCTGTAAATACATTCCATCACGTACTATAATAACCTATGAACTTGTCTTGTCACAAAATAACAAAGTAATTCACTCTGTGTACACGGATGTTTTTGTCACGCATTACTGAATATGCGTAAACAAGATAAAACTCTTTATGATAAAAAGCCCTTCAAATAGTACACTAAACTACTAACAATTGTCATTCATTATTTGATAGTTACCCGACTAACATATA
Organism: Odontocerum albicorne; assembly: GCA_949825065.1. Taxonomy (NCBI): domain Eukaryota; kingdom Metazoa; phylum Arthropoda; class Insecta; order Trichoptera; family Odontoceridae; genus Odontocerum; species Odontocerum albicorne. The sequence goes on from OX463867.1 coordinate 4,491,116, forward strand.
TTTTAAATAAAGATTATACTTTTATCAAGTGTTTTCTTGGAGACATCCTGAACTATTCGAAGAAGAAGATTAAACCTGACGTAATTGTTCTTCAACATTTTCTACAAGAATCTCCGTGTAACGCTCACGACCGACTCAAAATTCCATCTTTGCTAATCAGTCAACAAGGCATAACACAAATTGGTGTCAGAAGAAAAGGGATTCATCAAAAGAAAACGTCATCTGAAATCACAGGACACGATAGAAGAGAAGCAAAGAAGAATATTACAAACAATATCTTCTCTGGAAACACTTTCTTCATCGCCGTGTGGAACCTCCTTTTGGGCATTCGTTCTTTGGATCCTCTCGCTGTGTTGCGGATCTGGCCTTCACCGTCTTCCCAGGAGAGCTGCCTATCTGGACCGAGGATTCACCGTCACTGTAACAACTGTACCCCAAGGCGTCGAGACTGATCAACTCGCCGTACAACTCCAGCCGATTTCAAACAGGAATGTCAACCGTCGCAAAATTTATGCGAGTCTCGTAATTTATCTTTTAATATTGACCAACATTTGTACAATTTAAATTCTTATTTCTATATTTTTTATTTTTTTATATTTTTTTTCTATATTTTTTATATTTTTATATTTTGTTGGATATTCTTATTCTTCATAAAAATGAATCAAGCAAGCAGTAGCAATAGCAATATGGAGACAATGAAATTCTCATTCTCCGACCTTAAACATTTTATTACTCCTTATGATGGAGATAGAAATAAACCAACACCGTTTCTGATAAATTGTGAAAGAGCATTAAAACTCGCTAGTGAAATTCAAAACACCCGATTCTAGAATTTATTCAATCCAAACTTGTTGATAAAGCTCAAATGGCATGGCTTGTAGTAATAAACTATTTGACAATTGGGAACAATTGAAATCTTTCTTAGAACAAAACTTTGGCGAAAGTAAAACTCAACAACATCTCTCACTAGATTTATTAAATTGCAAACAAGGAACTCAGAAAGCATTAATAGTTATATCGTGAGAATGGATACACATCTAAAAAAATTAAAAACCTCTATTAATTTATCAACCATAATCCGAACAGAATTAGAAGGAAGGTATGCAAGTGCCGACGGTTTGGCTTTACAATCGTTTATAATAGGAGTTAACCCTAGATTATCCGATTTGCTATGGACCAGAGCACCTCCTACTTTTCAAGAAGCTTGTCAAATTGCCATTAACGAAGAAAAGATTGTGAAGAGGATATTTAAAGTTTCTCCTGGCGCTCCTTTAATACGAATAAAATTGATAGAGACAAGGGAAAAGATTAACGCGCGAAACTAATTATTTTTACGAATAAAATTAGAACGCGTATTCCTCGATTTGAATAGGTGCGCCTCGGGTATGGGGCGTAGGGATATAGTAGTGACGCATAAAATCAAAACAAAGCATGATGTAATAGTGTCCGTTGGTCGAGATCCTTCTCGTTCGGAAGTTTAGCCAATCAGAGTCTCTCCATACAAAAAACAAAACCGTTGTCTGCCCTTCGGAATTTGGATGTCCATAATGGCGTGTGAAGAAATCGCGTGATTCTTGGTTCCAGTCTGAGGGGCCGGGGACGTGTCTTACTGAAGATCGGGGCTACCCGCGAGTTTCAAATTGTGTTGTTTTGTTCCTTTTAGAGAGAGTGGAGGAATAGGGAGAGTTTTCTAGGAAAGGGTTAGGTGTGAGCCGAGGGGTAGGAGAGTCGTTGAGTATTAGATTCCGGATCGTTCTAGCTATTTCAAATTTTCAAAAGTATAGGAAAATTTTAATAACTTACATCCTTAAAGAATTATCTTACTTTATATACATAGATTGGCTTGCGTACTAATTGCCACTTGTTGTGTCAAGTGGGTGGACTGAAGGGATTGTAGTGATGTGTTATGCAGTCCTTGTTATGCAGCTAAGGGGTGTTGTTGTCGAGAGGGTGAAACGGTTCAGGTACCTGGGAAGCATGATTACTGAGAAACTGGATCCTGACATTGAGATAAAATGCAGAATAGAAGCGGCACGAACGGCTTTTAATAAAATGAAAAACCTTCTTTGTGACGATAATATAAACTTAAAGCTGAGACAAAGAATGGTCAAATGTTACGTATGGTCTGTCTTACTTTACGGCGTAGAGGCGTGGACTCTTAAAGTTAACATAATAAACCGCCTTGAAGCGTTTGAAATGTGGATCCACCGTAGAATGTTAAGAATATCTTGGACCGATATGATAACAAACACTGATGTACTACGTAGAGCCAATGCAAATAGAGAACTATTCACCACTGTTAAGCTCCGTAAAACATCATATTTTGGCCATGTAATGAGAGGTGACAAATACACCGTACTTCAGCTCGTCATGAAGGGGAAGATCGAGGGCCGCAGAGGGGTCGGCAGAAGACAGCTCTCCTGGCTTCGAAACATCCGACAATGGACCGGCGTCAGAACTGTGGGGGAGCTGTTTCGCGCCGCCCAGGACAGGGAAGCTTTCTCTCAGATGGTCGTCAACGTCGGGGGGACCCGGCAGGACACGTGAAGAAGAAGAATGCAGTCCTTAGCGTAAGGGCTGGATTAGGCTTGTAATGATTAATTCCTGTTCGGTAGTGGTGAGGCGAGGTTGGCAATGAAGGATTGGAATCGCCAGTAGAATACCTGGAAGTGAAGTGATATCTTTAAAGACAGCCGAGGGGACAGCTGTAGATGATACCCAACACAGGGAAGGAAAGATTAATCAATGTTATAATCCGAGAAGGAACTCGAGGAATAGAGAAAGAGAAAAAAAAATATCCAGCAATATAATTGACAAATATAAATACTGGATTTAATTATGAAGATGACGAACAAGAAGAATTGGAACGAAATAAGACTAATGTTATGTGATGGATTGGAAAACATGAAACCTATCAATCAACATGAATGTGGTGCTGACTGCTGGTATGAAAGACGATCATCCATATTGCTGATAGTTGGACTCTTCCTTATTTACCACTTTACAATAATATAATATAAATCTAGAATTTGATAGTATATTAGGTAATGATTTCTTTATGAATAAACGTTGTAAAATTAATTATAAGGAGGCCGCTGCGAACGTGTCAGAACAGACGATAGTGAAAAAAATTATTCAATAATACATATAATCGGAACCTACAACGCAAGGAACGAAAAGGGTTCATCGAGGATTTGTCGGGACCCTTGGAAACTCGCAATTGTTCATTACGGAAAGAAAACTTCGTCTACATATCTACGACTAATCAGTGGGGTCATGCCTCAATGATCGGAAGAACTATTCGAAGCGAACCCAACAAAACTGATCCAAGCTCAGAATTTTCAGTCACAGCTTTTTGCAGAAGTAACTGATTTACTTAACATAAAAATTCTACCCCTTCTATGCCTCAAGCTTTATAAAGAATCCATAGTTCTGTTATAACCCGTGGGTACTTTTTCTTATCAATTCCAGATTCTGTAGTCCACACTCTCTGTAAATGCATTCCATCACGTACTATAATAACCTATGAACTTGTTTTGTCACAAAATAACCCATTCTGTACACGGATGTTTTTGTCACGCATTACTGAATATGCGTAAACAAGATAAAACTCTTTATGATAAAAAGCCCTTTAAATAGTACACTGAACCATTTACAATCGTCATTTATTATATGGTAGTTGCTCGACTAACATATATTTTAAATAAAGATTATACATATATCAAGTGTTTTCTTGGAGACATCCTGAACTATTCGAAGAAGAAGATTAAACCTGACGTAATTGTTCTTCAACATTTTCTACAAGAATCTCCGTGTAACGCTCACGACCGACTCAAAATTCCATCTTTGCTAATCAGTCAACAAGGCATAACAGTTCATTGAAGGTATTTTATGACGAGATAGGAAAGGCGAAAATCTACGATGACTTTTTGAACATACCATAGTCACGTACCAACCAGGAAACGGAAAATATAATTCCACAACATGACATCATCTTCGACATATATGGAAGAACAAATCTTATGTGTTTAAAGGTAAGGTGATTGAGGCAAACAAGATAAATAGTTGTTGTTTAACACTAGCCGACATTAGAAGCGATATCCAAAGTATAAATACAAAGTTCTATTCAGTAATCCATCTGATAGGTAAAGAATACCACAGGAGAACCAAGAGAGGATGGTTTGACGGTATTGGAATCTTAAGACCATAATTGGAACCTCATGAAATCTAGAAACATGAATGTGGTGCTGACTGCCGGTATGAAAGAAACACTCCGGAACATCATCCTTATTGCTTAACGCTTATTGTTTCTTAAACAAACGTTGTCAAATTAATTCTAATTCGAATATGCTTAACATATTTGATAATATTGAATTACCATTAATGAAAAATACTTTTCTTTATCAAATAAAACCGCGGTCCAAAGTTTTTCTAAAGGTAGACTTATGCCTATTTTCACCAACAATCCCTAAACCATCCCCTTACTAAGGTATCCACAAAGTAAGGCATCCCTTATATCATTACTTAACTTAACTTCACTTTCCCCAACATAAGAAGTACTTTGCTAGGGGACACCTAACAAAGTGACGTTTCATTTTTGGTGTAGTGCTTTCTAAAACCGTATTTGTACCGGTCAAGTATTAAATCATGATTTTCACTATATTTTTTACTATAATAATAAAAAAAAAATGTGGCATATTGTGTATATTAATTTATTTATTACAATAAAACTTAGTTCATAACTTTTCTCCATTATTAAGCGAAAAAACAAAATTTGTAACGACTTACGCATGCGCCTTTCTTTGCCCATGAAAAAAAAAAAACTAAACTGTCAATGTCTGTCGTTCGTTCGGCTAACGGCTTGTTTTAATTTAATTTACGTTGAGCGTTCCGTGGTATTTTTGTTTTGTGTGGTTTATGTTTAAAGAAGTTTGAGTGCAGTGATTACTTTAGCTTAACCCTGAGGCCACGACCAACTACAATGTGTAGTGCAAGAAAATTGGTCCCTGCGTACGACCAACTACACGTTGTAGTTCAGAATATTCGTCATGTTTATCTCCACGTATTTCGTTAATTTGACGGTAAAAAACCAAAAGAAAAATTATCATACTATAGAGTCAAGTGTTTACTACAATTCCCTTTAAAAATATTCTCCTTTTTACTTACAAAAATATTTTTAATTAATTTTCCGTGACAAACATCCAATCATTAGTAATATTGCATTTCGGGAATTCGCACACAGCTTAGTCATCCTTTCCATGTCCGTTGCCGCTTGTCTGTACACGATATCCGCGCTTGTGTGTACATAATATCCGCGCGTGTATTTGTTTATTTTAGGGTGCCCATTATTTTATACTCGACTCGGAGTATTCATTAGATGAAATACTTCGTTGTTTCATTTATTTTGTAAACATTTCCTTTAGTGTAGTGATCCCTTTCGATTTAGTATTTTATTTATGTTTATTATTTGAATGACACTAATTATTTAGTTGTTACGCATCATTTTGTGTTTTTTGGAACAAATACTGTTTTTTTAAGGCTTAAAAATGAATGACGAAGAAATCGAAAATTTTGCGCTGGATTGCGATTCAGATTTATCAATGAGCGATGAAGAAGATTATATTCCCCAAAATTTGGTGAACTTAGAGCATACGGGTATAACGCCGGTAAACAGTGAGAGTGAAATGAACAATTCTGAAATATTAGAAGAACATCCCCCCAGTGAAATAAATTTTACAAATTTCTCACCCCAGTGGGAAAGTGGCATTAACTTCCAACCTGATGTACACAATTTTAATGAACAATCTGGTTTAACACAAGGTGAAGAAACGGAGTAAAAAGGTCGCCGAAAAGAGAAAAAAAAGTAAGATTCGGACCTCAGCCTATGACGTATTTCACCGTTCGTGAGCCATTCTGGATTATGATTGGACAATGATTCTCCCGCAAATTTTGGGTACCCGCGCTGACTGACTGATCTCGGGGGGTCGGTTGCGTCATTCACCCGGGACTCGTGGAATGGTCACCAGCTTCGCTGTGATCTCCACCAGAGTTAATCCTTTGTTTTAGAATTCAAGTTATATTAACTAGTGTAACTGCAGTTATAGTTTATCGTGTTAAAATTATCTCCATGTCTGGAGCGAAAGTGCACACCGTATAATTGATGCAATTATACGCGATCGCCACAGGATCTGCGTGATCTTAAACGCGGGCCGAAATACTGATTTCCGCGGTTGATTAATCAGAAGCACCATATACAGGGCTGTCGTCCCTATGGCGGGGCCCGCCACAATTGTAGAGCGAGGAATCGCTCACGATGTCCTGGTCAGCCTGGACCAAGATTGATGAAGTGCTCAGATCGTCACTCCGGAAGCATACACACATCGTCAGACTTTACTGTGTAGTTATTTTGAAGGTATGGTGAATTTTAAATTGTAATTATCAATTGTTGACTGCTCCATTTTATACAGGGTGATAGACGGTGTGTCTTGACCGCCCATTGTAGAATTTGTTATTTCACTTTACCTGTAGAGATCTTTTTACAACTCCAACTATCTATTCACCTATTCGAGATTTTATTAATTTTTTTCTCGAACCTTTGGTTCGAGTTTTTTTTAATTTAAACTAAATAAATGTTGTTTCTCAATATTGCAAATTTGTTATTAATTGGCCTCCCTATCTGGTGTAAGCATTGAGAGAGTAAGAAGTAAAAGTTACCCATCGAATTCCTGAGAGTAAAAGAGACCTGCTCGTAAATGCCGACTGAGGCTGGCCCAGTACAGCCTGGTGAGTATTTTATGTTTGTTTAATGTTCATTACGTAAATAATTACGTAATTTAGTCTTAAAGTAAAGAGGTTGTTACACCAGAAACGACTCGCACAGTGTCACGGGAAGAGATTGTGAATTCATCAATGAAGAGAGTTGTGAATTAGATTATTTTGAGTTATTTTTATGTCGAGACATTGTGAGTAATATAGCAACTGAAACTAACCGATATTGTGATACTGTAAAATTGAAAACAATATTAGCTCCGAATTCCAGATTACACAAATGGAAAAATGTTTAAGTTGAAGAAATGTACGTGTTCATTGCCTTGACCATGCTTACGGCAACAAACAAAAAGGGTCAAATCCATAAATATTGGTCATTAGACAAGTTCATTTCGACACCAATATTTGGAGAAATAATGCCAAGGGATAGGTATTTATCAATCCTAAGTATGCTTCATTTCTCGGATAATGAAAAACAACAACCAGGTGACACGACATACAAAGTAAGAGATTTTTTTGACTCAGTGTGTAGCCAGTTTAAAAAACATTTTTATCCAAACGAGAATATTTGCATTGACGAGTCGTTAGTATTATTCAAATGCAGGTTGTGCATAAAACAATATCTTCCAGCGAAAAGACATAGATTTGGTATAAATTTTTTTGTGTTATGTGATTGTAAAATGGGACTTGTTTTAAAATTCGTAATTTATTTTGGCGCTAAAACGGAAATACTAATACCAAATATGGAAGAAACTATTTGTCGAAGCAATTGGGGATTTCTGGAAAAATGGTTGTTTCATTATTAGGTGATTACTTAGGAAAAGGCCATACAGTGTATATAGATAACTGGTATACTAGCCCTTGTTTATTTAATTATTTACATACCAAGCAGACCAATGCCTGCGGTACTGTAAAAAAAACCCGTAAATTCATGCCATCGTTTGGATTAGTCAAAAAAGGAGATGTAGACACAAAACAAGCTGGATGCCAACTTGCCATGAAAGGCATGACAAGAGAGACGTGCATCTGTTGACTACTTCACACGACGCATCAATGATGGAAACGGGAAAAGCTAATTGGAAAAATAAAGCTCCCGTGTTGAAACCCGTAAAAGTGGTATAAAAAAGTTGCTTTTCGAACAATCGATGTCGTTTTGATCAATGCCCACGCCATGTACAAATTAAAATTTAAAAAAAATATTAGTTTAACAGATTTTCATTTACAAGTAATAAAACAATTAGTTCACAAGTATCATATTCCTGGGTCAATAATAAAAGTTAATCGAGTTGGCGACTACCCACTGAGGTTGGTCGAAAAACATTTTGTTGCGGACATACCAAAAACAGATAATTCAAAAAGAAAATCGGTTTACAGGGAGTGTCATGTTTGTAGACGCGCAAAAAAAGGCCCTAAACGTCGTGTCCAAACACGTTACTGGTGTGTCGAGTGTGGTATTGGTTTATGCCTAACCAATTGTTTTAAAATACATCACACCGTGAAATTTTATTAATCAAAAGTGTCCGAAGCTCCGAACAATCTTGTGGTCACCCTATTAAATGCCGCCACGGAGCCCGTGTAAGTATGTGTGAATGGCGGAATATTATCTTAGAGACCTTTTAAAAAAATCCTTATAATTATTGTGTAAACAAAACTCCCAATAAAACTGAATATGTTTATTCCTAAATGTACATTCTTGACACAGTAAAATGATTTGTTACGATGCGACTATAAATGAAGTCTCAGTGAGTGGTTCTTTTATGGAGAGGAGCATTTTGAAGGTAATTTATAATTTAAACTTCATCTAACATATAAATAAAATAAAAAACGGATCATTTTAACTATGCACAAACAATTCAATAATGTTTAACAATACGACACGATTTTTTTAATAATTTTAATTCTATTTGGTAAAGCACAAAGCAGTGAAATGCACAACAACAAAATGCAGACAGTGATTTTGAGATTCTCGCCGTTCCAGATAGCAAATTAATACGAAACCTTCCCGTCGCCTAGGGGTTAAGGACTATAAATTAATTAGGATTTTCTATGTTGTATTTATTATTATATTTATCACAATGGCTGAAAAAAGGAAGCGTGGACAAAATGTCACCCTAGAAGAAAAAGACAAGTTGGTGAAACTGCTCTTGCAACACAAAGACACTATACTAAATAAAAGAACTGATGGTGCCACGAACTGTTATAACCCGTGGGTACTTTATCTTATCAATTCCGGATTCTGTAGTCCACACTCTCTGTAAATACATTCCATCACGTACTATAATAACCTATGAACTTGTCTTGTCACAAAATAACAAAGTAATTCACTCTGTGTACACGGATGTTTTTGTCACGCATTACTGAATATGCGTAAACAAGATAAAACTCTTTATGATAAAAAGCCCTTCAAATAGTACACTAAACTACTAACAATTGTCATTCATTATTTGATAGTTACCCGACTAACATATATTTTAAATAAAGATTATACTTTTATCAAGTGTTTTCTTGGAGACATCCTGAACTATTCGAAGAAGAAGATTAAACCTGACGTAATTGTTCTTCAACATTTTCTACAAGAATCTCCGTGTAACGCTCACGACCGACTCAAAATTCCATCTTTGCTAATCAGTCAACAAGGCATAACACAAATTGGTGTCAGAAGAAAAGGGATTCATCAAAAGAAAACGTCATCTGAAATCACAGGACACGATAGAAGAGAAGCAAAGAAGAATATTACAAACAATATCTTCTCTGGAAACACTTTCTTCATCGCCGTGTGGAACCTCCTTTTGGGCATTCGTTCTTTGGATCCTCTCGCTGTGTTGCGGATCTGGCCTTCACCGTCTTCCCAGGAGAGCTGCCTATCTGGACCGAGGATTCACCGTCACTGTAACAACTGTACCCCAAGGCGTCGAGACTGATCAACTCGCCGTACAACTCCAGCCGATTTCAAACAGGAATGTCAACCGTCGCAAAATTTATGCGAGTCTCGTAATTTATCTTTTAATATTGACCAACATTTGTACAATTTAAATTCTTATTTCTATATTTTTTATTTTTTTATATTTTTTTTCTATATTTTTTATATTTTTATATTTTGTTGGATATTCTTATTCTTCATAAAAATGAATCAAGCAAGCAGTAGCAATAGCAATATGGAGACAATGAAATTCTCATTCTCCGACCTTAAACATTTTATTACTCCTTATGATGGAGATAGAAATAAACCAACACCGTTTCTGATAAATTGTGAAAGAGCATTAAAACTCGCTAGTGAAATTCAAAACACCCGATTCTAGAATTTATTCAATCCAAACTTGTTGATAAAGCTCAAATGGCATGGCTTGTAGTAATAAACTATTTGACAATTGGGAACAATTGAAATCTTTCTTAGAACAAAACTTTGGCGAAAGTAAAACTCAACAACATCTCTCACTAGATTTATTAAATTGCAAACAAGGAACTCAGAAAGCATTAATAGTTATATCGTGAGAATGGATACACATCTAAAAAAATTAAAAACCTCTATTAATTTATCAACCATAATCCGAACAGAATTAGAAGGAAGGTATGCAAGTGCCGACGGTTTGGCTTTACAATCGTTTATAATAGGAGTTAACCCTAGATTATCCGATTTGCTATGGACCAGAGCACCTCCTACTTTTCAAGAAGCTTGTCAAATTGCCATTAACGAAGAAAAGATTGTGAAGAGGATATTTAAAGTTTCTCCTGGCGCTCCTTTAATACGAATAAAATTGATAGAGACAAGGGAAAAGATTAACGCGCGAAACTAATTATTTTTACGAATAAAATTAGAACGCGTATTCCTCGATTTGAATAGGTGCGCCTCGGGTATGGGGCGTAGGGATATAGTAGTGACGCATAAAATCAAAACAAAGCATGATGTAATAGTGTCCGTTGGTCGAGATCCTTCTCGTTCGGAAGTTTAGCCAATCAGAGTCTCTCCATACAAAAAACAAAACCGTTGTCTGCCCTTCGGAATTTGGATGTCCATAATGGCGTGTGAAGAAATCGCGTGATTCTTGGTTCCAGTCTGAGGGGCCGGGGACGTGTCTTACTGAAGATCGGGGCTACCCGCGAGTTTCAAATTGTGTTGTTTTGTTCCTTTTAGAGAGAGTGGAGGAATAGGGAGAGTTTTCTAGGAAAGGGTTAGGTGTGAGCCGAGGGGTAGGAGAGTCGTTGAGTATTAGATTCCGGATCGTTCTAGCTATTTCAAATTTTCAAAAGTATAGGAAAATTTTAATAACTTACATCCTTAAAGAATTATCTTACTTTATATACATAGATTGGCTTGCGTACTAATTGCCACTTGTTGTGTCAAGTGGGTGGACTGAAGGGATTGTAGTGATGTGTTATGCAGTCCTTGTTATGCAGCTAAGGGGTGTTGTTGTCGAGAGGGTGAAACGGTTCAGGTACCTGGGAAGCATGATTACTGAGAAACTGGATCCTGACATTGAGATAAAATGCAGAATAGAAGCGGCACGAACGGCTTTTAATAAAATGAAAAACCTTCTTTGTGACGATAATATAAACTTAAAGCTGAGACAAAGAATGGTCAAATGTTACGTATGGTCTGTCTTACTTTACGGCGTAGAGGCGTGGACTCTTAAAGTTAACATAATAAACCGCCTTGAAGCGTTTGAAATGTGGATCCACCGTAGAATGTTAAGAATATCTTGGACCGATATGATAACAAACACTGATGTACTACGTAGAGCCAATGCAAATAGAGAACTATTCACCACTGTTAAGCTCCGTAAAACATCATATTTTGGCCATGTAATGAGAGGTGACAAATACACCGTACTTCAGCTCGTCATGAAGGGGAAGATCGAGGGCCGCAGAGGGGTCGGCAGAAGACAGCTCTCCTGGCTTCGAAACATCCGACAATGGACCGGCGTCAGAACTGTGGGGGAGCTGTTTCGCGCCGCCCAGGACAGGGAAGCTTTCTCTCAGATGGTCGTCAACGTCGGGGGGACCCGGCAGGACACGTGAAGAAGAAGAATGCAGTCCTTAGCGTAAGGGCTGGATTAGGCTTGTAATGATTAATTCCTGTTCGGTAGTGGTGAGGCGAGGTTGGCAATGAAGGATTGGAATCGCCAGTAGAATACCTGGAAGTGAAGTGATATCTTTAAAGACAGCCGAGGGGACAGCTGTAGATGATACCCAACACAGGGAAGGAAAGATTAATCAATGTTATAATCCGAGAAGGAACTCGAGGAATAGAGAAAGAGAAAAAAAAATATCCAGCAATATAATTGACAAATATAAATACTGGATTTAATTATGAAGATGACGAACAAGAAGAATTGGAACGAAATAAGACTAATGTTATGTGATGGATTGGAAAACATGAAACCTATCAATCAACATGAATGTGGTGCTGACTGCTGGTATGAAAGACGATCATCCATATTGCTGATAGTTGGACTCTTCCTTATTTACCACTTTACAATAATATAATATAAATCTAGAATTTGATAGTATATTAGGTAATGATTTCTTTATGAATAAACGTTGTAAAATTAATTATAAGGAGGCCGCTGCGAACGTGTCAGAACAGACGATAGTGAAAAAAATTATTCAATAATACATATAATCGGAACCTACAACGCAAGGAACGAAAAGGGTTCATCGAGGATTTGTCGGGACCCTTGGAAACTCGCAATTGTTCATTACGGAAAGAAAACTTCGTCTACATATCTACGACTAATCAGTGGGGTCATGCCTCAATGATCGGAAGAACTATTCGAAGCGAACCCAACAAAACTGATCCAAGCTCAGAATTTTCAGTCACAGCTTTTTGCAGAAGTAACTGATTTACTTAACATAAAAATTCTACCCCTTCTATGCCTCAAGCTTTATAAAGAATCCATAGTTCTGTTATAACCCGTGGGTACTTTTTCTTATCAATTCCAGATTCTGTAGTCCACACTCTCTGTAAATGCATTCCATCACGTACTATAATAACCTATGAACTTGTTTTGTCACAAAATAACCCATTCTGTACACGGATGTTTTTGTCACGCATTACTGAATATGCGTAAACAAGATAAAACTCTTTATGATAAAAAGCCCTTTAAATAGTACACTGAACCATTTACAATCGTCATTTATTATATGGTAGTTGCTCGACTAACATATATTTTAAATAAAGATTATACATATATCAAGTGTTTTCTTGGAGACATCCTGAACTATTCGAAGAAGAAGATTAAACCTGACGTAATTGTTCTTCAACATTTTCTACAAGAATCTCCGTGTAACGCTCACGACCGACTCAAAATTCCATCTTTGCTAATCAGTCAACAAGGCATAACAGTTCATTGAAGGTATTTTATGACGAGATAGGAAAGGCGAAAATCTACGATGACTTTTTGAACATACCATAGTCACGTACCAACCAGGAAACGGAAAATATAATTCCACAACATGACATCATCTTCGACATATATGGAAGAACAAATCTTATGTGTTTAAAGGTAAGGTGATTGAGGCAAACAAGATAAATAGTTGTTGTTTAACACTAGCCGACATTAGAAGCGATATCCAAAGTATAAATACAAAGTTCTATTCAGTAATCCATCTGATAGGTAAAGAATACCACAGGAGAACCAAGAGAGGATGGTTTGACGGTATTGGAATCTTAAGACCATAATTGGAACCTCATGAAATCTAGAAACATGAATGTGGTGCTGACTGCCGGTATGAAAGAAACACTCCGGAACATCATCCTTATTGCTTAACGCTTATTGTTTCTTAAACAAACGTTGTCAAATTAATTCTAATTCGAATATGCTTAACATATTTGATAATATTGAATTACCATTAATGAAAAATACTTTTCTTTATCAAATAAAACCGCGGTCCAAAGTTTTTCTAAAGGTAGACTTATGCCTATTTTCACCAACAATCCCTAAACCATCCCCTTACTAAGGTATCCACAAAGTAAGGCATCCCTTATATCATTACTTAACTTAACTTCACTTTCCCCAACATAAGAAGTACTTTGCTAGGGGACACCTAACAAAGTGACGTTTCATTTTTGGTGTAGTGCTTTCTAAAACCGTATTTGTACCGGTCAAGTATTAAATCATGATTTTCACTATATTTTTTACTATAATAATAAAAAAAAAATGTGGCATATTGTGTATATTAATTTATTTATTACAATAAAACTTAGTTCATAACTTTTCTCCATTATTAAGCGAAAAAACAAAATTTGTAACGACTTACGCATGCGCCTTTCTTTGCCCATGAAAAAAAAAAAACTAAACTGTCAATGTCTGTCGTTCGTTCGGCTAACGGCTTGTTTTAATTTAATTTACGTTGAGCGTTCCGTGGTATTTTTGTTTTGTGTGGTTTATGTTTAAAGAAGTTTGAGTGCAGTGATTACTTTAGCTTAACCCTGAGGCCACGACCAACTACAATGTGTAGTGCAAGAAAATTGGTCCCTGCGTACGACCAACTACACGTTGTAGTTCAGAATATTCGTCATGTTTATCTCCACGTATTTCGTTAATTTGACGGTAAAAAACCAAAAGAAAAATTATCATACTATAGAGTCAAGTGTTTACTACAATTCCCTTTAAAAATATTCTCCTTTTTACTTACAAAAATATTTTTAATTAATTTTCCGTGACAAACATCCAATCATTAGTAATATTGCATTTCGGGAATTCGCACACAGCTTAGTCATCCTTTCCATGTCCGTTGCCGCTTGTCTGTACACGATATCCGCGCTTGTGTGTACATAATATCCGCGCGTGTATTTGTTTATTTTAGGGTGCCCATTATTTTATACTCGACTCGGAGTATTCATTAGATGAAATACTTCGTTGTTTCATTTATTTTGTAAACATTTCCTTTAGTGTAGTGATCCCTTTCGATTTAGTATTTTATTTATGTTTATTATTTGAATGACACTAATTATTTAGTTGTTACGCATCATTTTGTGTTTTTTGGAACAAATACTGTTTTTTTAAGGCTTAAAAATGAATGACGAAGAAATCGAAAATTTTGCGCTGGATTGCGATTCAGATTTATCAATGAGCGATGAAGAAGATTATATTCCCCAAAATTTGGTGAACTTAGAGCATACGGGTATAACGCCGGTAAACAGTGAGAGTGAAATGAACAATTCTGAAATATTAGAAGAACATCCCCCCAGTGAAATAAATTTTACAAATTTCTCACCCCAGTGGGAAAGTGGCATTAACTTCCAACCTGATGTACACAATTTTAATGAACAATCTGGTTTAACACAAGGTGAAGAAACGCAGTAAAAAGGTCGCCGAAAAGAGAAAAAAAAGTAAGATTCGGACCTCAGCCTATGACGTATTTCACCGTTCGTGAGCCATTCTGGATTATGATTGGACAATGATTCTCCCGCAAATTTTGGGTACCCGCGCTGACTGACTGATCTCGGGGGGTCGGTTGCGTCATTCACCCGGGACTCGTGGAATGGTCACCAGCTTCGCTGTGATCTCCACCAGAGTTAATCCTTTGTTTTAGAATTCAAGTTATATTAACTAGTGTAACTGCAGTTATAGTTTATCGTGTTAAAATTATCTCCATGTCTGGAGCGAAAGTGCACACCGTATAATTGATGCAATTATACGCGATCGCCACAGGATCTGCGTGATCTTAAACGCGGGCCGAAATACTGATTTCCGCGGTTGATTAATCAGAAGCACCATATACAGGGCTGTCGTCCCTATGGCGGGGCCCGCCACAATTGTAGAGCGAGGAATCGCTCACGATGTCCTGGTCAGCCTGGACCAAGATTGATGAAGTGCTCAGATCGTCACTCCGGAAGCATACACACATCGTCAGACTTTACTGTGTAGTTATTTTGAAGGTATGGTGAATTTTAAATTGTAATTATCAATTGTTGACTGCTCCATTTTATACAGGGTGATAGACGGTGTGTCTTGACCGCCCATTGTAGAATTTGTTATTTCACTTTACCTGTAGAGATCTTTTTACAACTCCAACTATCTATTCACCTATTCGAGATTTTATTAATTTTTTTCTCGAACCTTTGGTTCGAGTTTTTTTTAATTTAAACTAAATAAATGTTGTTTCTCAATATTGCAAATTTGTTATTAATTGGCCTCCCTATCTGGTGTAAGCATTGAGAGAGTAAGAAGTAAAAGTTACCCATCGAATTCCTGAGAGTAAAAGAGACCTGCTCGTAAATGCCGACTGAGGCTGGCCCAGTACAGCCTGGTGAGTATTTTATGTTTGTTTAATGTTCATTACGTAAATAATTACGTAATTTAGTCTTAAAGTAAAGAGGTTGTTACACCAGAAACGACTCGCACAGTGTCACGGGAAGAGATTGTGAATTCATCAATGAAGAGAGTTGTGAATTAGATTATTTTGAGTTATTTTTATGTCGAGACATTGTGAGTAATATAGCAACTGAAACTAACCGATATTGTGATACTGTAAAATTGAAAACAATATTAGCTCCGAATTCCAGATTACACAAATGGAAAAATGTTTAAGTTGAAGAAATGTACGTGTTCATTGCCTTGACCATGCTTACGGCAACAAACAAAAAGGGTCAAATCCATAAATATTGGTCATTAGACAAGTTCATTTCGACACCAATATTTGGAGAAATAATGCCAAGGGATAGGTATTTATCAATCCTAAGTATGCTTCATTTCTCGGATAATGAAAAACAACAACCAGGTGACACGACATACAAAGTAAGAGATTTTTTTGACTCAGTGTGTAGCCAGTTTAAAAAACATTTTTATCCAAACGAGAATATTTGCATTGACGAGTCGTTAGTATTATTCAAATGCAGGTTGTGCATAAAACAATATCTTCCAGCGAAAAGACATAGATTTGGTATAAATTTTTTTGTGTTATGTGATTGTAAAATGGGACTTGTTTTAAAATTCGTAATTTATTTTGGCGCTAAAACGGAAATACTAATACCAAATATGGAAGAAACTATTTGTCGAAGCAATTGGGGATTTCTGGAAAAATGGTTGTTTCATTATTAGGTGATTACTTAGGAAAAGGCCATACAGTGTATATAGATAACTGGTATACTAGCCCTTGTTTATTTAATTATTTACATACCAAGCAGACCAATGCCTGCGGTACTGTAAAAAAAACCCGTAAATTCATGCCATCGTTTGGATTAGTCAAAAAAGGAGATGTAGACACAAAACAAGCTGGATGCCAACTTGCCATGAAAGGCATGACAAGAGAGACGTGCATCTGTTGACTACTTCACACGACGCATCAATGATGGAAACGGGAAAAGCTAATTGGAAAAATAAAGCTCCCGTGTTGAAACCCGTAAAAGTGGTATAAAAAAGTTGCTTTTCGAACAATCGATGTCGTTTTGATCAATGCCCACGCCATGTACAAATTAAAATTTAAAAAAAATATTAGTTTAACAGATTTTCATTTACAAGTAATAAAACAATTAGTTCACAAGTATCATATTCCTGGGTCAATAATAAAAGTTAATCGAGTTGGCGACTACCCACTGAGGTTGGTCGAAAAACATTTTGTTGCGGACATACCAAAAACAGATAATTCAAAAAGAAAATCGGTTTACAGGGAGTGTCATGTTTGTAGACGCGCAAAAAAAGGCCCTAAACGTCGTGTCCAAACACGTTACTGGTGTGTCGAGTGTGGTATTGGTTTATGCCTAACCAATTGTTTTAAAATACATCACACCGTGAAATTTTATTAATCAAAAGTGTCCGAAGCTCCGAACAATCTTGTGGTCACCCTATTAAATGCCGCCACGGAGCCCGTGTAAGTATGTGTGAATGGCGGAATATTATCTTAGAGACCTTTTAAAAAAATCCTTATAATTATTGTGTAAACAAAACTCCCAATAAAACTGAATATGTTTATTCCTAAATGTACATTCTTGACACAGTAAAATGATTTGTTACGATGCGACTATAAATGAAGTCTCAGTGAGTGGTTCTTTTATGGAGAGGAGCATTTTGAAGGTAATTTATAATTTAAACTTCATCTAACATATAAATAAAATAAAAAACGGATCATTTTAACTATGCACAAACAATTCAATAATGTTTAACAATACGACACGATTTTTTTAATAATTTTAATTCTATTTGGTAAAGCACAAAGCAGTGAAATGCACAACAACAAAATGCAGACAGTGATTTTGAGATTCTCGCCGTTCCAGATAGCAAATTAATACGAAACCTTCCCGTCGCCTAGGGGTTAAGGACTATAAATTAATTAGGATTTTCTATGTTGTATTTATTATTATATTTATCACAATGGCTGAAAAAAGGAAGCGTGGACAAAATGTCACCCTAGAAGAAAAAGACAAGTTGGTGAAACTGCTCTTGCAACACAAAGACACTATACTAAATAAAAGAACTGATGGTGCCACGAACTGTTATAACCCGTGGGTACTTTATCTTATCAATTCCGGATTCTGTAGTCCACACTCTCTGTAAATACATTCCATCACGTACTATAATAACCTATGAACTTGTCTTGTCACAAAATAACAAAGTAATTCACTCTGTGTACACGGATGTTTTTGTCACGCATTACTGAATATGCGTAAACAAGATAAAACTCTTTATGATAAAAAGCCCTTCAAATAGTACACTAAACTACTAACAATTGTCATTCATTATTTGATAGTTACCCGACTAACATATATTTTAAATAAAGATTATACTTTTATCAAGTGTTTTCTTGGAGACATCCTGAACTATTCGAAGAAGAAGATTAAACCTGACGTAATTGTTCTTCAACATTTTCTACAAGAATCTCCGTGTAACGCTCACGACCGACTCAAAATTCCATCTTTGCTAATCAGTCAACAAGGCATAACACAAATTGGTGTCAGAAGAAAAGGGATTCATCAAAAGAAAACGTCATCTGAAATCACAGGACACGATAGAAGAGAAGCAAAGAAGAATATTACAAACAATATCTTCTCTGGAAACACTTTCTTCATCGCCGTGTGGAACCTCCTTTTGGGCATTCGTTCTTTGGATCCTCTCGCTGTGTTGCGGATCTGGCCTTCACCGTCTTCCCAGGAGAGCTGCCTATCTGGACCGAGGATTCACCGTCACTGTAACAACTGTACCCCAAGGCGTCGAGACTGATCAACTCGCCGTACAACTCCAGCCGATTTCAAACAGGAATGTCAACCGTCGCAAAATTTATGCGAGTCTCGTAATTTATCTTTTAATATTGACCAACATTTGTACAATTTAAATTCTTATTTCTATATTTTTTATTTTTTTATATTTTTTTTCTATATTTTTTATATTTTTATATTTTGTTGGATATTCTTATTCTTCATAAAAATGAATCAAGCAAGCAGTAGCAATAGCAATATGGAGACAATGAAATTCTCATTCTCCGACCTTAAACATTTTATTACTCCTTATGATGGAGATAGAAATAAACCAACACCGTTTCTGATAAATTGTGAAAGAGCATTAAAACTCGCTAGTGAAATTCAAAACACCCGATTCTAGAATTTATTCAATCCAAACTTGTTGATAAAGCTCAAATGGCATGGCTTGTAGTAATAAACTATTTGACAATTGGGAACAATTGAAATCTTTCTTAGAACAAAACTTTGGCGAAAGTAAAACTCAACAACATCTCTCACTAGATTTATTAAATTGCAAACAAGGAACTCAGAAAGCATTAATAGTTATATCGTGAGAATGGATACACATCTAAAAAAATTAAAAACCTCTATTAATTTATCAACCATAATCCGAACAGAATTAGAAGGAAGGTATGCAAGTGCCGACGGTTTGGCTTTACAATCGTTTATAATAGGAGTTAACCCTAGATTATCCGATTTGCTATGGACCAGAGCACCTCCTACTTTTCAAGAAGCTTGTCAAATTGCCATTAACGAAGAAAAGATTGTGAAGAGGATATTTAAAGTTTCTCCTGGCGCTCCTTTAATACGAATAAAATTGATAGAGACAAGGGAAAAGATTAACGCGCGAAACTAATTATTTTTACGAATAAAATTAGAACGCGTATTCCTCGATTTGAATAGGTGCGCCTCGGGTATGGGGCGTAGGGATATAGTAGTGACGCATAAAATCAAAACAAAGCATGATGTAATAGTGTCCGTTGGTCGAGATCCTTCTCGTTCGGAAGTTTAGCCAATCAGAGTCTCTCCATACAAAAAACAAAACCGTTGTCTGCCCTTCGGAATTTGGATGTCCATAATGGCGTGTGAAGAAATCGCGTGATTCTTGGTTCCAGTCTGAGGGGCCGGGGACGTGTCTTACTGAAGATCGGGGCTACCCGCGAGTTTCAAATTGTGTTGTTTTGTTCCTTTTAGAGAGAGTGGAGGAATAGGGAGAGTTTTCTAGGAAAGGGTTAGGTGTGAGCCGAGGGGTAGGAGAGTCGTTGAGTATTAGATTCCGGATCGTTCTAGCTATTTCAAATTTTCAAAAGTATAGGAAAATTTTAATAACTTACATCCTTAAAGAATTATCTTACTTTATATACATAGATTGGCTTGCGTACTAATTGCCACTTGTTGTGTCAAGTGGGTGGACTGAAGGGATTGTAGTGATGTGTTATGCAGTCCTTGTTATGCAGCTAAGGGGTGTTGTTGTCGAGAGGGTGAAACGGTTCAGGTACCTGGGAAGCATGATTACTGAGAAACTGGATCCTGACATTGAGATAAAATGCAGAATAGAAGCGGCACGAACGGCTTTTAATAAAATGAAAAACCTTCTTTGTGACGATAATATAAACTTAAAGCTGAGACAAAGAATGGTCAAATGTTACGTATGGTCTGTCTTACTTTACGGCGTAGAGGCGTGGACTCTTAAAGTTAACATAATAAACCGCCTTGAAGCGTTTGAAATGTGGATCCACCGTAGAATGTTAAGAATATCTTGGACCGATATGATAACAAACACTGATGTACTACGTAGAGCCAATGCAAATAGAGAACTATTCACCACTGTTAAGCTCCGTAAAACATCATATTTTGGCCATGTAATGAGAGGTGACAAATACACCGTACTTCAGCTCGTCATGAAGGGGAAGATCGAGGGCCGCAGAGGGGTCGGCAGAAGACAGCTCTCCTGGCTTCGAAACATCCGACAATGGACCGGCGTCAGAACTGTGGGGGAGCTGTTTCGCGCCGCCCAGGACAGGGAAGCTTTCTCTCAGATGGTCGTCAACGTCGGGGGGACCCGGCAGGACACGTGAAGAAGAAGAATGCAGTCCTTAGCGTAAGGGCTGGATTAGGCTTGTAATGATTAATTCCTGTTCGGTAGTGGTGAGGCGAGGTTGGCAATGAAGGATTGGAATCGCCAGTAGAATACCTGGAAGTGAAGTGATATCTTTAAAGACAGCCGAGGGGACAGCTGTAGATGATACCCAACACAGGGAAGGAAAGATTAATCAATGTTATAATCCGAGAAGGAACTCGAGGAATAGAGAAAGAGAAAAAAAAATATCCAGCAATATAATTGACAAATATAAATACTGGATTTAATTATGAAGATGACGAACAAGAAGAATTGGAACGAAATAAGACTAATGTTATGTGATGGATTGGAAAACATGAAACCTATCAATCAACATGAATGTGGTGCTGACTGCTGGTATGAAAGACGATCATCCATATTGCTGATAGTTGGACTCTTCCTTATTTACCACTTTACAATAATATAATATAAATCTAGAATTTGATAGTATATTAGGTAATGATTTCTTTATGAATAAACGTTGTAAAATTAATTATAAGGAGGCCGCTGCGAACGTGTCAGAACAGACGATAGTGAAAAAAATTATTCAATAATACATATAATCGGAACCTACAACGCAAGGAACGAAAAGGGTTCATCGAGGATTTGTCGGGACCCTTGGAAACTCGCAATTGTTCATTACGGAAAGAAAACTTCGTCTACATATCTACGACTAATCAGTGGGGTCATGCCTCAATGATCGGAAGAACTATTCGAAGCGAACCCAACAAAACTGATCCAAGCTCAGAATTTTCAGTCACAGCTTTTTGCAGAAGTAACTGATTTACTTAACATAAAAATTCTACCCCTTCTATGCCTCAAGCTTTATAAAGAATCCATAGTTCTGTTATAACCCGTGGGTACTTTTTCTTATCAATTCCAGATTCTGTAGTCCACACTCTCTGTAAATGCATTCCATCACGTACTATAATAACCTATGAACTTGTTTTGTCACAAAATAACCCATTCTGTACACGGATGTTTTTGTCACGCATTACTGAATATGCGTAAACAAGATAAAACTCTTTATGATAAAAAGCCCTTTAAATAGTACACTGAACCATTTACAATTGTCATTTATTATATGGTAGTTGCTCGACTAACATATATTTTAAATAAAGATTATACATATATCAAGTGTTTTCTTGGAGACATCCTGAACTATTCGAAGAAGAAGATTAAACCTGACGTAATTGTTCTTCAACATTTTCTACAAGAATCTCCGTGTAACGCTCACGACCGACTCAAAATTCCATCTTTGCTAATCAGTCAACAAGGCATAACAGTTCATTGAAGGTATTTTATGACGAGATAGGAAAGGCGAAAATCTACGATGACTTTTTGAACATACCATAGTCACGTACCAACCAGGAAACGGAAAATATAATTCCACAACATGACATCATCTTCGACATATATGGAAGAACAAATCTTATGTGTTTAAAGGTAAGGTGATTGAGGCAAACAAGATAAATAGTTGTTGTTTAACACTAGCCGACATTAGAAGCGATATCCAAAGTATAAATACAAAGTTCTATTCAGTAATCCATCTGATAGGTAAAGAATACCACAGGAGAACCAAGAGAGGATGGTTTGACGGTATTGGAATCTTAAGACCATAATTGGAACCTCATGAAATCTAGAAACATGAATGTGGTGCTGACTGCCGGTATGAAAGAAACACTCCGGAACATCATCCTTATTGCTTAACGCTTATTGTTTCTTAAACAAACGTTGTCAAATTAATTCTAATTCGAATATGCTTAACATATTTGATAATATTGAATTACCATTAATGAAAAATACTTTTCTTTATCAAATAAAACCGCGGTCCAAAGTTTTTCTAAAGGTAGACTTATGCCTATTTTCACCAACAATCCCTAAACCATCCCCTTACTAAGGTATCCACAAAGTAAGGCATCCCTTATATCATTACTTAACTTAACTTCACTTTCCCCAACATAAGAAGTACTTTGCTAGGGGACACCTAACAAAGTGACGTTTCATTTTTGGTGTAGTGCTTTCTAAAACCGTATTTGTACCGGTCAAGTATTAAATCATGATTTTCACTATATTTTTTACTATAATAATAAAAAAAAAATGTGGCATATTGTGTATATTAATTTATTTATTACAATAAAACTTAGTTCATAACTTTTCTCCATTATTAAGCGAAAAAACAAAATTTGTAACGACTTACGCATGCGCCTTTCTTTGCCCATGAAAAAAAAAAAACTAAACTGTCAATGTCTGTCGTTCGTTCGGCTAACGGCTTGTTTTAATTTAATTTACGTTGAGCGTTCCGTGGTATTTTTGTTTTGTGTGGTTTATGTTTAAAGAAGTTTGAGTGCAGTGATTACTTTAGCTTAAGGACTATAAATTAATTAGGATTTTCTATGTTGTATTTATTATTATATTTATCACAATGGCTGAAAAAAGGAAGCGTGGACAAAATGTCACCCTAGAAGAAAAAGACAAGTTGGTGAAACTGCTCTTGCAACACAAAGACACTATACTAAATAAAAGAACTGATGGTGCCACGAACGACGCAAAAAATAGAGCTTGGGACACAATAACTAATGATTTGAATTCATCAGGAAATATTCACAGGTGATATAATACTTGCTCATAACATAACATAGTGTAACTTATCATTACCATTTACTAGGTGCCTACCTAATTGACAAACCAACCGACAGATATGGTTTCCTATATGCGTAGTATAATGTGGTTGCACAGGAGAATGCTTCGCATACCATGGACAGATCTGGTCAGTAATTCAGTGGTTTTGAGGAGAGCTGACTGCAGTAGACAGCTGCTGAAAGATGTTAAGGTCCGTAAGATCTCATATCTGGGTCACATTCTGCGTGGAGATAAATATAGTGTACTCCAATTAATACTCATGGGGAAAATCGAGGGACATCGTGGTCCAGGTAGAAGGCAAACGTCTTGGCTGCGAAATATAAGAGACTGGACCGGAATGAGACGTGTGGAGGAGCTGTTCCGGGTCGCGCAAGACAGAGAAGCCTTCGCCAGAGTGATTGCCAACGTCGGGGGGACCTGACAGGGCACATCAAGAAGAAGAAGATATGCGTAGTGTTCATCGCAGCCCTTATACATTGTATGTTTACTGCGATGCAGGAGAACTGCAATGGGCTGCCATTGACCTAACCTAACCTAACACTTCTGACTATACTATATTTTTCTTATCAGGTCAAAGGACTCGCTGATGAAAGCCTGGGAGAAAATGAAAAGCGAGAGCAAAGTGTATTATACTGCTATGAAGAGAAGTTGTTCCCAGACTGGTGGTGGCCCATCAGATTTTAAATACAACCCAATTTTGGACCGAGTGTCAACGATTCTTGGCAGGGGCTGTACTGGAATCTCGGGAGTTCCAGACAGTGATGCTGAAGGATCAGTAGTGCCCGAACCTTCGTCCCAGATAATACATATGTATGAAGCGGACGAGTCCCGAATTCAAGAATCCTCGTGCAAGATTTTGTGTGTCGACAATACAGCGTCAGGGGATATTTTAGTTAAGGAATCTGTTCCTAGAGAGGAAACTGATAATTTAGGTTACTAAAGTCTGTAAGATCAGTTGAGTTACCATTCCTTTTCCGTGTTTCAATCTCTTTAATTATTTTTTTTAGAATATAGAGCTACCAAATACACCTCTACGGTCTAGAAGAAGGCCACAAGTCAGTGTTAATAACGAAAGGACTGAGGCTGTGTCTACTTTATGTAACAGCTTCAGAGACGTTAATAAAAAAAAAGCTGACATAGAGGACTTGAAGAGACAACTTCTCGAGGAAGAAATACAATTTAAGAAAAAACTGTATGAATTACAATTAGAGGCAGCTGTGAGGGACGTGGAGATAAAAAATGAAGTACTAAAGCAAATAAGAGGTAAACAATTTATTTAATGCATATTGTGTTAATTGTGGTCTTCTAAAACCACACACGGTATCAGTATTATTTGCTGGTGGCAACTGAGGGGTCTGACCCGCTGTAATTAGTTCTTCTATAGTAAATTTGGTACGGTGCACTCATTTATAGGTGGGTCCTCTTTTCTTAGTATACACAGGTTGTGTAGTATTATGCTACGTGCTAATATTACTTTTGTAGCAGTCACTAGTTTTAGCCGCAGACCTAAAGCCAGTGCAGGAAATCTTCTTTTTAAGACCATACTCCATACTGTCGCTCAACTACATTCCTGGTCTTAATTTGAGCATCATTATATTCAATTATTAAAAAAATATTTAACGTATCAGCTACATACCTGTATCGGACGTATGCCGTCACCCTTGTGTGTGTATGTGGTATGATGAGACAGACAATGTTGTGTGTAGATCTGGAGGCAAATTTGCCCTTATATTTGTAATTGTATATGTTAAATGCTATGTAATTCTATATTATATTGTAATAATGTGTAGAATTTACTGTAATATGTATGTTTATTTGAATCCGAATGAGCTCGCGACCGCGGCGGAAATTGTGCTGCGGCCGAGCCATCGAGACTGGGCCGAGGGGCGGTCAGTCTAAGCGGCCCCCCCGAGCCCCGAACGTGGGTTTACCTCGCGGCTGGCGGGCGCTTGCTCTGACCAACTTTCCGTTCATATAAGGCCCCAAACTTGCTCAAAATATACTCTCTTCACTCGACTGACTACGTGTTTCATTTCTTCGACCCTTCTCCAAGATCTTCAGAGGAATCTCTCATCTACAAATTGACTTCGCTGCATTTCTTCGTTTTCGCCGGAATTATCGTCAGATATCGTCTGAATTCGAGTCAGATATTGAACATGATGACAATATTCAAATTCAAACTGTTTCACAAACATCTAGAACACCAGACGTTAGCTCTACGCAATGATCGAATATAAAAAAACAATCAGCCTCTATACCATTGAAAAAATACCCGGGCCAAATATTTTAGTTAAAAAGGAAAATGTATCAAAGAACAAGATGGTATACGAGTATATAACAACCAACATTATCACCGATAACTTAAATTACCTTCCAAATATGTTAGTTAAAAAGGAAAATGTATCAAAGAACAAGATGGTGTACGAGTATATAACAACCAACATTATCACCGATAACTTAAATTACCTTCCAAATATGTTAGTTAAAAAGGAAAATGTATCAAAGAACAAGATGGTGTACGAGTATATAACAACCAACATTATCACCGATAACTTAAATTACCTTCCGAATATGTTAGTTAAAAAGGAAAATGTATCAAAGAACAAGATGGTGTACGAGTATATAACAACCAACATTATCACCGATAACTTAAATTACCTTCCGAATATGTTAGTTAAAAAGGAAAATGTATCAAAGAACAAGATGGTATACGAGTATATAACAACCAACATTATCACCGATAACTTAAATTACCTTCCGAATATGTTAGTTAAAAAGGAAAATGTATCAAAGAACAAGATGGTATACGAGTATATAACAACCAACATTATCACCGATAACTTAAATTACCTTCCGAATATGTTAGTTAAAAAGGAAAATGTATCAAAGAACAAGATGGTATACGAGTATATAACAACCAACATTATATCACCGATAACTTAAATTACCTTCCGAATATGTTAGTTAAAAAGGAAAATGTATCAAAGAACAAGATGGTATACGAGTATATAACAACCAACATTATATCACCGATATCTTAAATAACCTTCGAGTCGAGTCAAGACAAACCGACGATTCATCAAGATCGAGGCACTAGCTAGCTTTCCAAATGCGATGCTTTCCCCAACAATAAAGAATGAAACATGTAATGACCACCGGCAATTTTATTACGTTTCAGACACAAGTATGAGTATTTCAAACGAGTCACGAGTCACCATCAAGACACTAACCGAGCACTACCTGTCATGTTCCAGAAATTGTCTTTCCCCAGCATCAAATAATGAAACATGTAATGACCACCGGCAATTTTATTACGTTTCAGACACAAGTATGAGTATTTCAAACGAGTCACGAGTCACCATCAAGACACTAACCGAGCACTACCTGTGATGTTCCAGAAATTGTCTTTCCCCAACAACAAAGAATGAAACATGTAATGACCACCGGCAATTTTATTACGTTTCAGACACAAGTATGAGTATTTCAAACGAGTCACGAGTCACCATCAAGACACTAACCGAGCACTACCTGTCATGTTCCAGAAATTGTACTTTCCCCAGCATCAAATCAAAAGCGCACTTTTGCCTTAAATGATGAACAAATATATTTCAACATGTAACGTTATTATAATATTACGAGTATATATATAGTATTAACATTATTATTATAATAATATTATTATATTGTTTGTGATTCAGTGAATAATCAAACAATACTGGTGTTAAGCGAAAATATTCCCCAATTTTGTCCGACTGACGAGTATTCTGGAGATGAAGATACTGGTGGCCGGGTAGGAAATTTAGTTAGTCGTCGACTGTTAGCCGAAGCGGAAGTGCGATTCCGGAACCCAATTTCCAACAGAGAACCAAGGTTTGGCGGTCTGGTTTGGTAAAGGTAGGAGAACTTTACAAATCATGGAGTGGCCACCACAGAGTATATACAGTTCCAGAGTATATACAGAGCCTATATACCGTTCTTTGTATCCTGTGCGGTACAATACCCGTTTAGAGGTTAACGAACGAACATATAATACAATTTGTCTCAAGTACTTAAAATGCTACCAAAAACTGTTTTTAAATTACCTCAAAAAATCATACATGAATATTAATATATTTAATGATATTCATACAAAAAAATTTGATTCTGTTTAAAATAGAAAGGTGCTTCAGTAAATATAGCCCAACCATTATCGAGACAACTAGGAGTGTCAGACAAAACGGTCAGTCACCTCATTGTTAAATGATTCTTTGGGTAAAAGACACACCTTGTTTGTAGACAATTGGTATACAAGTCCCCTTTTATTTTCTTACTTGCATAGTAAAAAAAACAAACGCCTGTGGAACAGTTAAAAAGACTCGAAAGTATATGCCCAAAATTCACCCCACGTAAAAAAGTCAATTTCAAAGCAGCAGACTGTGAACTTGTAGTAAAATGGCACGATAAACGCGAAGTTCACGTGCTAACAACTGCACACGATGCAACAATGATGGCGACAGGTAAAACTGACTGGAAGACAAAATGTGTGGTAGCCTATAATAAGTCCACGGGCACTGTTGACATGGGATTCCAGTCACGGACGCGCTACGGTGAACGCGCCTTTCCGCCAACACAGTCGCTCGCCACCACTTCAAATACAGACTGTATCACCGCGCAATACGCCGACGACACAGCCTTCCTCTCTTCGTCAAAATACGAGTCCGATTCCCACAACAGACTGCAAGACTTCATTACCGATCTGGAGCGCTGGTGCACCGAATGGA
The DNA here is from genome assembly GCA_949825065.1 of Odontocerum albicorne. Classification (NCBI taxonomy): domain Eukaryota; kingdom Metazoa; phylum Arthropoda; class Insecta; order Trichoptera; family Odontoceridae; genus Odontocerum; species Odontocerum albicorne. The sequence goes on from OX463867.1 coordinate 4,519,581, forward strand.
AGATAAAAATAAATCCCTCCAAAAGCACCGCAGTCCGTTTTGCCCGCAGATACATCGCCCCCGTCAGAACTCTCACTCTTCGGCCAGAGCGTCCCATGGACTAAGCACGTGAAGTACTTAGGCCTCACCTTAAGCACCCTTTACACGGTCAATCTGGATCGCAATCCGAGATCACAATCAACGATCGCGATCCAGATTGATTGTGTAAGAAGCGGATTGACGGATTGATACACCAGATCGCAAAATATCCAGATATTTTGAAATCACGCTTGCGATCCGCTGCTCGCGATCGAGATTGTTCGTGTAAGGTCGTGTAAGATCGTGATCGCGTCAGAGACAGGAGAACCGTCATGGACGCGCTACAGTGCACACGTATCACCGCTAATACAGTCACTCTCCAGTCCGTACAGTTCGCAAAATAAATTTCGCCCGAAGTACAGTTCGCAAAATAAATTTCCCAAACAAATACAGTTCTACCAAGTTTGTAATCGCGCATCTCTCTCGCACTACGACGCGGAAGAGCCGCGACCAGCGCATAAGTTTCACTCACTGACACCGCCACGCACGCCCACCGCCATTGTCCAGCTCGTTACTCGGTATTCGGTACTTCACGCGTATATGGAGTTGGCCTCCACAAATCATATTCGAGTGACATATCCGTTCTGAGTGCCGGTCGATGACAGCCGCCCGCTACTTTATTTTGGTAAGCTACTGACTGATATTGTCCTTACTCACACTTTCACTTCCTCGGGCGGGGTTGAAGACCTGAATAAGGTCGACAGCTCTTCGCATCCCGTCTTCACTTTCACTCACTCATTTTTATCATTTTCTCACCCACTTTTGCGACATTTATCGTTTATTATTATCTTTATTATTATCATTATTATTATTACTATTTCAACCGCACTCGTACAACCCATATCTCCCCCTCGTCAAATATAACTAAAAAGAAAAATGAAGCCCACTAAGTCGGACTTTATTATTAACCCTATAGCCGCCATTTACGCGTATCGGCGTACGAACAATCCGTGCCACAACTGCCATTTACACCGTACCACGTAAATCGCCAGTATTAATGTTTCGAGGATGATATTTCTAAGTTCTAACTGTAGATGGGGCTAAATATTATTTTGTAAAATAATTCGAACTGTTTCTTAACGACATCTCTTGTAAAAGATGATAATTTATATTGTTTATACTACGCAAAGCTGCATCCAAAAAAGGTCTACAGATTTCTATTCGGCGCAAATGTGGACTTGCGTTTTTTTTCCCGAATTGAGAATTTAGTTTGTTTTTTTTTTAATTTAGTTTGATATTTCATTTTGTGTGTACTTTTATACAATAATTTTTGAAACTTTATTTTTAAAACATCCATAAATATGTCAAGACGCGATCTCAGTGAAGAAGAGATAAGAGAATTCGTCCTCGATGATGACTCGGATTTTATAACGCAACTTAGTGACAATGAAGATGAACCTATGGAGCCTGAAGTTACCCGAACAAGTTCGTCAGGAAATTGGACTGTGAATTCCGGAAATTTTAAACCAATCATCCATCAATTTAATGATTTTACATCTGGAATAATCGCGACACCATTATTATCAGAAAATTCCGAAATTGTCAAGGAGACAAACAAATACTATCAAGCGACTATTAGAAATAAAGTTATTTCTGAACATTCACGGCTTCGCAGATGGAAAGATACATCAGTTAATGAACTCTACGTATTTATTGCAGTGACAATGCTAATGACCAGAAATAAGCACCACACGATAGAAGAGCACTGGTCAAAAGATCCCCTTATAACAAGTGCTATATTTGGGAAGACGATGGCAAGAAATCGTTACCAGATATTGCTGAGTATGCTGCATATGTCAGACCCTGATTCTCAAATTGCTGGTGACAAATTAAATAAAATTAAACTTCTGGTCGATCACACTCGAAAAATGTTCAAAGAATCAATGGTGCCATATGAAAATCTATGCATTGACGAAAGCATTATAGAGTTCAAAGGACGTCTTAAGTTTAAACAGTATATTCCATCCAAACGCCATCGATTTGGAATAAAAATGTTTGTTTTGTGCGACTCGCAGACAGGTTATATTTTAGATATGGGACGGATGTCACTGACGAACAATGTCTTGGGGCCTCAGGAGCTGTTGTCACCACTATGTTAAATGACTACCTCGGCAAAGGCCACAAATTATATGTAGATAATTGGTACACTAGTCCAATATTATTTAAATTTTTGCATGACCACCAAACTAATGCATGTGGAACGGTGCGAAAAAACCGTAAAAACATGCCAAAATTCAATAAATTGAAGAAAGGGGAAATTACTTGTCAGTATTCCGATTCACTGATGGCATTAAAATGGCACGACAAAAGAGAAATTCACATGCTAACGACGCTTCATGATGATAAAGTTTCTCCAACGGGGAAAATAAATTTTAGAACTGGAGAAGTAATTTCGAAGCCAAATTGTATCCAAGATTATAATAAAAACATGGGCTTAGTAGATAAAGCGGATATGATGATAACTTTTGTAAATTCCCTAAGAAAATCAGTTAAGTGGTATAAAAAGGTTTTCTTTCATTTAATCGATTTATATTTACTGAATTCGTATACAATGCACAAAACCGTTAGTTCCAAAAACATTTCTTTTCCTGATTTCCAATTAAATGTGATAAGACAATTATTAGAAAAATATCATATAACATCGCACTCTGAAGTTGGTCCACGTACGTCACAAGATGTGCCATTACGGTTATCTGCCAAAATGCTAGTAAAACATATGCCGAGACCTATACCCGCAACTGAAAAAAACAAAAAACCCTATAAAAACTGTTATGTTTGCTCAAACACTAAACTTAGACCAAAAACAAGAAAAGCGACGAAGTACATGTGTGTCGAATGTAACGTGCCGTTATGTGTTTGGCCATGCTCAACAATATTCCACGAAAAAAAAGAATATTAATTTTAAATCTTTAAAACATTGTGTAAATAAAATGTAGTACAATCTAGTGCAATATTAATATGTAATGTGAAAAAAGTTGGAGAATCGTTGCCGAACTCAATAGAATCCATGATGACATGTGAGTGTTTATGTTAGTGAGTCATTGCGCAATGGGAATCCCGTAAAGATTAATTTAATTGATGACTTAAAAAAGACCGAAATAGCTTGGCGTGTCGTAGTTGACAGAGTATATTGTTTGGGCGCCTAATGGGTTAAAACTCCTCGTACCATCATCGTAAAGGAGTCACTCTCGTCCACTCCAGTGCCCGCACCTCGCCGTCCACCACCCTCGCCATGCCCCCCCCCCCCCAAGCCGAACGTCTACTCCTCGGAAAAAAGAAACGCTGACGCCCATCCCCGAAACCACGCCACCTGCCGCCCGCGCCAAGTCACCGGACCGCTCGCAATCTCCTGAACCGAACATCTCGTTCAAGGAGGCCATTGATTTTATCCATTCAGAGTCAATCTCAAGGGAAGTGACTCTGAAACTGGGAAGGCTTTTCCGAGATCTCTGCCGCAAAGGACATCTCGAGCTCATCCTCAAGAATCAGCCAGCGGACCCACCCACCGCCTTGCCTGCTCCGTCAGTCCCGACAACATCACCAAACCTCACCCCCACTCCCAATATCCCACCCCCCCCGCCAGAGCCTTTCACCCCGGATGTTCCGGACATGGAATGGCAAACAGCTACCACCAGCCGCAAACGGACCCTCAAATCCCCTGAAAGCCCCCCCCCCCGCCCGCCCCCCGGTAAACCCCCAGCCCATCGTGACTCCGATAAACAAGAGAATGAGAGGTCCACCCAGTCCTCCCCTTCCCACACTCCCCGAACCATCATTACCAGAAATCACACCGACCCTACCACCGATCAAAAAAGACCGCATTCCCCCTATTATCCTCCACAAAACCGACCGATACGGTGACCTGAGAACGCAACTCAGGTCTCGGAAGATCGATTTCTCATCCAAAATCATGCCAAACGGAGACCTCAAGATCTCCACCGAGACCGTCGAGGCCTACCGCACCCTTGTCCACATCACGGACTCCCTCGCCATCCCTTATCACTCCTTACACCTCGAAAGCGAAAAGCCACTATTAGCCGTCATACGTGGAATACCTACCTCCATTAGTGTCGAAGACATCGCGGAGGAACTAAAATCAATGGAATACCCGGTATTGAACATATACCGGATGAAAAATAGAAACAGAGTTGAACTGCCAATGGTTATAGCTAAATTAACCAGAGATCCAGCCGGCAAAAGGATCTTCACCGAACTCCGCGGTGTCCTCGATATTCGAGTCACGGTGGAGGAACTCCATAAACGAAAAGGAATGGGGCAATGCCATCGTTGCCAGGGATTTGCCCATTCAGCCTGCAACTGCCACGCTCCTGCCACATGCGTGAAATGTGGCAGAGCGCACCATACTTCCGAATGCAGGAAGCCCATCGACACTCCAGCCACTTGCTGTAACTGTGGCGGCCCACACACGGCCAACTACAGAGGCTGCCCGCGCTTCCCTAAACGCAGCCCCTACCAACCTACACCACCCTCCGCCCCCCCCGCAAACAATACCACCACTCATCGTACCTTCGCCCCCTCGAGTGCATCGAAACCAGTCACTTCAAGCGTTTCATACGCCAACATTGCAACCCCGCGCCCACCGTTATCTTCATTCATACCCCAAACACACTCATCACCCTCCTCAACCCAAAATCGCGACTTTATTATAAATAATATTAGATCAGCCATCACCGAAGCCATAAATTTCCTCAATATCATCCAAGAAAATGGCTCGCACATTTAAACCTTCCCATATATCCGCCGCGTTCTGGAATGCAAACGGTTCCCTCAGAACGCACAAAAACGAGATCGAGGATTTCCTTCTCGAGCACAACCTGGACGTGATGCTGATAACGGAGTCACACCTCAAACCGAGCTACCGTTACAGCATCAAGAACTACTTTTGCTACAGAGACGACCGCCTTACCGCCCGAAAGGGCGGCACTGCGATTCTCATAAAAAGCACCATAGACCACTGCCGCATCTCCTCCCCTATCACCGATAACTTAGAAGCTTCATGCGTCATAGTAAACACTACCAACCACGGCCCCCTCAAACTGTGCGCAACATATCTCTCCCCATCTTCCCCACTTGTCGAGACCGAACTGGACTCATTCTTTGCCGATAACATCCCCACCATCATAGCAGGAGATCTCAACGCCAAACACCCCTTCTGGCACAGCCACACTCCCAACGCGCATGGCAAAACGCTCGACGAAATCTCTTCTCGTAAGAGATACTTCGTGGTCGGACCTACGTCCCCCACACTCTATCCACTAAACCCCAACCATCGCCCTGACGTCATCGACATCATCGTGCATAATGACATCCCCTATCAAACAGATCTCACGACTGTTCACCAGCTTCAATCCGACCACTACCCGGTACTACTTCACTTGACGGATGGCTTTCCGCCCTTCTCACCCTCACCCCCACCGCGGCACATCACCTCGTGGGGTGACTTCGCCACCTACGTAGACAACTGCATTAAAATTCCAACAACTTTTCCAGACACGAATTCCATCGATACTGCTATATACGACTTCACAACCACCATAAAATCCGCTCTCACGTCCGCTTCAAAAGTGAGACCCACCGACAAATCCGAACTCCCCCTTCCTCCACACATCAAAACGCTGATTGTGGAGAAAAATAAAATCCGAAAGCTGTGGCAACGCACAGCTGTCCCCTCGTTTAAAGCAGAATATAACAGATTAGTAAAAAAAATAAAATTCCACTTACAACAGATCCGAAATGATAAATGGTCTGACTTCGTCGAGTCCCTCGAATACAACGAAGGACTCAAATGGAAACTCACACGTTGCCTCCGAAATACGCCCCCCCCCCCGCCCCAGCTCTCTCCAAGGGCCAAACGGCACCGTCTTCTCTGCTCGCGACCGCGCAGAGACCTTCGCCGACTCCCTAGCGAATATCTTCTCGCCAAATACAGATCTCTCAGACCCCACTCACACAACAATGGTCGACAATGCAGTTGTCAACACACTCAACGAACAAACCCCCCCCCCCCCCACCTCAGACTTCTCACCGCGAGAAATTCAAACAATCATAAAAAATCTAGTCAATAAAAAAGCCCCCGGCCCCGATAAAATCAACAATTTCACTCTCAAAAAACTCCCTAAAAAAGCCATCTGCACCATCACAGCCATCTTCAATGCCTGCTTTCGACACAAATTCTTCCCAACCCCGTTCAAAAACGCCGATGTCATTATGTTCCCCAAACCGGGCAAAAGCCACGCCATCCCCGAAAATCACAGACCGATCAGTCTGCTCTTCACCCTAGGTAAAGTGCTCGAGAGATTAATCCTCGACCGTCTCTCGACTGAAATATACGCGCGCAACGTCATTCCAGAATCGCAACACGGATTTATGCCGATGCACTCGACCAACCCATCAACTTCTTCGCGTTGTAGAGCAAATCATCAAATCCTTCAGAGCCAAAGGGCTCACGACCCTCCTTTCGCTAGACGTGGCCAAAGCCTTCGACACCGTCTGGCACAACGGACTCGTATACAAGCTACACAAGACGGGTATTCCACTTAGACTAGTGCAAATCATCGCCTCCTTTCTAGAAAATCGCTCCTTCTCCGTCAAAATAGACGGAATAAACTCCTCCCCGCGCCCCATTCTGGCATGTGTGCCCCAAGGTGCACTCCTGTCCCCCATCCTGTACAATATATATACGAGCGATATGCCCCAATTTTCTAACGCACACTGTATCACCGCGCAATACGCCGACGACACAGCATTCCTCTCATCATCCAAATACGAGTCCGACTCCCACAACCGACTGCAAGACTTCATTCCCATTCTGGAGCAATGGTGCACAGAATGGAAGATCAAAATAAATCCCTCCAAAAGCACCGCAGTCCGCTTCGCCCGCAAATACATCGAACCCGTCAGAACTCTTAAACTCTTCGGCCAGAGCGTCCCATGGACCGACCACGTGAAATACTTAGGCCTCACCTTAGACAGTAGACTCACGTGGCGCAAACACGCCCTCATTGTAAAAGCAAAAGCTCTCGGAACTTTAAAATCATTATTCCCATTGGTCGGTAAATGCTGCATATGTCAGACCCTGATTCTCAAATTGCTGGTGACAAATTAAATAAAATTAAACTTCTGGTCGATCACACTCGAAAAATGTTCAAAGAATCAATGGTGCCATATGAAAATCTATGCATTGACGAAAGCATTATAGAGTTCAAAGGACGTCTTAAGTTTAAACAGTATATTCCATCCAAACGCCATCGATTTGGAATAAAAATGTTTGTTTTGTGCGACTCGCAGACAGGTTATATTTTAGATATAATTATTTATTGTGGAGATGGGACGGATGTCACTGACGAACAATGTCTTGGGGCCTCAGGAGATTTGCCACAAAATGATTCACAGTGGAGAGAAGCCCTTCGCGTGTGGAGTTTGTGGGAAAAAAATCTCAATTAAAAGTAGTTTAACCGTTTGATTGCCAATCGTCGACTTTCGTCGATTCGTGTTTAAACGTGTATAAACCGCATCCAAGTCGTTCAAAACAAGGCCCTCCCCGCATGATCTTAAACGCACCCTACAAATCCACAAATCTATGTATATTTGTATGTAATATTATTTATATATCATCACGTTTATATAAAGTATTTAACGTTTATTATTATTTCTAATAATTATTCATTAAAAAAATAATCAAAAACCTATCCATTCACGTTTCCTCAAAAGAACCAAAATATCGACAAAATCTCATAACAGTCAGCAATTATCCGATGAAGGAGTATGGCGTCCTAACATTGTACCGAGGACTCCGAATAAGATATTCACCACTTGATCTTGTTGACAGGTCCTTTATGTTTATTACTTACGTGGAATGTATACGAAAAACTGTCAAATGGTACAAAAAGGTTGCCTTCCGAACCATTGATATAATACTATTAAATGCACATGCGATGTACAAGCATAAAACAAAGGAAAAAATAGGACTAACTGATTTTGATTTAGACTTATGGACGGGCGTCGAGACTAGATTGCTGACCGGTCGGCCTAAGCATGGCGCAAAACTCCCGAAAATTGTTGTATTTCGCGAGGTATGAACGCTTGCGATGACCGACTGACCGTTCATAAGAGTATACTCGTTTAGAGGTTAACGAACGAACATACAATTTGTCTCAAGCACTTAAAATGCTACCAAAATCTTTTTTTAAATTAACTCAAAAAATCATACATGAATATTAATATATTCAATGATATTCATACAAAAAAATTTGATTCTGTTTAAAATAGAAAAATTTGAATATGTTGCCCGGATACACATGGCACTAAGTAACACCAGGGGACACATTCGGACATAGTGCACTCAAGAGCCAGGCTTAAATACTTGGTATCACTCAGAATACGGAACTCTGAGTCTTGTTTGTGCTCCCTGATGATGAGGCGAAAGCCTTGAAACCAGTAGGGTTATAACGTTACGAAAAGTCGAATAAACAGTGTTTCGATAAAACAAATTCCAACCCAATTTATTAAATGAAAAAGAAATAGACCTGAAAGTGTTAGGTACTTTTCTCTCTGAAGGAACTTCCCTTCGCACACAGATTCGAAAGATACAATGGACATATCCCATGATGGGACTTAAGCCAGAGTAGACATTAGAAACGGACCAATACGGCAATTCACACGACTGCAATGTGTATATCAGTCTAGCAGCTGCATTGAAAATAGATACAGTCTAGAAATTTGTGAATCAGGCAAACTAGAGTAAATAATGTTATAATAATCTAGACGCGACACAAATGCTTTAATAAATGTTTTTATTACCCTTGTTGGAAGACACCGACGTACAAATTTAACTCTCTTTAAGACTATAGAAACGTGAATAAACCATATAAACAATTTATCTCCGATACATCTCTAACATGGTGCACCTGTCTTCTTCTCTCCGGTCCTGGAGCATCCTGAATGCAGTGTTGAACAGATCCTGTTTCCACGCCTTACATTTAATTCTATCGAATACACAAACAGGTTGCAAAACGGATAAAATGAAGTGGAAATTACATCTGACCATTTACATTGAAGCAATATCAACCAAGTCATTCTCAAGTATAGTTCAAGTGATGTAACAAGTGGTCAGTCATTTGTGCAAAGGAACTGGTCAATCCTCATGCACTGGTGTATTTTGGAAGAGAGACCCTAGACATTTTCGCTTGAACCGTTGGTTGATTGAATTGAAGTTGGCACAGATGTGTCGCAGTATGATCGTTGTCAAGAGTGAATCCAAGGCTGTGACTTACAGTTGCTGTGATGAGACGGAGGGTCTACGCGGGAGCAGGGCCTCTGGCTGCAGTGACTCTTGGTCCTGGTTGCCCCTTCGGGATGGGTAGTGGTGAAGGCCTCTCTCTCCACACTACAACTCTCACATTGCTAGCGGCAGACCCTGGATACTGGAACTCGAAATGTATACCTTCTGCCATTGCAGGAAACTTGCTTCACTGCAGATATCTGGAAAAACAAAAGAATATTGCATTAAACTTTGTTGAATTAGACTATTTATTTATTTCACACTTAATTGTAAAACAATCTGGCAGGCTTATAGCCAAGCCAGGTGGCAATCTCTTCCAACCAACCCGACAAATGTAATTAAAGACAATTACAGAGTCGCAAAAAATATTCAAATGATTATTGACTTATAAAACTTATGAACAATATATTATATATTGTATTATTGTACTACACTTTTGTACAGTACAACCTGACGGGCTTATTCCATGTGGTAATTTCTTCCAACCCACCAGAAAGATATTCCAAGTGGCTTTAAGAGAAAACCAGACTGGAATCCTTTTTTTTTAATCTGGGTTCCAGCGGAATTTGAACCCGCAACCTCCGGGTTGGGAAACACGCATCTTACCAACTAGGCCACGGAGGTCGTCGTATAATACATGGTAAAAATATAAGCGAGATTTCATAAATTAAAGGAAAAGGAAGGGTCGGTGGTGAGGAAAGGAAAATAAGGAATGAAACGTTATATTACCGACTTGAAATTTCGAGTTTTATCTGTCGTTTTTTTTAAAACATACCAATGACGGAACGAGTCTAATATTAGTTTGTAACTGGTTTCAGCGTCTCACTGCACGGACAATCAAGAACAACGTAAAAAAGAAGAACGGTGAACTGGAAAAGTCAAAAACAATATACGTTTGAGCGTAGCTTAACCCTGAGAGCGCTACGAGAAAAAAAAATATAATTGTCTATCTAGTGCTGAGATATATTTACGATTCGGACATTCGTGATAAATATTTATTTTAAACAATAAAAAAACAAAAAAAATATATTTTTACAACATAAATATATTTTAGAATATGTACCCTTGTATTCTAAATGAATGATATTCATTTAGAATACAAGGGTAGAACAAATTTCTTCCACTGCTATAGCAGTGCGCCGATCTCTCAGGGTTAAGTCCATGATCGGAATGACGTTGAATATTTTTGGCGAGATAAGAGAGGACGACGGAACAGTAAAGGATATTTATACAATAGAGACAGTAAGTGAATTTTGCGTCCATTTCTCACGTTGTTTCTGGTACGAAGTGATGTGATCGTACTTTCTCAGTGGTAACTGTTAAAACTATTTATAGTGATTGGCTTACTAGAACACATTTTTTATTTAACCTTTCCCTTCCTGTGCTAAAAAAAATTCGCGCGTTCCGGTGCTGTGTATGCAATACACATTGATACACGTGTAAAAAATGAGCGATTTAAATAAGAATATTCATAGCCAATCGCTTAAATTAATTAAATTTGAAGTCAAAAGTGATAATTGAAATTTAATTGCTGAAAACATGAAAAAAAACATCGGCCGACGTTCACAAAACGAGCGAAGAGACCACCTCAAAAGGATGCCCGAGAGCTACTGAAGCGAGCGAACTAAGATTATATTTCTTGCGTTCCCATATACCGAAGTAGAGTGAGAGTGAGGCGTGAATAGAGTCGCTGCCTCACCCATAGCGGTTTTTAGAATGAATATTCCTACGTCACACACTGGCACAAGTTTGATTATATTGGTGTAATTATTCCCGATTTTCACAAAATATCTCAATTGCTGAAAACATGAAAAAAACATCGGCCGACGTTCACAAAACGAGCGAAGAGACCACCTCAAAAGGATGCCCGAGAGCTACTGAAGCGAGCGAACTGAGATTCTATTTCTTGCGTTCCCATATACCGAAGTAGAGTGAGAGTGAGGCGTGAATAGTGTCGCTTCTTCACCCATAGCGGTTTTTAGAATGAATATTCCTACGTCACACACTGGCACACGTTTGATTATATTGGTGAATTTATTCCCGATTTTCACAACATATCTCTGATGTGGCCGATAAGTGCTAATTATTATTAATATTATTTATTCATTCAATGCGTAAATGTATTTTTTGATATGTGGGTACATTTTGTATTCACTATATTGACAATACTCTGTCACAATGCTCTGAATATATTTTGTACAGTATTGTTACAAGTTTGTCTTGCCCTATATAAGAGCAAACCATGTATCACTTGTGTCCCGCATTAAATAACAGTATTACGGAGGAATACCTAAAATCTGAACCCAGTATTTATTATATTTATAGAGATATTAAAGTGTTTAGAAGCTTTTCAAGATTTTCAACTCATCGGGATACAAAGTATTAATTTGTAAACTAATTATTTATATAATTCCCATATAACTAGAATGTTCAATGTTCATGTTTATTGGTATCAATGTAATAAGTGTACATGAGAATTATGTGTGGAAAATGATATCGGCCAAATGGCCACCTCGGCTCCTGTTACAGGTGACTGAGCAAAATTTTCAATAAACGATTCACATAAATGGATACGTATATACGAGTATATGCAACGGACAAGGGTGGTGTTGGATTTAAGGGCATCGATGGTTTTTGGATTATTGGCGTACACGTGAGATTTAACATAAACCCAGAGAAAAAATCTCAAGGGATTGTTAAATCACACGATTGATTGATGCCAAAAAATTGTGTCATGTCACGATGTCAATTTCCATTGACCGAAGGGTGTATTACTTCATACGGTGGTTATTCAACAAGAACTGCAATTTTAAATTTGTCGCATTTATAGTCGACACACGTCATCTACATAACTTGTAAATTAACTAATCATGCAGCGGAACACGATTGCAGAAATTAATTTAAATTTAAAATTGCAGCTCTTGTTGGGCCACCCTATAGCTCTCCACGAAAGAGAATGTAGGCAGAATTGTGAAACTAAACTTCTTCTCCCTGGCTCCATCCCAACTCATTGTCTGCGAAGACTGTTGGGGTCAGCTCTCCTCGTCCTCAGGTTGTATGCTCTTCTGTCCCGGACTACGTCCCCCTCTGCATCAGGTTATCTTTTTGCACCACCCATCAATTCTTTGCTCTTCCTCTGGTTGTTATTCGAGGAAGATCCATGGAGATTGTCCGGTTCACAATGTGATCGGATGCTCTGCGTCCAACGTGCCCATACCATCTCAATCCATCCGCCTCTCCTCCATCTTGCTGTTGATGTCTGTTACACATAGGCTTCCACGAATGCGTGAGCTTTTTATTTTGTCTCTTAGGGGCACACCAGGACAATTGTGAAACTAAACTAAATTATTAAAATATTTTAAACAAATGCACTAAGGCCTCGGCCTCGCTTGGTGCTTAGAACTACGCCGCGAGCTAGGTGATATATCCTTGCGAACCAACGCACCCCATACTATCGCAATGGCCACACAGCACGCTTCGCGCCACGCTAGATGACAATTATAGTCACCTAGTCTACTAGTCACGTAGCACTAAGCGAAGCACTTTGGTGTGGCCTTAGCCTAAGTGTAATTTCAATATTCTTAATATTTACTTAGATATAGCAATTTTAGTACACCCTGCACAGAAATCAGAATTCCTCAAAAATAAGTTGGGCACTGGGAAAGATAACTCGTAATTTTAACCGGTTATTCAAGTGTTAAATTGAGCGGTTTTTTAATTCTTGAATAAAACACACAATTTGATTTGATAGCAAAAAACTTTTTATTGGTCATTGAAGTATAATGTATGACATTTAAACACATAAAACAATATCCACAAAATGTACACCTCTTGCAGCTCCACAGATGTCCACTGTTTTGTCAAAATGTTCGATGACATTTTGGCATAATTGCGGTTTTAACTCGCCAATAACGCGAATAATTTCGTCCTTCAGCTCAGAAATTGATCGGGGGTCATTCTTATAGACCTGGCTTTTCACGTGACCCCAGAGAAAATATTCCAACGGTGTCAGATCACATGATCTTGGTGGCCAATTAACATCACCGTTTCCGGAGATTACAATACATAAAATAATTCAACAATTTGAACGCGTTGTTGTATTGTATACGACTCCATTTTTATACATGTCGTACATTACACTTCTCAAATGTCACAAGACCCAGGCAAGTTCGCGACGCCATCTGTGTTTTACCCAAAAATAATTTAAAAAACGCTCAATTTGAAAAACCCTTCAGTATCAGACATTCCTATTTTGACACATATTATTCTACAACCTCCGTGGCCTAATTGGTAAGACACTTGTCTCCCAACCCGTAGGTTGCGGGCTCGATTCCCGTTGGAACCCAGATTATTTTTAAAGGAAACCAGTCTAGTTTTCGCTTAAGACCTCTTGAACAACCTTCTGGTTAGTTGGAAAATATTGCCACAAGCCCGCCAGGTATACAGCGAAAATGAAATAAAATACATCCATACACCTTCTCATTCAACTTCAACGATTACTCGGACTTTCAGTTTCTTTCTTCCAGAATATAATTCACTTGATCCAACCATAATTTCTTTGGCCTTCCTCTCACACGCCTTCCACTCACATTTGCACTGTATATCTGTATTGTTAGTCTTTCTTCATTCATTTGTTTCACATACCCAAACCGTCTCAACGTGCTCCTTCTCCACCTTACTCAACACATCAGCCTTAAGTTCACATTCATCCCTTATCACTTCATTTCATATTGTTATACATTGCCACTCAATGCATTTTTCTCAATACACGCATTTCTACAACATATTTCCACATCCACGTTTCACTCCCATACATCAAAGTCGGCACTAAAATACTATTGTGGACTATCATTTGAACAAATTGATACTGTCCGGTTCGAGTATATAACACATCGATCAATAAGTCCCGGGACTAACCAACAGATGGCGCCTCTAATAACACATCCATACCATCCTCAGTTAGTACCAATCTTTAGAAGTTACGTGTCAAACTTTCATTACATTCCGACATTGTATCATTGAGTTACAGTGGTTTTAGTGACGATACTTTTGCTATTTTCAAAACAATGGAAAAAACCGAATTTCATGCGTTGATAAAACATTGCTTTTTAATGGGAAAAATACCGTTCAAACTCAGCGATGGCTTGAAAAGTGTTATCCGGGCTCTGCTCCATCGAAAACAACCATTTGTCGGTGGTATGCTGATTTCAAACGCGGTCGTAAAGACACAAATGATGCTGAACGCTCCGGTCGTCCAAATGAGGCTGTTACATCAGAAAACATAAAAAAAACTCTAAATCGTGATGGAAAATCGCTAAGTAAAGTTGCGTGAGATAGCTGACAGCCTGAAGATATCATTTGGTAGTGTTTACACTATTATGCATGAAGATTTATTTGGTTATGAAAAAGCTTTTTTCGAAATGGGTGCCGCGTTTGCTCATAATGGAACCGAAACAACAACGCATCGATGATTCAGATGGCTGTTTACGCAAAATAAACATGAGTTTTTGCGTCGGTATGTGACAATGGATGAAACTTGGATCCACCACTATACTCCGGAATCAAATCGGCAGTCAGCTGAGTGGAGAGCAGCCGGTGAAAGTCGTCCGAGGCGACCAAAAACTCAACAGTCGGCCGGTAAGGTTATGGCCTCCGTATTTTGGGATGCGCATGGTATAATATTCATCGATCACCTTGAAAAGGGAAAAACCATCAATAGCGAATATTACATAGCGTTATTGGAGCGTTTGAATGCAGAAATTGCGAAAAACGGCCCCATATGAAGAAAAAAGTTATCTTTCATCAGCACAATGCACCGTGTCACAAGTCGATGGTAACGATGGCCAAATTGCATGAGTTGAACTTCGAATTGCTTCCGCACCCACCGTATTCTCCGGATTTGGCCCCCAGCGACTATTGGCTGTTCGCAGACCTCAAAAAGATGCTCCTGGGAAAGACATTTGGCTCCAATAAAGAAGTGATTGCCGAAACTAACGCCTATTTTGAAACCCCAAAGATAAATCGTTCTACACGGCTGGCATAGAAAAGTTAGGAAAACGTTGGAATGAATGTATCGCTCTTGTAGGGGACTATGTTGATGAATAAAAAAGAATTTTGGCAAACAAATGTTGTTTTAGTAGTTAGTCCCGGGACTTATTGATCGATGTATTATATTATATATTTTAGCGCCCCATTGGCATGTGTTATACTTAAGAAAATGTCACATGATCCCCGTGACGTTTGAAATGTCATGTCTCAAAGGGATGGGGTAAAGTCGACATTTATTATAAATCGAATCTTTTTCGAATTGAATCGAATATTAGTATGAATTTTGTTCAATTAATTAAATAAAAATAATCATACCATACGAAAATGATTGTCAAAACAGAAGATCGGAGGAAAAGTGGTGGAAAAAACAAAAAGAAAATGTTTTTTCAGATTGGGATCGCGATGTGCCCTTCAACAATTCACGCGAACAGAACTTCATTATAAATGTAGGGTGAAAGTTGCAGTTTCGATTCTGATAATGACGATGAAAATTTGGAATGTGCTCCTTTATCGGATCCCGACTAAAATATATACTATATAGTCGTTGTTCGATTCGTTCGTAGCCTTAGGCTAAGTTCAGATGGTCGCGCGTGAACGCGCGTTGCACAAATCGCTGGAATACGCGCATAAAAAGATTCATAATGCTTATTGTTTATATGACCACACAATTGTTTATATCGTCGTTGTCATTTTACTTAAAATAAATATATCTACACACATAAAAAAACATTTGTGTCCAAAAGTTATATGGTTTCGCTGTTATGAAAATTCACACCAAAAAAGAATTAAGTCCAAAACAGATATCAGTATTTTTGATAATTTTTAGGTAATATTTTTTTAAGTTGCTCATTTTTTTGAAGTAATTCTTATAAATAAATAAACTGGCTTTAAATAACATCAGTTAGTATTTTATTTTATTAAAAACTTGATTTTACATCGTCTTCCGAAACTTAAATTGCATTTATTTCAAAACTCAATATTTGGACTTACCTAAATGCTTTTCGCAGAACAACGACGATATGTTTTACGATTAAATAAAATTATTTTTCTCTAAACTGACGTTTTAATTCCTAATTTTCACTATACTGACTTTCTAATGTATTGTATGATTTGTATCTATCTTTAAATAGGCCGACATCCACTACGAATTAATACTAATTACGAATATTTAATTTTAGGTATTAAAAAAATCGAAAATCCAATTATCGTATACCCCATCCCTAGCCAATGCGGACTAACGTAGTGACTTTCGACGAACTGTTGACTGATTAGCAAAGATGGAATTTTGACTCGGTCGTGAGCGTTACACGGAGATTCTCGTAGAAAATGTTGCAGAACAATTACATCAGGTTAAATCTTCTTCTTTGAATAGTTCAGGATTTCTCCAAGAAAACACTTGATATAATTATAATCTTTATTTTAAAATGTATATTAGTCGAGCAACTACGAGATAATAAATGACATGTGTTACGAGTATAGGTTCAGTATACTATTTAAAGGGTTCCTTATCTAAAAGGATTTTTCTTATCTTACTGACGCACATTCGGTGGTACGTGACAGAATAACGCATGTACAAAGTGAGTGGGCTGCAGTGTGAGGAATCGATAAGACAAGTTCATGGGTTATAACAGATGACAGAATACGTGTACAGAGTGAGTGGACTGCAGTGTGAGGAATCGATAATACAAATGATAAAGTACTCGTGGGTTATAACAGTACGTGACAGAATGCGTGTACAGAGTGAGTGGACTGCAGTGTGAGGAATCGATAACACAAATGATAAAGTACTCGTGGGTTATAACAGTACGTGACAGAATGCGTGTACAGAGTGAGTGGACTGCAGTGTGAGGAATCGATAACACAAATGATAAAGTACTCATGGGTTATAACAGTACGTGACAGAATGCGTGTACAGAGTGAGTGGACTGCAGTGTGAGGAATCGATAAGACAAATGATAAAGTACTCATGGGTTATAACTGAACGTCGCCGAATATTATTTGATTTTAACAAACTGCCATATTTTTGCTAATTTGTAACAAGATCTATTGAAACGAGCGAACAAAAACTGATGCGAGTCGTATTCAACTTTTGTTGATCTACTACAATCGGTCAACTAAACTTGAACCGTGAGAACGCGCCTTTAGTACTTGTCATTATACTTGGGAAACTGTAGGATGGTTCCTGTGACGTTTGAAACATCATGTCTCAAAGGGATGGGATAAAATCGTTTTTTTTTTACAAATCGAATGATTTTTTTATAAATCGAAAAATTGTTTTTCTCTAAACTGACGTTTTAATTCCTAATTATCATTATACTGACTTTCTAATGTATTGTATGATTTGTATCTATCTTTAAATAGGCCAAGATCCACTATGAATTAATACTAATTACGAACATTTCATTTTAGGTATAAAAAATCGAAAATCCAATTATCGTATACCCCATCCCTAGCCAATGCGGACTAACGTAGTGACTTTTGACAAACGTCGCCGAATATTATATGATTTTAACAAACTGCCATATTTTTGCTAATTTGTAACGAGATATATTAATTTGTCCTTATTGTTAGTTTTATGTAATGTATTTACCTAAATAACTTGTTATTTATTAGAATCGAGGCTCATATTAAAGTTGATAAAATAATTAAAATTACTGAATGTCGTTACAAGGTTGTATTGTGGCAAATTTGTGAAACGTCATAGGGATCATGCTACATTTTCTTTAGTATAGTGGTGTTGTAGCAGCCCCGGGGGTGTGATGTGTTCTTCTCTGTTAGATTTTTTAAAGTAAATTCTTATTTATTAGATTTTCGACTATTTGGGTATTTCTTAAGCCGTGCACAACGTTCCATTATATTTACAGTCTATTTCTTGATTGGTTAACAGTGTATTTTTTCGTTATTTCAATGTGTTTGTTTTGTTATTGCAACATTTATATTTTTGTTTAGTAATATTTAATGAAGTCATAATCTTTATATTTGGTAAATTATTGATTTTCTCGAATAATATTTCAATTAACTCGACTCTTTATTGTTGTAAATGGCATTAAGGGGGTATTCTACTAAAAAAAAAATCGTTTTTTCGCATATTCTTTAAGTTTAGACCTTTAAAAATGTGTCCTCGAAAGGAAATTTAAAAATTCTCAACATTCACAAAATTATAGCTATGAATGAGGCAGCAATTACGCCGCACCGGAATGACTCGGACAATAATCTCAAAACTTTAAACGCGTTTTTCTCTCAACTACTTTCTTTGACCTGGTCGACATAAAATCTCAAGTTCTATCCAACCGATTGCCTTCAAATTTGGTATGAAACTTTGATAAATGTTTTTATATCGTCTCTACCTTGGAAAATTCAAAACGATTTTTTTTACTATTTTTTTTTTAAATAATTAAAATTTGAATTTTTTTCCACCATTTCATGATTTTTTCCTCTTTGGTAACTTATCAAGAAACTTTGTATGATTTTTGTTTCAGATTTACGAAAGGGTTCCAATCATGTCGGCCAGCTCACCCCCCCCCTTTTTTTAACAAGATATAACACAGCTGATAACATCTTGAATTTTCAATATTTTTTTGTTCATTCTCAAATCATCAATAGACAATCTGTAAAAAAATGCATGGGAAAAATATTTTTATTTAGCCTGAAAAAACGCTCGAAATTCACGCCTCTAGAATAAAATACCCCCCCCCTCCCCTTAAGAACCTAAATCAGACAGTTTATTTTGATTAATTTAATAATTTATAAAAAAACAACTGGAATTAATAATGTTATTTCATTTAGAATGGTATATGCCTCCACGTATTGGAGGAATGGGTGGCGTGCTCGAATACAAACTTAATTAGGAAGTCTTATCAAAATTGGTTTACATTCCAACCGAATGCCGAATGTCTCACTATCATGTTTTTGTGGTTTGGGCATGTTGAACGGATGTGTGACGATAAGACTGAATAAATATAATCTATAAATATATAATGCAAGCATATAGTACGTGCGAGTCGTGGTCGAGGACGATCGAAAAAAGTAGTATTAGAGCTAGGGAATGAAATTTTAAAAGAAGGAAGGTGATGAGTAACGGAAACAGAGGAGCTGTATGATAAAATTATTCGCCGGAATATCACAATATTTAGAAATAGCTACTAACTTGGTGCTCTCCTTTATTAATATAAATAACGTAATATAAACTAAACATTAAGGACAATACTTTGCCTCTGGAGTTGAGTAACCCTGCATCAACATGTCGAAGGTTTCGATTCTGCAAAGCAACTTGCATCTCGTTCTACTAATGAGGCCATTTGTTTTCTATATCTCAAGATCTATCCATAAAATTCTCAAAAAATCCATTTTTTGTTCTATGTAAGCGTTGTTCCACTAAAAACAAATCTGAGTTCTTTACCTCTATAAAATAAGTCTTGGACAATTACGTAAGTCTGCTTGGTGAAGTTTGGTAATATTTTGTGGTATACATACATAACATATATTGAACTTAAATATACATATAATTATTACATCATTTTAAAACAATAACTGTAATTTATTATTACTACAGCTTTTTGTATCTCCTGTACATGTTAGTTTAAGATAAAGTTGTGTATTATTTGTCAATAATTTTAAGTACTTGTATAACCTGTTACATGTTTATTTGTATATAAAGACACTGTTGTGTCGTTAATTAAATAAATAAAAAAATACGTACGGATGTGGAGGCGAAGAAAGTATGCCGTGATTGGAAAGTTTGGAGCTTTATCCTCTCTGCCTACTGCAAAAGAGAAATGATGTGATAATGCATATCTGTTTGTAATCGGTAAGAAAATATCAATAGGACAAATAAAAGCACAACTGACACCTATTGTTACGTTAAAAACGTCCTAATTCAAAGAAAAACAAATCAAAACGCATGTTTGACTGTTGAAACCAGAGGTGTCCAAATCATGGCCCGCGGGCCACATGTGGCCCAATTTAAGATTTTGTGTGGCCCTTTCGATGTTTCCAACTTTCTATACATTTTGCATTCTGTTAGTAATAAAATATAAAACAAATTCCGTGCATGTAAATTATGATAATTTTCACATGTTATTAATTTTGTGAGTGACGAATTTATACGACCTGGGTCCAAATTATTACCGGTCGATATTAAAAAAATTAACAATAATAAACAAAAAAAAAAACAAATGTTTCGTTAATTTTACAAAGTAATAAAATCTTACGATTGTAAGTTGTTTGTTTATTTTTTATAAAATAAAACATCATATTATTATTAAGTTGTAAAATATTTATATGTGTGGCCCCCTCAAAGACTTGCAATGTTTTATTTGCCCCACCGAATGATTTCAGTAGGACACCCCTGGCTTAAACAAAACATATATTAAGAATGTAAATAAAACGATAAAAACACGAACATTGGCGACACGAATCGTCAATTTTTAATAAAATATTTGACGAAAATTCCCACCCGAATGTGGCAACACTGTGCGCAGGGCAATGGCGGACAAAACCAAAAACCTCAACCAGTTATAAAACTTTTTCAGGCGGAGGCAATGCGAATACCGTCACTTGGCCAGGTGCAATTAGATCGTCATTAGCTCGAAGGTCGAACTGAAATTTCATAACGAAAAGAAAGAACACTACCGCCTCGCACGTCACACGATTATAATCCTTATGTAAATCGTAATAAATGACGTTCTGGTGGAATACAATAAAATACGTATTTTAAAATGTCTGCATTGTGATATTATTATGGCAATGAATTAAGAAACCATAAATAATAATGGTTGAAATATTTAAAAAGGTATAAAGAGTGTGTACTTAAGAATATGCATTATCAATGTATCAACCTATCGTTACACACCGTTCGATATCCCTCTTAACTCTTCCATCACCTGAAAAAATACTACCCAAATAGCAGAATTCCTCAACTTGCTTCAATCTTTTATTATTCACCCATACTGCCATGTTTACACGAGCTTAAGGTCCGTTCTCACGGTTAAAGTTTAGTTGATCAACAAAAGTTGAATTAAATCTATAGTGACAACCTTTGTTTCAATAGAGTTAATCAACTTTTTAGTTGATCAAGAAATTGACTGACCCAGTCAAACGTTATCGTTCAAGTTATGAGTCATCCGCTATTTGCTTTCAAGTTGAAACCTGTCTTGAAACGTGTGAACATGTGAATTCATGTTGATTGTCAAGTTCGCTTTCAACTGGATAAAGATGCAAGAGAAAATGCTTTCGACGTCATTTTTAACTGAATTAAATTGAAACAGTTTATTGTATCAGTTTCTATTGAAACGTGTGAACAAAAACTGATTCATGTCGTATTCAACTTTTGTTGATCAACTAAACTTGAACCGTGAGAACGCGTCTTTAGTACTTGTCATTATACTTCGGAAACTGTAGGATGGTTCCTGTGACGTTTGAAACATCATGTCTCAAAGGGATGGGATAAAATCGTTTTTTTTTTACAAATCGAATGATTTTTTTATAAATCGAAAAATTGTTTTTCTCTAAACTGACGTTTTAATTCCTAATTATCATTATACTGACTTTCTAATGTATTGTATGATTTGTATCTATCTTTAAATAGGCCAAGATCCACTATGAATTAATACTAATTACGAACATTTCATTTTAGGTATAAAAAATCGAAAATCCAATTATCGTATACCCCATCCCTAGCCAATGCGGACTAACGTAGTGACTTTTGACAAACGTCGCCGAATATTATTTGATTTTAACAAACTGCCATATTTTTGCTAATTTGTAACGAGATATATTAATTTGTCCTTATTGTTAGTTTTATGTAATGTATTTACCTAAATAACTTGTTATTTATTAGAATCGAGGCTCATATTAAAGTTGATAAAATAATTAAAATTACTGAATGTCGTTACAAGGTTGTATGTATTGTGGCAAATTTGTGAAACGTCATAGGGATCATGCTACATTTTCTTTAGTATAGTGGTGTTGTAGCAGCCCCGGGGGTGTGATGTGTTCTTCTCTGTTAGATTTTTTAAAGTAAATTCTTATTTATTAGATTTTCGACTATTTGGGTATTCCTTAAGCCGTGCACAACGTTCCATTATATTTACAATCTATTTCTTGATTGGTTAACAGTGTATTTTTTCGTTATTTCTAAACTGACGTTTTAATTCCTAATTTTCATTATACTGACTTTCTAATGTATTGTATGATTTGTATCTATCTTTAAATAGGCCAAGATCCACTATGGATTAATACTAATTACGAACATTTAATTTTAGGTATAAAAAATCGAAAATCCAATTATCGTATACCCCATCCCTAACCAATGCAGTGTTATGTCGGAATTCGGGAGTTTGATGGTGATGATGGGGGAAATAGGCACTTTCTTCAGTATTTCATTAGACGCCGATTACAATGATTACATGTTAGTATATCACGGAGATAATTTCAATGGGTAAAGTGCTATAGTGACCTCGTTCCTCGCCCAGATAAATGTTTGTAGTTAATTTGAGCTTTATGGACCCCTTTAATATACTCATTTTGGTGAAAGAGATGTCTTCACCTCTTTCCAATTGGGAGTGTAGGAGCAGGAGCAAAGGGTTAATGTGATCAGATAACATATATTTCGTTTAAGATAAATAAACGGAAAGCACTTTTCTATCGCTTCACTTATCAGCAGGTTAAGGGATAAGAATCGGGTTCAGTAATAAATGAAGACAGTGATAAAATATTCGGTATAAAGAAATGTCTGGTGATAAGGCAGCAAGATAGGTGACCCTTAAGTTCACTTTATGGACTGAAAAGTAAGATATGTGTCCATCACATAACAGCAGACTAACGTGGTGACTTTTGACAAACGTCACCAAATATTATTTGATTTTAACAAACTGCCACATTTTTGATAATTTGTAACAAGATGTATTAATTTGTCATTATTGTTAGTTTTATGTAATGTATTTACCTAAATAACTTGATATTTATTAGAATCGATGATTATATTAAAGTTGATAAAATAATTAAAATTACAAGGTTATATTGGGGCAAATTTGTTAACTGTCACAGGACCCGTGCTACAATTTCTGAAGGAAAGTTTGCAAGTCATCTTGGCAAACAAATGTTGTTTTAGTAGTTAGTTTCGGGACTTATTGATCGATGTATTATTTACCTAAATAACTCGCTATTTATTAGAATCGAGGTTTATATTAAAGTTGTTAAAATAATTAAAATTACTGAACGTCGTTACAAGGTTGTATTGGGGCAAATTTGTAAACTGTCACAGGACCCGTGCTACAATTTCTGAAGTAAAGTTTGCAAGTCATCTTGGCAAACAAATGTTGTTTTAGTAGTTAGTCCCGGGGCTTATTGATCGATGTGTTATTTATCTAAATAACTCGCTATTTATTAGAATCGAGGCTTATATTAACCCTGAGAGATCGGCGCACTGCTATAGCAGTGGAAGAAATTTGTTCTACCCTTGTATTCTAAATGAATATCATTCATTTAGAATACAAGGGTACATATTCTAAAATATATTTATGTTGTAAAAATATATATTTTTTGTTTTTTTGTTTTTTTAAATAAATATTTATCACGAACGTCCGAATCGTAAATATATCTCAGCACTAGATAGACAATTATATTTTTTTCTCGTAGCGCTCTCAGGGTTAAAGTTGATAAAATAATTAAAATTACTGAATGTCGTTACAAGGTTGTATTGGGGCAAATTTGTGAACTGTCACAGGAACCGTTCTACATTTTTTTTTTTGAGTATAGTACTTGTCACTCGCACTTGTATCCACGTGTAAACAAGCATATTAGTACTAAGCATTAATTAATCTCAGTACTAATATGCTTGTTGTCACTAGCCCGAAGGGCACGGAGTCGCGACGCTCCAAGCGAATCCGCTTTGCGCTGGAAGCGTCAACGTCCAGTGACAATTACGAATATACTCGTATAAGGCAATATCTACAAGGCCACAAAGTAGCTCTGCAAGTCGCAGAGGAATTTGCTACGAGCGAACTTGCACGAACGTCGGATGGTCCGACTGTTACGTTCCCAATTATCCAAAAGAATAAAAGAAAGGTTTGAAGATCAATCAATACGACGTAATTTGGTGCGTGGACCTCTCCTACACGCAGTTCCTTTCGGAGAATGATCTTGCAGAGGGCTATCGGTAGATTGGACTCTGTTGTGAATAGCTTGTCAGGTAGTTATTCGATTTAAGGGATGCAGCGATGACCAAAGGGTAGCGATGATACTTGGTTCAGATTGAAAGATTCAAAGTTTCAATGTAAAGATGTTTTTTATTGATTCAAAACGAACACACAGTAGTACAATGTTATCAATAGTAAAGACATAATTGTTCGACAAGGAGACAAACAATGTTCACAACGCGCGCACCTGAAAACAACTAATGCGTAATTGCGTAATGCGCCGTTACAACTAATTCGTGAGCCGAGGCATTGTACGCAGGTCGAGTCAAAATTTGTTCGGAAATTGTGTTCGTAAGCCGATTTGTTCGTGACCCGAGGTTTGACTGTACAAGGAAAGTACACGTGTCGCTCTTGGGACTTGTTGTGCGATGAGAGTGGTATTTTGTGTTGCTATCTCGCCTCCTCAAGTGCGAGGAATAATAATACCTCACTCGATCAAATTCCGTAACTTATTATCATTTAACTGTACTAATATGATCCTTGGTTAAATAATATAAAAACTGAAAAACCCAATATATTAAAAATATTGAGAAATAAGACTTTATTTTCTTGGCGCCACAGCGGCGACACTCGAGTAATACGGTATTCTATGCATGCCGTCTCTATTGCGGCATTCGAGTCCAAAGGGTTAATATGTCTTTGTATATGGTATGAAATTCCCCATATTATAATCTCCCTTGACCATATTTAAATCGTGTACTCCTTGTCTCAAATTAATTATACCTCGTGAAAAAAGGACTACTTTCAAAACAGTATTTACATATTTTTGACAGCGAAATTTTGTTATTTTTCAACATTCCACCCTAGACGCTGTGAGCGAATGTTCAAACTTCGTGGGCGTATTTTGACGCTCTAAGCGTGGCGATATTTTCGTGGCCCTCGGGCAAGCAGTTTAGTATATACAAACGGTAAGCACTAAACAAGGCAACGTCGCATTTACCGGCCCTTCCAAAATTTTCCCTCACCATTACGTTAAATTGTGCATGAATCATTCTATTTGTATAAAATTGTGAATAAATTCAATTCTCTTACCTACTAGGAAGTTTGTTTCTCACTTGAGTACTATCACAAAATAAATTCTATGTTTTAAATAAATGAATTTATACAGACTTCACTAACTAACACACGACTTGACGCTTTCTCAATACTGTTCTAACTGGAAGAGAAGACAAGATGGTCACTTGACAGACGGAAGTTGCCTAGAATTCACGAACGACAACAGCGCCAGGGACAAACTTATTATGTCACATAGGATAGGGTTACCATGTGGTATAAAAAAAAGAAAAATTATCCGCATTTTTTAATTGAGATATTAATGTCCTTTATCCACTTAAAAATGTTATTATTCTTGTTTCAATTGCTTCACATACATACTTCAGAATACTATATATCACCAGAGAGATGAGAAAACCCTCTAGATCTGGCATCTCTGCGACGACGTCTGTTAGTGATTTCATTCCTATAAATCCGAAACAATTAGACGATTATACTCAAGAAAATGTTGCATGGTCCCTCTTGTGACGTTACAAAATATCATGTCTCAAAGAGATGGGGTAAAATCGTTTTTTTTTTACAAATCGAATAGTTTTTTTTTGATAAATCGAAAAATTGTTTTTCTCTAAACTGACGTTTTAATTCCTAATTTTTATTATACTGACTTTATAATGTATTGCATGATTTGTATGTATATTGTATTTTTATATAGGCCAAGATTCACTATGAATTAATACTAATTACGAATATTTAATTTTAGGTATAAAAAAAATCGAAAATCCAATTATCGTATACCCCACCCCTAGACAATGCAGACTAACGTCGCCAAATATTGTTTGTTAAAATCAAATAATATTTGGCGACGTTTGTCAAAAGCCAAATATTATTTGATTTTAACAAACTGACGTATTTTTGCTAATTTGTAACAAGATGTATTAATTTGTCATTATTGTTAGTTTTATGTAATGTATTTACCTAAATAACTTGCTATTTATTAGAATCAAGGCTTAATTAAAGTTGATAAAATAATTAAAATTACAAGGTTGTATTGGGGCAAATTTGTGAAACGTCACAGGGACCATGCTACATTTTCTTTAGTATATTTGGTAAATAATGGAGGCTATTTTGTAAGTCTCGCGTCAATATTGATTGATATTATATAGAAACTATTATAAATGACTCTAAATATGTCTTTCTGTACGAATATTTCTGCTTATAATGCGAACGGTTAAGGTTTTTTCACTAATTTTGCTGATGCTTAAGTGGACCAAAGAACGATATAAACTTTATGGAATCAGCGAAGGCTGTAATATAATTATATTTTAACCCTTCCAGTCCTGTGATGTGTAACTAGTACACATTGCTTCTAAAACTCTATAAATATAATAAATACTGGGTTCAGATTTTGGGTATTCCTCCGTAATACATTTACGCATTGAATAAAAAAATAATATTAATAATAATTAGCACTCATCGGCCACATCAGAGATATTTTGTGAAAATCGGGATTTTAGACGTTACAAAATTATTGTAACCCGGAGAAATTAAACAAAACCCGGCGAGACAGTGTTGAAACCATGGCTCTGGGTGGAACCCTGAGAGCTGGTCACCCTACGTGTAGTGCGTGTGACACGTGTTATAAGATCGTTAAGCCTAAAGGGCCATTTTCCAATAGTGTGAGTAACAGTGCGTTTACAAAAACTTGTCACTTTATTTTTTTAATGAAGTGATAAAGCAAAAAAATATAAAAATAATATTTTATAATCAAACATTGAAATGAACACACGCGTTTTGTGAATTGAAAATGATGTCAGCTTAAATTGTAACGCACATATAATTAAAATGAAAGTAAGTTTATTTAACATGTTAATTGTTTAGGCGTGGCAGATTCTAGGAAACATTAAATAACAATAATGGAATTTTTCAAGAATAAAAATAAATATAAGTACAAGTATTATAAAGTAAAAATGTTCGTCAGCTTTAATTAGATTATAGCACATAAAAATACAAGTATTATTGTATGTAAGATTATTTAACATATTAATATTAGTATCATAATTACATAATTACAATGCCAAATAATAAAGTTTTAAAATAATAGTGGATGGGATGGAGTGATACTAAATTCTAAGAAACTTTAAGTTATAACAAAGTACATTCTAGGCTTTGGAAATATTTTGAATTATACATTAAATTAGACAAAAATGGCATTCAATTGACAATTGCAATTTTTCTAATCACCGAGTATTTTAACAACAATACAAACGTGCGCTCTGTATGAACCAATCGTGTGGCATTCTAAAACCAATACCACCCCATAAGTTGTTTAATACAGAGAGTATTACTCACACTATTGCAAAATGACCAGGCTAAACGATCTTTCTAAACCAAGTGAACTCTTAACCACAACGGAACTCTTTTAATGGGAATCGAACCCGAAAACTTCATGTGGAAGTCAAACATCTTACCGGAACTATTGCGGTGATATAATATTGCGAAAAAAAGCAATAAATATATATTTTCCTTAAGAATAATCGTTTATTTAAGTTTTCATTAGTTTTTCTCAAATATTGTATTGTATTACACTTTCGTTGTATACAGTACAATCTGGCGGATTTATTGCCATATGGAAATATCTTCCAACCGACCAGAAATATATTTTTTATAGGCCTTAAGTGAAAACCAGATTCGAATCCTTTTTTTAAAAAATTGGGTTCTAGCGGGATTTGAACCTGCGACCTTTGGGTTGGGAGAGGCCATTTGCCAACTAGGTCACGGAGGTTGTCGTCATTTCTTGCATACATTTCATCACTCCATTTTTTTCCAAGCACACAAATTTCGCCTTCTCCAAATTCATACAACTTGTCATGCACAATCTCCTATTAGTCATACTTCACTTGAATTTCTTTCAAAATCTACTCCATTTGGTTCAACCACGTTTTCCTCGGTCTAACTCTTCCACGCACCTTGCACTTCTGACATATACTCGCTTAGTCATTCATTCCATCCATATGCCCAAACCATTTATAAGTTGTTTTCTTCATCTTAATCAAAATATCTATTTCGTCCATACATAAAGTATTTATTATCTTTTATTTCATACATTCATTTCATACACAACGTTAAGACAGTCGGTAATACTTGTAATAAAAAAAAACTGGTCGATTGGAAGAAATTACTTTGAACCAATAAATCCACCAAAAATATTTGTACGGATGTGTATAAATCATTATTAATATTGTACGATACGTAAGGCTAAATCTGGGGATCGAGTGCGTCTGTGTGCCTTAGTGATTTATTATGTGCAAGCTGTTGCACTTCCGCAGGCATGTAAAGATTCGAACCCGAAACCTTTAGATGGAAGTCAAGCGTCTTACAAATAAGCCACAGATGTCCTGAATTTATTGTTGGCCTTTATAAATCCCGTATTATTTTTTATTATTTTATTATTTTTCCCGTAAGTATTTTATCAATCTTTCCGGACCATTTTTTATTCGTTTTTTTTTCCGGACAACCTCCGTGGCCTAATTGATAAGACGCCTGTCTCCCGAACCGGAGGTTTCGGGTTCAAGTCCCGCTGAAACCGAGATTTTTTTTTAAAAAGGATTAGAGGCTGTTCACCAAAAAGCAACTAACATATTTCTGGTTGGTTGGAAGAGATTGTCACACGGCAATAAGCCCGCCAGGTTGTATTGTATAAAACAAAAGTGTAATAATTCTGGTTGGTTGGAAGAGATTGTCACACGGCAATAAGCCCGCCAGGTTGTATTGTATAAAACAAAAGTGTAATAATACGATACAATATTATATCTTTCCGGATATTTTCGATTTTTCCGGATAAACTTTTGTGGAAACTTTCCGCACAACCTATTCTTCAATCTTTTCAGACAACACATAATCTTATTAAATATTGTGAATTGAAACAGTAAGATTGGAGAAAGTTAAGGAATACCGATTTTGGGCAGTATTTTGTTAAATGATAGAAGAGATACCGGGCAGTATCAAAATCTGTTAACATTATGTTGGCAAGACATTTGTCTCCCAGCTCGGGGGTTGCGGATTCGATCCCGTTGAAACTCCGATTTAAAAAAAAGATTCCAGTCACTTCAACATCTTTGGATTGGTTGGAATAGATTTCCACGAGGCAATAAGCCCACCAGGTTGTACTGTATACAACGAAAGTGTAATACAATACAAAAGTACACAACAGTGTTTCAGTACCTATTTGGATATATGGAAGTAAAACGTAGAAAAAAACTGAAAAGAAACAAATAAATGGTGCAGAAATGAGAATACATGAGGTTACAAACAATCTATGACAATTAGGAATGAAGCGATTAAGGGACGACTGTCAACTGGCTAAGTTCAGATAGTCGCGAGTTGCACAAATCACTGGAATACGACGTAAAAATATTCATAATGCTCATATACAATTGTTTATATGATCGTGCTGTTACGTTCCCAATTATTCAGAAGAATAAAGAGAACGGTTGAAGATCAATCAGTACGAAGTTATAAGTATATGGACGTCTCCTATACGAAATTCCTTTCGAAGAATGATCCTTGTAGAGGGCTATCGGTAGATAGGACTCTGTTGTGAATAACTCGTCAGGTAGTTATTCGTTTTAGGGATGCAGCGATGACCAAAGGGTAGCGATGATACTTGATTCAAAGTGAAAGATTAAAATTTCAATGTAAAGATGTTTTATTGATTCAAAACGAACACACAGTAGTACAGTATTAACAGTAGTGGAGACAAAGTTATTAGACGAGGAACTGAGCAAGGGAGCGGTATATATACCCAAAAGCAATGTCGTAACAGGATGTGATAAATGTTTATTTTAGTTCTGAGGGTTTTCCTCTGCTTTCATGTTTATCAACATTTTATCATAATGACGCTTTTAGAGGGTGACGTTATATCTTAAAATGCTTTTAAAGGGTGACGTTAATTGGTCTAGAAATATATTAAATAGATAGTATTTTGGTGGCGTAACATTCCTCCACCATAAAACTGAAACTATACATTATTTTTTTTTCAAAATATGTACTAGTTGAATTTCATTGCAAAAATATTATTTTCTAGCCTTTTATTAATCTTTTGCAATCTATTTACTTGAAGTTTACATGATTTTAATTGAACTTTATAATTATATATGTCATAATTTATTTCACATCTTATATCATCCTTGTGATAATTAATAATTTTATTATTATTGTATTCTGATAATTCTTCAAAAGTTTTTAGGGGTACATTTTCCTTTTTTACAAACATGTTAGGGAGATAATCTAGATTATCAGTTACAATGTTAGTGTATTATATATACCTTCTTTGTTTTTTGATACATTTTCTTAATTACATGATTACATTTTTCTTAATTACATGATTACATTTTTCTTAAGATAATACATTTCATTCATACTTTTATATAATTAAAGATTTTATATAATAAAATAAGTATTTATGTAATTCTAATATTTTAACATATTTTATTTTATATAAAACTCTTAAATTAAGTCTCAATTAAATCTTATAATTAAACTCTAATAAAATTTAAGATCTATTAATAAAAATAAATCAAAGAATCTATCAGAAAAGCTTGACAAATCATGATTTTTGTCGGTTATAATGAAACTAATTAAATTACTCGCTTCTAATATTGAAACAACTTAGATAATGATGCTTCTAATAAGTGAAACAATTCAATGAAAGTCTTCGATAAACCATCAATGAATATGTCTCTAGTACATGAAATATTTCGTGATGTTTAAACCTTTATTGGTTATTCTTGTTAATTAACATTTTATTTATTTCTTAGAAAAGAATCTTTCCACAGATAACAATTTCATAAATTTTTGTATTTAGTAGTGCACTATACGTTATCACAGTAACGTTTAAAAACATGACATTTTGTCAAAATCGATAAAATTTTATTTATTATCGTAAAGAATACGTTAACACAGTAACGTTAAAACAAACATATTTATTTATGTATCTACTCTTGACCAGGACATTTTAACATGACTAAAAATGAGAACGTTTGGGATATATTTTTATTTATTTGTTTACCATTTCATTATATACATTATTCATTCATATTCATTTAAATATGTTTATATGCCTTTTTATTTATTTAATTGAACATTTTATATATTTATTTAATTGAATATTATTTATTTATTTAATTGAATATTATTTATTTTCTTTAATCGATTTAACTGAACGTATTTTCGCGAAGTAAGGCAGATCGGTTGCTAATCATTCCAGGGTTAGTCTTATGTCTTTCTAAACCTTCTGGCATATTGTCTTCGTCATCGTAGCCGGTGTTTATGTTTGTTAACGAGATTGCTGGATAGTTATTTCTATATCTTTCGCTTTCTCTATTCCTAGAGTTTCTTCTCGGATTATAGCATTGATTGAAGATTTGGATACATCCACTGTCGTGATTCTGTTTCTTAAAGAATCTTTTGTATAATTGTATTCCCATTAATAATCCTAGTAGTGATAATACTGTGTAGATAATTGCTACATAATAACACGAATGTTTTACTATGGCGGGGTTTTCGTTTATTTTATTTAATTCATCTTGAACTGCGTTTAATTTATGTGTTGCAACGCGCAATTCGTCTAAATTTATTTTAGTTATGGTTAAGGGTGTTAAATGTGGTCAAGTTTCGTTGAACTTTGATTCTTTGATACAACAATCTTCAGTTATTATATTACATTTATTCGGTACTACGGGTATATTTGTCTGTATATCATTTTCAGCGATGAATTGCAATGTTTTTGTATATGCCTTGCAATTTTTCTCCAATTTCAATAGTCCAGTACCTATTATATCAGTTTCTTCGATTGGTCTAGGCGGACAGTCTATAGTTATTTTTGCCTTATTGGTCAATACATATATCCATCTGTTGTGCAGTATTTTGTGCCCGATATTTAGATTTCCATACAAAGTTTTCGTGATGCAGTCTTGTGGAATTTTATTAGGGTTCTCGGTAATTAATTTTGATTCACCGACTCCATTTTCTGTTGATGAAAATACATCATCCAATTTGCATATAAAATGATTTTCAGTCAGCGTTTTACATCTATCTAGATCATTAAACCTTACGTATTGCATTTTTGTGCGAGTGAATCCAACGTACTTAAATTCATTCTGAATTAGTGAGAAGTATTTTGGTTCGTCTACATTATGTGGTATTGGTAAAGGGGTGATCTTATATAATTGGAATTCCTGGATTTTTGTTAATGGAATTGAAATTATATAGATAATTTTAGTTTTGTAGAAATATGAGGTTAATGTTGAAATATCCATTATCAAATTAGATGACCTGGTTTTTTACAATAATTGCAGAGCTTTTTATTTTTATTTTGGAAATTAGGTTTTGATACAAAATTATTGATTCTTCTTGTATCATTATGCCTATTTTTATTTCGATAACAATTATGCGATGTATGTCCCGTTTTTCCGCAGGTATTACAGTTAGGTTTACTGCGAAAAGATAAATGTCTCGTTTCTTCGAGAAGATTTGTTATCTCCTCCTCTTCCAGAGCTATCTTTAAAGCTTCTGTTAGGTTTTTAGGGCAACGAGCTCGTAAAAGGGTTGATATCCTTGAATTTACTCCAATGATAAATTGCGTCAGTGCACTATGGTCTGCATAAGCGAACTTTCCTTTAAGTTCATATTCATCCTCTGTACAATGGCTTATAGTAGTTTTTAGTTCTTTTGCGCACATCTCTATCCTGAGCATGTAAGATGCTACATTTTCATTGTGCTTTTGTTTGCATTGTTGCATTTCAATGTACAAATGAGTCGGAGTTCTTGAATCTGATAAGTTTTGTTTAAGGTGTGATTTTAATTGTTCATAAGTATTTATTCTTTTCATAGAGCACGCAACTTGAGCTTTGCCAGTTAACTGAGACAATATATACGAGAGCAATGTCAGTTGTTGAATTTCCGTGGCATATTCTAATGCTCGTTCGCAATTTTGTAAAAATGGTATTAGGTCTTCCCTATTTCCATCGAAGGGTTTAATAAATCTCATGAGGATGGAAATTGAACATATGAATGTTTGGTTTTCCTTCTTTTCAATACTCATTTTTGAGTTTAGTGTGATATAAAGATAAAAAATATCAAATACAAAATTTACAAAAGGTATAACAAATATGAAATTTGATCTAACAACACTGTTGAATTAAAACTGTACTTACAGGAACAACGAGAGGCTCCATAGTGTTGTAAATCTTCCAATGTAGATTTTCTTGAGTAGAGGTGTACTTTCTCTAGTCGAAATCTGTTGTAGCAGGAGCAGCAGCAGATAGCAGCAGCAGTAGAAGCAACCAGCGACAGTAGTGAACAGCAAGCAGCAACGGCAAACACAGGTTCAGCAGATTCGTCTTAGAAGACTCGATCCTTGATTTCTCGGTGACTGGAATCCAGAGTTTTTACCAGAAAGTTGAAGAAAACGTCTGCGAAGTTGAAGTGTGTTTATCACGATGTTATTTCGATGTTATCTCGAAGCAATCCCACTTCTGACACCAATGTTACGTTCCCAATTATTCAGAAGAATAAAGAGAACGGTTGAAGATCAATCAGTACGAAGTTATTCGGTATATGGACGTCTCCTATACGAAGTTCCTTTCGAAGAATGATCCTCGTAGAGGGCTATCGGTAGATAGGACTCTGTTGTGAATAACTCGTCAGGCAGTTATTCGTTTTAGGGATGCAGTGATGACCAAAGGGTAGCGAAGATACTTGATTCAAAGTGAAAGATTGAAGTTTCAATGTAAAGATGTTTTATTGATTCAAAACGAACACACAGTATAGTACAGTATTAACAGTAGTGAATACAAAGTTATTAGACGAGGAACTGAGCAAGGGCGGCCGTATATATACCCAAAAGCAATGTCGTAACAGGATGTGATAAATGTTTATTTTAGTTCTGAGGGTTTTCCTCTGCTTTCATGTTTATCAACAACAGGAAGCGGTTAAGTAACATAGCGAATAAGTGTCACACGGACATGTGGTCACATCTTTTCAGGATGATGCTTTTAGAGGGTGACACGCTTTTAAATAGTGACGCTAAAAGGTCTAGAAATAGATTTTAAATAGATAGTATTTCCGGTGGTGTAACAGCGCGACCATATTTATTCTGCGAATAGCATTCAAGTCCAAATATGTTTTGAGATAAATACAATTTAAGTTTCGGAAGGCGATGTAAAATCAATAAAATAAAATACCAACACATGTTATGTAAAGCCATTTTGTTTGTTTATAAGAATTACTACAAAAAAATGAGCAACTTAAAAACATATTACCTAAAAATTATCATAAAAATACGGACATCTGTTTTAGACTTAATCCTTTCTTAGTGAAAATTTTCATAACAGCGAAACCATATAATTTTTGTGCATAAATGTTTTTTTCCATGTGTAGATATTTTTATTTGAAGTAAAATGGCATCAAAAAGTCATTAAGGAAAAATTGACTTAAATGCTTTTCGAAGAACAACGATATAAACAATTGTATGGTCTCATATAAACAATAAGCATTATGAATCTTTTTATGCGCGTATTCCAGCGATTTGTGCAACGCGCGTTCACGCGAGACCATCTGAACTTAGCCTAAGACCCGAAAGATTAACAAATATATATTGCAAATATGCGTAGAAAGCGTGATAGAGGAAAACTAAAGACAGTATGATGGTATCAAGCGAAAAAGAAAGAAAATAAGTCAAAATCTAATAATAACCAATCTCATTTTTAATATTTTATGTTTGTTTTGTTAAATTGTATATTATTTTATTTAGTCCACAGTTTTCTCAAAACTTAACTTTGCCATTAGCTGCGTTTTAGCTTATGAGGTCAGCATTAACAGGTGGCCATTTGCAATTTTGGTACAGGAAGTTCTAACTATGAACCCGAATTTGATAAAATGTTATCTCTGAAAAATTCCATTCGTCTCATTAGTAGAGTTTATTATTATTATGCAACATTTGTTTGTTCAATAATACGAAATCTTTTCCTGATTCTATAATACCTTAATTAATAAACGTAAATATTTCATTCGTTTTTTCGAGTGTCAACAAAATATGTACTTATAAATATTATCACCGCCTACTAAAAAAAAGGTAAAACCGGTTTTATTTTGCTATACTAGTAGAATAATTCATATAAATATTATCGGGTTTGTTCCCTGGCCCGTCGAGACTAATTTTTTTACGATATAACCCTAATGAAAAAAGTTTGCCGTTAGTTTGAAAAGTTTAGTGCGTCTACCTCAACAGGAAAATGGCGCTATCTCATGAAAAAGTAATTTTTAACATGTGCGTTTACTCATGAAAATAATTACATTAGAATTTCCTTACCTAGGATGAGAGGATGTCTTCAATTGCTTCAAAATATTCACCAAACACAATAATTAAATTGATCAGTTAAAACGCTACTTGAATTAACTAACAACACATAATATGTCCGAGGCGTGGTACGTTTAAATAATAAAGCGGTCCTTCAAGTGGACGCGCACTACCAAGAATTCCCGAACTGCAACAGCGCAATACACGAACTTTCCCGAAGAACAGCCTAGTAGACTAAACAACGTGAGCGCTGCACAATAAAAGCACAGTGCACCTTCAAATGTGTTACGTGAACAAAAATAAATAAAAATTCAATACGAAATAAAATATTTTATGTAGATGACTTTGGTTCACTAAGAGAATTTGACCTTTATATTTTTCAAATGGCCTTTTTTGACAGTCTGTAAAAGGTTATTTGTCAGCAAGAGTCCGTCCGATGCGCCGTCTTTAGCATTTATCTTAAGTCTCAGCTTCGTAAGCACTTTGTGGTATAATTTTAATGATATTGACATCTTACCTCAGTGCTATGAGGTAGGATTATATAGGGTAAGATAAAATCTTAGTTATATGAGGTAAAATAATACCATAGTTCTATGAGGCAGTATTATAACTTAGATCTATGAGGTAAGATATTAACTTAGTTCTATGAGGTACGATTATACCTTAGTTCTATAAAGTAAAATAAAACCTTAGTTATATGAGTTATAATATACCTTAATTCTATGAGGTAGAAGTATACGTTAGTTCTACAAGGTAAGATAAAACCTTAGTTTTATGGGATAGGACTATACCTTAGCCCAACAAAATGAGATAATACCTTAATTTCATGAGGTAGGATGATACCTAAGTCCTATGTATGTATGGCAACATAGTAAGTCAGAAATAAATAACTCCCATTACTAAATATGCTTTCTTTAAAAACATTTTCTGAAACGTTGAAAATTTCAATATCCGAGGCTCTAATTAAAAGGGACAGCCCGCGAGACAAAGTAAAAGCACCTGGCAGGTTACTTTTTATTACCAGTAGAAAAACATCAATATTTCTGTACCTCGAATAGTAATTAGGAACGTAAAACCATATATTTTACAACATAGTAGGATTAGGTGTAGCTCTCGCGAGCAACTTAAAGTTATAAGAAAAGAACCTCACATCCTCCACACGTTAAGAAGGTAGTATCCTAACATGTTTAGAAGAAACCTTGTACGATAGAGCCACGGGTAGTAACCACAATCCTACAAATAGAAAAATCTCCAAAATTTATTTTGGTGGGAGGAACTCTCTTATCACACGCAATAACTGTGTTCCTTAGTGGTACATATATACATACATACATACATATCGTCACGCCGTATCCCTCGCGGGATAGGCAGCGAGAACAGATCTTCAAATTTAAAATCTAAGCACATTACTTTCTCATGAGTTTCCGCTCTAGTGGCGTCAAAGGATAGTTTTGCTACATTTGAAATTTTCTGAAAAAATACTGGCTACTTGCCAGGTTATTTGAACTCCAGACCTTAAGCCACTTTCTAAGTATATTTACTGCGCTACGAGTCATTTTTTTTCTCCCGTGATGCCAGACCTTAAGTTCCCTATCGCAATTATTCTTCTCCCACTCAGGTATATCACCATTGGAGAAGGAATACATTTCGACAGTTGCTTCTTTGTCACTACTCGACGTCGCGTTAAAAAATATTAATAAAGACGATTTCGTTATTCTACTGTAAATTGTCCTTAGCATGCTTTAAGAAGTGACTGAAAAACTCTTAATTTCTAGTCAGTAATATATGTTTCATTCCTGATTTTTCTTTTCCTTTCCTCTCCACCATCCCTTCCTTTCCTTTTGATTGAAGATATCTCACTTTATATGAAAAATAATGTTTGGGTGATTGTACGTCTTTGTGGGGTTCGTGGGTATATGCTCACGTATGTGTTTATGGATTTCGTGGGGATGGATAGTCATTTGAATTATTTATGCGACCACGTAACTTGCTTAATTTAATTTTGTCTGGTTGGTTGGAAGAGACTGCAATAAGCCCGCCAGATTGCATTTGCAATAAAAGTGTTAAATAAATAAATAAATTGCGTTAGATGTGGACTTATTTTGTCAGCCATAACAGAGTAGGTGGTGGTAGGATCAAACAGAACTGAATTGAACTTTTGATTTCAAAATCTAGTATACTCGATCCACTTATGTGTATCTCAGTCTACCTCTTCTGAATTACAAAGCAACTAGTAATGTTTAAAAACATAAAGATGCATGCAAAAGATGTGGGCTTCGTTCGAAAATTAAATCCTCTACGTCAACTCCAAAAAGTAAACGGCGCAGTAAGTTTGTAGAAATTCGCGAACCAGAATTTGAGAGACGCTTTGTCGCGTTTGATCACATTGCCATAAAGAATAATAAAATAAAAAACAAAACAATTTCAATGCTGGCAACACTAAACGCTGCTGTCAAAATAAATATGGCGCGATAGGTTACATTTCTTTATATATTTAACAGTGTTTATAGTATAATTTTTATCCAAGTGTAAATATTTACAAAACTTTACGACGTTCCATCTAAATGGTGCCAATAATATTTAATATACTGTTGCGATAAGCGACACGATTAACGCAATACACTAATAATATAAAGGTAACTATTATAGAAATATGATTTAAATTATTTCAATTTAATGTAAATATATTTTTTTAGATGTATTAAATATTCCATATAGGAAATTGTTTTCTTTTTAAGCCAGTATTAAAATTATAAAAGATAATACGTCTAACTAATGCAGTTTGTTCATAAATGCTTCATTAAAACATAACCTTTACAACATTTCATTTGTATACCTTTACGAGTATAATTTGAGGTTATATTATTTTTTTAGAATGGACACGAAATATATAAATATTTATATTTCGTGAATCGATATTTAAGAATAAATTAAATACGTAATATTTTACTGCTCGTCCTTAATAATTCTCATCTTTATTTTCCTTAAGGTTTATAATTTATATTATGTTTCGTTAACTTTTTTCAGTTTAAATTTATTTATTTCACACTTCATTGCAAATACAATCTGGCGGATTTATTGTTAGGCGCCGATATCTTCCAATCAGATTAAAGTAAATAAAGCAAGTTACATGGTCGCAAAAAAATATTCATATTCATGGACATATACATATTAAACCTTTTAATCCCACGGGACCGATTATCGGACTCAACTGGTGTATGCGAAAAATCCCACGGGGCCGATCATCGGCCTTAAAATTTTCATACAAGTTTTTATATTGAATAAAACAATTTTTTTTTGTGAAATATGAAAATTACTTATTATTTAACATTACAGGGAGGTCTCCACAAAAAAATTAGGTTTAAAACTAAATATTAACTGGGATAAAAAATAAAATAAAAATGCTGGAATTTTTCGCACATTTCATGGAGAATATGCTGGGATTAAAAGGGTTAAAGTAAAAGTGAGATATCATCAATCAAAGGAAAAGGAAGGGATGGTGGAGAGGAAGGAAACATCAGGAATAAAACACGTTATATTATTGACTAGAAATTAAGAGTTTTTTCAGTCGCTTCTTAAAGCATGCCAAGGACGGAGCGAGTCTTATATTGGTTTGTAACTAGTTCTGGAGTCTCACTGCATGGACAGTAAAGGACGACGTAAAAAAAGAGGAGCGGTGAAGTGTGAAGGCCAATACACAATCTCTGTCTGAGTGTATCACAAGTTCATGATCGAAAAGAAGCTTAAAATTTTCGTCGAGATAAGAAGGGGCGGCAGGACAGTTAAGAATATTATACTATAGATATAGTATGTGAATATGACGTCTATTTCTAACATTCAACCAGTTCAATGGTGTCTATTTATCAAGTTCGACTGTTAAATATGAACAGCATGAAAGAGGGAGACCAATGAAAGGATGGTTGGATCTACAATTACACTAGACTGCGCCGGCAAGAACTGTTCTCAATAACATACGCAAGAACGGGTCTTCCAGCCGCTATGCCTGTTGGAAGGGCCTTAACTCTTCTGAACGGGACTGCTTCGGATATTGACATATTTCATATCACATTACCAAAAGCAAAAGTAAATTTTCTTCTAAGATCGAGGGCGTTAGAAACACTTAAGTGACTTTGAATATATGTGTGCATGATGTGTATACCATACATGTGTGTAAGTGTATGTATGTATATATGTATATTTTTTTATTTTAAATGTTAACAAGGTTTATATTTTTCAATGTAATTGGGCTAAGCTTGTATTGAGAAAATAAAATAAAAAGTGAATGATATTCTGAAAGAAGGAAAATTAATAAGTCAGATAAATTGTAGACTGTATGAGAAAATGTATGAATGTGGAAGAGGCTAAGGATGTGTGTCGAGTTAGGAAATAATTGCCGCTCTGCCTACCCTGACAAGGAAACGGAGTGATGGTATGTATGTATTATGATCAGATTTAAAATATAACAAATATAAACATATACTCGTATATACACACATGAATTCAGTGTAAGGATAGGAAGGTAGTTGCTATATACACACATGAGTTCAGTGTAAGGATAGGAAGGTAGTTGCTATATACATACATGAGTTCAGTGTAAGGATAGGAAGGTAGTTGCTATATACACACATGAGTTCAGTGTAAGGATAAGAAGGTAGTTGCTTTACACACACATGAGTTTAGTGTAAGGATAGGAAGGTAGTTGCTATATACACACATGAGTTCAGTGTATGGATAGGAAGGTAGTTGCTGTATAAATTGTCCTTTTATTATTATTATTGTTCTCAGGATAAGCATTATCGAAGCACAATGACGGACCCGGAGATGCTGGCAAGACTGATGCCTCAAGGGAAAGATACCACTCGGGCGGCTTGCAATAAATGTGGCTACGCAGGACACCTCACGTATCAGTGTAGAAACTTCATCAAGGTAAATTAGAATACAATAAACCACTTAAAGTTGGAGCTAGTGACCAGATCAATAAATTTGTTTCTAAGTCACTTCAAAAGTGCATCTTATTCCTTGCATCATCTCTCAATTCTTCTTCATTGCATGTTCAATGCTGAGCATTGTGGTTCTCTGTTATTTCATGAAGTCGGTGCATAATTCAAATTCAATCCAAGTAAAACGGAATTTTTCTGGATGACCACCGCTTAGACAACACTGCTTTATCAGTTATGGGTGTTAGTGTTTTTCCTAAAGATAGCATCAAATATCTTGGTGTCTGTCTTGATAGTAAGCTCTCCTTCGATAGACAAATTGATTATACGGTTTTTTCAGGTTCATAGTCTTAGAGAGTTAAAATTTGTACACTAATGTCTTCCAACAAGGGAAATATAAACTTATGAATTCATTTGTTGTGTCGGGTCTGGATTATTGTAACTCTATTTATTCTGGTTTGCCTGATTCACTAATTTCTAGACTCAAGTCTGTTTTCAATGCAGCTGCTAGACCATAGATTCCCAAACTTTTTCGCCCCGTAGACCACTTGCCGATTTTTCTGTTTTCCGTAGACCCCCCTGCCTGCCTAATATTGAATTTTCCTAAACTTATTAACCTCAAATGTGTTTTTGACAGCTGACACAGTGCTGTGCTGTTCACCTTGATAAGGTATTTTGTAGAGTGGATAATTGTAAAAAAGATTAACATGTACAATTTTTATTCATACCTTTATTGAAGACACAAAATTCAAGTAAATATTTGGTATATGGAATGAAACAAATCCAAACATAAAAAAAATTCTTACATAAAA
The DNA here is from genome assembly GCA_949825065.1 of Odontocerum albicorne. NCBI lineage: Eukaryota > Metazoa > Arthropoda > Insecta > Trichoptera > Odontoceridae > Odontocerum > Odontocerum albicorne. The sequence continues at coordinate 4,561,304 of OX463867.1, forward strand.
TGAATACATAAATAATACTGTTAATGAGAGGGATGGACCTGATGCTCTGATAGCAATGGTTCAATATTTGGCTTCAAATTAGTGAGGTGTAGTCTTAAATCTCCACGTTCAGTAATTTCCATTAGATTTCTTTATATAAGTATTTTCTATGTCTAATATAAGTATTATGTACACACAATCTGTGTTAGGTGTAATAAGACATTTACGGAACGCCTAAATATTGATGATGATCTGCCTAAATGGGATCCGCTCACGTGGACCCCCATTTACATCTCGTGCACCCCCATTTTCTTTTCTCGCTGACATAGACCCCCTGCAAGTGGAAATCGACCCTTGAGGGCCCATATAGACCACCTTGGGAATCTTGGTGCTAGGCTGATATATGGTAGTCATAAATATTGTCATATTTATCCACTTCTAAAAAGCTTATATTGCAGACTATCATCTTAGCAGATTTTGATCTTGTTCGGTTTGAGTATATATATATGTTTTAGTGCCCCATTGACTTTGTTTCCTATCGCTACACACCGTTAGACAAATGCGGAATGAATAAATGTAAGATGAAGAAAAGTACATAGATATGGTTTGGGCACGTGGAACGAATAAATAAAGAAGGACTAACAAAACAGATGTATAGTGCAAATGAGTTGAAGGTGTGTGAAAGATTATTTTAAAGAGATAGTGTGGGTGGAGGAGAGACAACTGCATGTCCTTGTTAAAGAGACAGTGCGAGTGGAGGAGGATCTAGAGACAGTGTGGATGGAGGAGGGACAACTGCATATCCTTGTTAAAGAGACTGTGTGAGTGGAGGAGGGATCTAGAGACAGAGTGGTTGGAGGAGGGACAACTGCATATCCTTGTTAAAGAGACAGTGTGAGTGGATGAGGGATCTAGAGACAGAGTGGGTGGATGAGGGACAACGGCATATCATTGTTAAAGAGACAGTGCGAGTGGCCGAGGGATCTAGAGACAGTGTGGGGGGAGGAGGGACAACTGCACATCCTTGTTAAAGAGACAGTGTAAATGGAGAAGGGATCTTGAGACAGTGTGGGTGGAGAAGGGACCTACAAACAGTGCATATCCCATTTAAAGGTAATTAAACCCATCTTCTATGGTCAATACATGAAACGTCTGTGTATTCAGGTTGACCCCAACAAGGAGATAGTGCTGGATGTGAGCAGCACAAGTTCCAACTCCGAGGAAGAAACTATCACACCGCTGCAGAAGCTGCGCGAGGAGGAGCTCAAAGCCAAGTTGGCCAAGCACAGCGAGAAGAAGAAGAGAAAGAAGAAACGGGATCGGTGAGTTTTATTTTGAGCGACGAGAAGTATCGGGTTATCTAGAAAGTACAGGAGAGTGCCGATTATCCGGGGCTCAATTATCCGTGAGTTGGATTAACCGTGGTCTTCTACCGGGATTTTTCTTAGTAATTCCAAAAAATATTTTTGGATCTGAGGCTTCCCAATGTAATTGCTGCGGTATGTATGATATGGGCATTTAGCGGTTGTATCTCTCTTTATTGAGAAAGCTTGTTCATATACTCATCTTAACCGGTTCAATGCCACGAGCGCGTTGACGCTATCTCCGATTCAGTGCTCGCCAGGCCGGCCATACAAAAAGAACGCGTAAATGCGCTCTCCTTTGAGCTTGTCGCAAGCCAATATCAAATCCAATTGTAATAATTTATAAATTATAACACGTAGGGACATCTATTGGGATGGTCAAGAAATACTTAAATATTATAATATACCGATATTATCAAAGTTACAGTCATCTTTCTAAAAGCTTTCACTGACAGTCAATACGTGTCTCTGATACAGGGTTACCGACTACAGTTTTTTGCGACGTAATTGCGATGATTTATAATGACTTCGTTTGTAGTTTTCTTCAATGGTTGATTTTTTACTTTTGTGCGTTATTTTTGTTAATTTTTCAAAGTATTTATTTACAATTTTTGTGTGTTTTCATGTATTATTTGGTTATTGGCGGTAGTTTTGCGGCATAATATGACGTTTATATAGACTTTTTACGGTTTTATTTTATAGTTTATTTACCTTTTGTTGCTGTATTTATACATCATACAGATAATTTGTTGATTTTAGTTAACAAAGTATATTATATTCCACTATATTTATAATTAAACGTGTCTCAAGTTGTGACAACCCTGACATTTTGTGAATATTTAAACTGTGTTTTTCTGAGTGAACGGCAGCTCAAACGCCCCACGGTGTATATATTTAGTAAGTTTTCATAATATCCTTTATATCTGTATACAAAAAATATTAATTTTTTATGTTTTATTTTTGTTGAAAAAATCCCGGCCTGCTGGGTACAGCCATACTAATAACTTCCGGCACTTAAAGGGTTAAATAACAAATTTATCTAACATTAAAATGTTTAAGTCGATAAAAACTTAATTTGGATTAACCGTGTTTTTCAACTCTCCAGGTTCGAGTGCCCCACAATTGTCACGGATAATTGGCGCTCCACTGTAGTTTAAAATAAATAAATATAAGTAGTCTGTAAGATAATATAATTTATTTTTAATGATTTAAAGTATACACTCAATTCAAGAGATGTTTCCTGAAGGAGCTGAGCGACACATGAAACACGTCTATATGAGGACACACACGGTTAAACCGTGGGATTGCTCTACCTACCACTGGCATCTCCAAAGGCAGGCTGGTTCCACTTATAGGTTGATAGAACAATCTATGGGTGCGTGCCAAAAGCTATACACGTAATACCACACCCTTTTGGATCAATTTGAAACAACCAATTTATTAGATGAATAAGAAATTAATGATTGACTACGAAGAAACCTTTGTACAGTACCCGGTGGTAAGTAATACACATCGAGCTTAAGAAAGAGACTGTCGGCCATAATTGGCTAACTTCGACTTTGTAGAGCGTCGTCTCTGCCATTCATTCACGTGTTCCGTCACAACTTGTCATTCATTGTTAAGCGTTCTAGGGACAGAGACGGCGCTCTACAAAGTCGAAGTTAGCCGATTACGGTTGATAGTCTCTTTCTTTAGACCGGTGTGTATTACTTACCGCCGGGTACTTGTACATCTTCTGATACATGATAGTAAGATGTTCTGCTTTAGGTGGAGTGTAGCGTAATATATATGTACATATACTCCTGCTAAAAGAGATAGATATATAAAGGAAACTCCTACTGTTAAGAGGACCCCAGTATTGAGTATAATCAGGATTTTCTTTATTCCAGGTCTCGGTCACCTCTGGACAGCAGCAGTGATTCCGACAGTGACAGATCCAAGAAAAAGAAGAAGAAGCACAAGAAAGAAAAGAAGAAGAAGAGCAAGCAAAAGAGCAAATCCAGGCGCTCCTCGTCTGACTGAATCACTTGAATTTTTACTTTATAACTTTATTGTATCGTTTGTACGGGAATTCCAATAATAAAGAATTGTTATTTTTTCTATGCCTTTTTAATTTCTTTAATTTTCTATTGTTTATATAAAATTAGATAAATTCTGTAGAAATGAGAGTGTCGCATAAGATGTGTAAGAAAGAATAAGGAACGAGGACATTAGGAAATAATGGTGATTGAAATAATATGTAGAAACCATTGAGATGTAGAAACAATCAAGGAAAATTACGGAGGTCACCATTACTGTAGATTTTGCAATATTTATTCTCTTCGTATCTCTCCTACAATTTACTCATCAAACTCGACAATTAATCTTCACTCTCGGCCAACACTACTGTACGGCACCGGTACAAAGGACTGTAGAAATAGGTGGGTGGCTGCCGCTCGATACTCTGAGATTTCGGCTCACTTTATGCTTTTCCGGTGAAGAGATTCCTCTTTAGCAGGTAGAAGTTGGTCGTAAGTAAAACACAGTAGACTGTAGTGAAACTGAAAATATATTTTTGATGTTTTGCGCTCCTTATGTGCGGCCAATCGCTCATCGTAAGCTTCTATTTTGGCCCGTGCATGCCGTCATGGCTTGCGAGATATTACATATCTCGCACGTTTTCACATGCATGGGCCGGCTGACTTTTGATACTAGCTCTCGCGGAGGCCATGCATAAGGCCGAGGCCACACCAAAGTGCTTCGCTAGGTGCTATGTGACTAATATACTAGGTGATTTCAAGGATGGCCACACCAAAGTGCTTCGCACAAATTCATTTGACATTTGGGAGCGGTTGAGTCAACAAACGATGCCACTCTCAAAACTAACCAATTTCATTACAACTTACCTTATCTTTATTTACTTCCTGTGCAACTTCACTCCAAAGTGATTTTATTTCAAGTACATTTTTGTATAATTTGCTCGATGGGTTCCACAAAGGCTCCCTTTTATACACAGCTGTTAGTAAAACTTCCGCCACCTTGTAAAATCACTTGGTGAGAATAAAATTAACCAACACGTCTGTTCACTAGGTGACTAATCGTCATGTAGTGTGGCGCAAAGCGTGCAGTGTGGCCATTGCGATAGTATGCGGTGCGTTGGTTCGCTGGGATATGTTGCCTAGCTCGCAGTGTAGCTCTAAGCATCAAGTGAGGCTCCTACCTGTGTGGCTGAGCCCTAAGGAACATATAGTCTATACACAGCAAGTACATCAAACAAAACATTTTTAAAATAAACAAGAAAATATACATCAATCATATTTTAGGTGACGCATACGTCCGATACAACTACTATGTTATCGCCATATATAGGTAGCATGCAATCTGCATTCATTCGGCATTTGTATGTCACCAATTGACCTCATGACTTATGCCTTCATAAAATGACACATGGCTTATGCCTTCGGTCCATAATAGTTGGTGAAAACGTAGGTTTTTGTGCATTGTCATGCAAAAGCGGCACCCCTTTTTTCCATTTCTCCTTTACAGCTTCTTTTAATTGCATCAGCAGACCAGAGTAGTACTCTCCAGTTATTTTGATAGCCCTTATCTTTGTAATCGATCAGCAGACAGTAACCGTTGGGGGAAGCATGGTACACATGTGGTATTTAGGGCTAGTAATGATTGGCAAGGACATTGTACGCATGTTGTATCATTGGCCATTATAATCTTATTGTAAAAAGGTTTTACTGTAGATCAGGGATTCACAACCTTTTTGGAGAACCCTGAGACCGCATAGGAACATCTTAAAACAGATCAAATCCCCAATTGGATTTTCAAGTTCTTGTAGACAAAGTAAAAAAAGGAATGAAGAAATTAAATATAAATTTTTTGTTCATTTCGATTTATTCACAATCTTACAAAAGTTTAAAAAAATCACAGTATTACAAAATTAAGTCCATTGTATAATAGATTACAAAATACCTCAACAATACAGAACTCGGTTCTTATGAGTAAATTTTGTTTACTCTTTGTCAATAGCTCTCATCAGATTTCGTTACTATTGTCTCGGTGAAGCTTTGTTGTAACGAAATCTGTAGAAAACATACATTGTCACATAAACAGAGTGTCCCGTAACTCAATGTCAAATCAGTATCGAGGAAAAGGCCAGCTTAACACATGACGGTTCAGAATTTAAAAAAATCTACCAAAAGCCTTATACTTTTCGAGTTATAGGCATTTTTTTGAAAATCGTAACAGTAGCTACCCTGCGCCAAATGTTTATATGCTGTGACTACAAATTGCCATATTTTATGATTTTAATGGTTGTGTCGCAATCCTAGATAACCCTGCTATTAGTCGGAGTCAGATGTAAAACAAAAAAACCCTGCAAATTAAAAAAAAAAATTGTTTTTCTCTGATCATAAAAATTAATATTTTTTATCAATTCAATTCAATTCACCCTTATTTTAAAGCTCCACAAGGGAGCATAGGGAGGCCACCAATCTTCTCCATTCGCTAACTTTATCTCATACTGTTAAAATAATGTACTACGCTAACCAGGCAAGTTACATCAAAAGATGGCTGGCCTGTTTAGTCAGAATTTCAAAATGGTACAATACATACCTACTACTCCTTTAAAAAAATAAATTTCCGTATTTAATGATGACACTTTTCAATGTAGCGTCACTATCTGTCTCATATTAACTCACATCGAATAGTGACTATCTGTCTCACTCTAGTTCATGTCAAATCTAGTTTGACATGAACTCAATTTTTTTTTATTCTGAATCCTCATGAATTGGCCTTTTCCTCGATACCCGCTTGACGTAGAGTTACAGGACACCCTGTATATACCATTACAGTTTCTCGGTTGGGGTAAACAAACAGGACAGTGCGCTAGACGATGTCAACACATATATTTTACATATTCGACATTCATAAATGTTCTAAAACAGAGATCGGCAACCTTTATGCAATGAAGTGCCACTTTTGATTTTTTTTTAAGTATTGGACACTCCACCTGCCACTGACGAATGGAGGATTTTTTAAAGAAAAATCTATCTTTAACCCTTCCCTTACGGTGATAAAAATGAAACGCGTGTTCCGGTGTTGGGTAGTGAGTACGCGATAAAAAATTAGCGATTTTAAATCGGAAAAATAAGAACATTCATAGATAATCCCCTTAATTAATTATAATTGAAGTTAAAAATTATAATAATTGAGATTTATTTGCTGAAAACATTAAAAAACCATCTGGCACCGCTCACGGAACGGGCGTAGGTCTAGTCTCGTTGCCAGCTCAACAGCTACTGCAGCGCGGCAGGGTTGGGGGCTAACTCGGGCGTCGCTTACACTTGCGAGGTGGAGACAATTGCGCTCCTCGCTATTCAGTGACGTATGCAAAAGTGAGATGCGAATATAGTGTCGCGCTTCCCGCATACTTTTCACCTATCGTCAAGACCCAAGATCGAGGCACTCACAGCGTTTAAATGCGAATTTGTTTCCGATATTCAGTTTTTATTTGAAACTGCCGCTATTTTACGATTTTTTTCTCTTTGGTACCAACAATAACGACATTATTTCTTGTCAAGAAACTGTGTAAAATTTTTGTTTCAGATTTACAAAAGGGTTCCGATCATGTCGACCAGCTCACGCCATTTTTTTTTTTATGACAAGATACTATATAACAGCTGATAACATCTTGAATTTAAATTTTTTTTGTACATTCTCAAATCATCAATAAACAAACTGTAAAAAATGCATACGAAAAATGTTTTTAATTTTTTTTTATTTAGTCTGAAAAAAAGCCCAAAATTCACGCCTCTAGAGTAGAATATCCCCCTAATACATTTAAGTTATTATAAAATAATTTCAAATTAAATAACTGTAGAATATTTTAAAGACTATCTTCCATACACAGGATAGTGGTTAAACTGTTTCTTATTCTAAAAAAATGTTTTTAATATTTTTTTATATCACAACACTTGTATGTTTTTCAAACAATCAATGTATAAAAAATGTTTCAATGATTGATTTAGATTGTAAGACTACTGAAATAATTCCACCAATTAATATTAATTTTAACGACATAATTTCTACAAGTGTCCAATAATTTATTCAATCAATAAACTTACATACATACACGCATACATAACATTTTTATGACTTAATTTCTACAAGACAGTGTCCAATAATTTATTCAATCAATAAATTGACATATGATACATACACGCGCACATAACATTTTTATGACTTAATTTCTACAAGTGTACAATAATTTATTCATTCAATAAACTTACATATATACCCGTATACATACAATTTTTATGACTTAATTTCTAAGATTGGCCAATCATTCATTCAATATTCATACATACAAACCATCACACCGTTTCCCAGTCAGGGTAGGCATAGAGGACAGAGCACTCAACACTTCTACATCCATACACCTCATACAACTTGTAAGATTTCTATGACTCGATAAGTTTCCTTCTTTCAGAATATTTTTTAAACTATTCTCCTCATAATTTTTTATATATTATTTCTTTAATTTTTTATTTTGTTTTGTTTTTATTATTTGTTTTATGTAAACTACCTGCCTTAGGACTAGCAAATGCATATGCCTAGTTAGGTAGGAGAGTGCTTTGTTTATTCCATTTATACATTTTAAAAGTACTAATTAATTGTAAAAAAAATATGATTCACTGGATCCAACCATACTTACCTTTATCTTTCACTCACATCTTCACTGTATATCTGTTGTTAGTCACTCATATCTTCACTGTATATCTGTTGTTGTTAGTCACTCATATCTTCACTGTATATCTGTTGTTAGTCACTCACATCTTCACTATATATCTGTTGTTGTTAGTCACTCATATCTTCACTGTATATCTGATGTTGTTAGTCACTCACATCTTCACTATATATCTGTTGTTGTTAGTCACTCATATATTCACTGTATATCTGATGTTGTTAGTCACTCATATCTTCACTGTATATCTGTTGTTGTTAGTCACTCACATCTTCACTGCATATCTGTTGTTGTTAGTCACTCACATCTTCACTGCATATCTGTTGTTGTTAGTCACTCATATCTTCACTGTATATCTGTTGTTGTTAGTCACTCACATCTTCACTGTATATCTGTTGTTGTTAGTCACTCATATCTTCACTGTATATCTGTTGTTAGTCACTCACATCTTCACTATATATCTGTTGTTAGTCACTCATATCTTCACTGTATATCTGTTGTTGTTAGTCACTCATATCTTCACTGTATATCTGTTGTTGTTAGTCACTCACATCTTCACTGCATATCTGTTGTTGTTAGTCACTCATATCTTCACTGTATATCTGTTGTTGTTAGTCACTCACATCTTCACCCTATATCTGTTGTTGTTAGTCACTCATATCTTCACTGTATATCTGTTGTTAGTCACTCACATCTTCACTATATATCTGTTGTTAGTCACTCATATCTTCACTGTATATCTGTTGTTGTTAGTCACTCACATCTTCACTGCATATCTGTTGTTGTTAGTCACTCATATCTTCACTGTATATCTGTTGTTGTTAGTCACTCACATCTTCACCCTATATCTGTTGTTGTTAGTCTTTCTTAATTCATTCATTATACACACCTTAACCATCTCTCAACACATATTACTCTTCATCTTACTCAACACATCAGCCTTAAGTTTTTAGCAGAATGGTTCTTATTGGAAGAGATGATGATGGTTTGTTGATAAATAATGAAACACGTTAGATCGCAATGCGGAAAGAGAGTGGAATTTTATTAGTAACGTAGGTATTTATATATTTTTAGAATGTGCGCAAGAATGCGCTCGCGATATGCCTGCGTCTCGTTTCTGTAAATGAAAAAACGATTAATTGTTGTGTGTAGGTAACAATCTATTTACGGAACCGGCGAGACAGCGTGGCGCGTTCTCTCTCTAGTATGGAGTGCGGTCCGCTCGGCTATGGGATGAATGTCCGGCGGGTGACCTTCGGACTTGTTTACTTAGATTTATCGAGGAATCCGAAGGTCATTTCATCGGTCATTGACCGTATGTATGAACGCCGAGTGGGCGACTGCCACAAGTTCACATTCATCCCTTATCTCTTCATTCCGTATTCTGTCACTATATTCTTCTCAACGCACGCATCTCTACAGCATTTATCCGGCTCCTATCAGTCTTTTCCGCTTCCACGTTCAATAAACTAAATTAGTATAAAGTATTTTTGAACAATTTCACGTTAAATGACAGCGTAGAATATTAAATGGAATATCTTCCATACATTGGAGAATGGTTGGTTTCTGCTCTTTGGTATGTTAGTTGATCAAATTGTGACCAAAGATGGAGCACTGATATAAGTTGAAATTACACTTGTAATATGGTACAGCACACCTTGTCCAATTGCAGTTTATTGATTGTGGTGTTGCCTCATAAGAAAGTCCAGCCTATTCTAACACCTTAAGTTTTGCACTGCTGTTTGTTTCTCTGCCTATTCGGCATGACACTGGTAAAATGTATATACTAAATGAAAGGTTTTGTAACTATCATACATACTATTTAGAAATGTCACTAAAAACTCGGAAATGGGAAATATAGGATAGGACAAAAAAAAAGGAGTTACGGAGAAACACATTTCATCACTGAAGACTCTGTTTGAAGTAAGCCAACGAGGGTGCGAGTCTCACAGCAGCCAGTAACTGGATCCAGAGTATGACAGCAAAGAACATGGACCAATATCATATCATCGGCTGTTTCTCTCCATCAGAAACGTCTCCAAATTATCTTAAAATGAATATATGACACAGTAGAGAAGAATACGTTTTAACAAGAAGCTTTCCAATCGGTCAGTTCTCCTGGAAGTATATGCAATCCGCGGAAGTCACTTCCAGCACATAGTGATCTTAATATAAACACCACAGAGAAGACCAGAATTTGGACAAGTCGAGTGTCGGTGACAGCAGTTATTGGTAACTTATCATAGTAGTACGATTCACGGATCAGGCTCTCCGGGTCTTAAAACCGTGAATTTTTCGTTGGAGCCACCTTTGGCTAACAGAGAGCTAATCAACTGCGAAGGAACAACAGGTTTGCTGATGACCAAGTATCTGAAACAAAATAAAAAATCTGTCAAGAAGAGGGAAAAATTGAGGTATATAAAAATATATGTTGAGGTATATAATATATGTTGAGGTATATAAAAATATATGTTGAGGTATATAAAAATATATGTTGAGGTATATAAAAATATATGTTGAGGTATATAAAAGTGTCCATTGAAATACGTTAATGAAGTAAGTTGAAGAATTGGTGTATGCTGATGACATGATAGAGTGAAACACGCAGATCTTGTTAAGATGCTTCAGGAACGGGGTATAGATGATAAGGATATAAATATTATTAAAAACCTGTACTGGAACCAAGAAGCTGGCATTAAATTAGAAAATAACAATTCGAAAGGCATACCAATTCAACGTGAAGTCCGACAAGGTTGTATTCTGTCACCTATGTGTTATTCAATCTGTACTCTGATATAGTTTTCAAGGAAGCACTATATAACTTGAATCTGGGGGTCAAAGTGAATGGTGTATGCGTCAATAACATCAGGTAAGCAGATGGTACGGTTGTTCTGGCAGACAGTATTGACGGCCTTCAAACCCTGCGCCATAGATAGAATTAATGGAGCCGGTGTGAGGCTGGGGCTGAACATGAACGTGAGTAAAACTAAGTTCATGGTGTTTGGCCGGCAGGATCACGCAGGAGCACGTCTTACATTGAACGGTGCTGTTATAGAGAGAGTGAAAACATTTAAATACCTCGGAAGTATCCTAGTGGAAGACCTCGACCCACAAACCTAAGTCAAGTGCAGAATTGAATCATCTCGTGCGGCTTTTAATAAAATGAGAAGCGTATTCTGCGATGATAATCTAAACTTGAAACTTCGACAACGGTTAGTCAAATGCTACGTTTGGTCAGTGTTATTGCATGGAGTGGAACCGTGGACCCTCAAAGATGGTAGTATGAACCGACTGGAAGCATTCGACAGGTGGATGCACCGGAGAATGCTACGGATACCCTGGACGGATATGGTCAGTAACACGAGGGTTCTTCAAAGAGCCAAAGTTGATAGAGAATTGCTGACTAATATTAAAATCCGAAAGGTGTCCTACTTGGGCCATGTACTCAGAGGAGCAAAGTACAAATTACTCCATCTGATCATCCAAGGCAAAATAGAGGGTCGAAGAGGTGTTGGCAGGAGGAAAATCTCCTGGCTCTGTAATATACGTGATTGGACTGGTATAGGGAGCGTTGAGGATCTTTTACAGGCTGCCGGGGACTCTCAAGTGGTATTCAACGTTGGGGGGATCTGACATGACACTGGGAAGAAAAAGATAAAGAAGAGGGAAGAATACATGTTGAGGTTTATAAAAGTGTCCATTGAAATATGTTAATGAAGTAAGTTGAAGAATTGGTGTATGCTGATGACATGGTAGTGTTAGCGGAGAGGGAAGATGAATTGCAGAGTCCGATAAGTTAATTGTGTGAGAGATGGAAAGAGAAAGATCTGATCCTGCTATCGAGTAACACTTCACTAAATCCTCTGGATATATTGTATGATGCCTGTGCGTGTATTGCTCTACTTTATGCATGCACACAACACTAAACCACGCACACACTAGCAGGCAGATCAACACCTAAGGATTGCTGCATATATACAGGCATTCGCTCACTATCGAGTACGATTTCAGTCCATCCTCTGGATGGATGATGCCTGTGCGTGTATTGCTCTACTTTATGCATGCACACAACACTAAACCACGCACACACTAGCAGGCAGATCAACACCTAAGGATTGCTGCATATATACAGGCATTCGCTCACTATCGAGTACGATTTCAGTCCATCCTCTGGATGGATGATGCCTGTGCGTGTATTGCTCTACTTTATGCATGCACACAACACTAAAGCACGCACACACTAGCAGGCAGATCAACACTCAAGGATTGCTGCATATATACAGGCATTCGCTCACTATCGAGTACGATTTCAGTCCATCCTCTGGATGGATGATGCCTGTGCGTGTATTGCTCTACTTTATGCATGCACACAACACTAAAGCACGCACACACTAGCAGGCAGATCAACACTCAAGGATTGCTGCATATATACAGGCATTCGCTCACTATCGAGTACGATTTCAGTCCATCCTCTGGATGGATGATGCCTGTGCGTGTATTGCTCTACTTTATGCATGCACACAACACTAAAGCACGCACACACTAGCAGGCAGATCAACACTCAAGGATTGCTGCATATATACAGGCATTCGCTCACTATCGAGTACGATTTCAGTCCATCCTCTGGATGGATGATGCCTGTGCGTGTATTGCTCTACTTTATGCATGCACACAACACTAAACCACGCACACACTAGCAGGCAGATCAACACCTAAGGATTGCTGCATATATACAGGCATTCGCTCACTATCGAGTACGATTTCAGTCCATCCTCTGGATGGATGATGCCTGTGCGTGTATTGCTCTACTTTATGCATGCACACAACACTAAACCACGCACACACTAGCAGGCAGATCAACACCTAAGGATTGCTGCATATATACAGGCATTCGCTCACTATCGAGTACGATTTCAGTCCATCCTCTGGATGGATGATGCTTGTGCGTGTATTGCTCTACTTTATGCATGCACACAACACTAAACCACGCACACACTAGCAGGCAGATCAACACCTAAGGATTGCTGCATATATACAGGCATTCGCTCACTATCGAGTACGATTTCAGTCCATCCTCTGGATGGATGATGCCTGTGCGTGTATTGCTCTACTTTATGCATGCACACAACACTAAAGCACGCACACACTAGCAGGCAGATCAACACCTAAGGATTGCTGCATATATACAGGCATTCGCTCACTATCGAGTACGATTTCAGTCCATCCTCTGGATGGATGATGCCTGTGCGTGTATTGCTCTACTTTATGCATGCACACAACACTAAAGCACGCACACACTAGCAGGCAGATCAACACCTAAGGATTGCTGCATATATACAGGCATTCGCTCACTATCGAGTACGATTTCAGTCCATCCTCTGGATGGATGATGCCTGTGCGTGTATTGCTCTACTTTATGCATGCACACAACACTAAAGCACGCACACACTAGCAGGCAGATCAACACTCAAGGATTGCTGCATATATACAGGCATTCGCTCACTATCGAGTACGATTTCAGTCCATCCTCTGGATGGATGATGCCTGTGCGTGTATTGCTCTACTTTATGCATGCACACAACACTAAAGCACGCACACACTAGCAGGCAGATCAACACCTAAGGATTGCTGCATATATACAGGCATTCGCTCACTATCGAGTACGATTTCAGTCCATCCTCTGGATGGATGATGCCTGTGCGTGTATTGCTCTACTTTATGCATGCACACAACACTAAAGCACGCACACACTAGCAGGCAGATCAACACCTAAGGATTGCTGCATATATACAGGCATTCGCTCACTATCGAGTACGATTTCAGTCCATCCTCTGGATGGATGATGCCTGTGCGTGTATTGCTCTACTTTATGCATGCACACAACACTAAAGCACGCACACACTAGCAGGCAGATCAACACTCAAGGATTGCTGCATATATACAGGCATTCGCTCACTATCGAGTACGATTTCAGTCCATCCTCTGGATGGATGATGCCTGTGCGTGTATTGCTCTACTTTATGCATGCACACAACACTAAAGCACGCACACACTAGCAGGCAGATCAACACTCAAGGATTGCTGCATATATACAGGCATTCGCTCACTATCGAGTACGATTTCAATCCATCCTCTGGATGGATGATGCCTGTGCGTGTATTGCTCTACTTTATGCATGCACACAACACTAGAAATGGCACACGTTAGCAGGTAGAGATCAACACCTAAGGATTGCTACATACGTACAGGCAATTGCTTGCTAATTACATTAGAGCATGCACACAACATTAGAGCAAGAACACGCTAACAGGCAGATCAACACCTGAATTGATACAGCTGAACCTGGGTTTTCGAAAGTATCACATCTTGAATAATTCGGTTCTCGAATGCATATTTTTAACGACAATGTCATGTCTCACTTCAGAGAAAATGTTTAAAACACAGGCAAAAACAAACCTCACATTGGGCAGGTTTTTAGTGAGACAGAAAATAGAAAATACTCCAGGAGTCCCCTGATGTTTATATACAAGGTGACTCCCTTTCCTAACAATAACATCTCTCCTCTTCACCTTCCACTTATGCCATCAGCTCTCCTCAGTGCAGGTAAAGTGCAGTTAAATTTTCAACTCTTTTATCTATTTATTGTGTTGCCGCACTATGTATTTTTGGAAGTCTGGAACGCATTGATCCAATCTACATTACTCTTATGGGAAAAATTTATTCGGTTTTGGCAACTGCCTTCTTGAACGGATTAAGTTCAAAAACCCAGATTCCAGTGTATATATCAGGTCTGTAAATATGAAACCGGAATTTGCTCATATATGGCTCTAGTTGTCAATGTAGTGACTGTCAAACCGCGTCATTGGCGCCTTTTTCTTATGTTTACATTTGTCAAAGACTTTTAACTCACAACAATACAAGTTTAATACAACTACATATGTTTTCATAGCGTTGAACATGTCTGTTTTTGTGCCTGAAAACTACGATTTGCGGACAGCATTGATTTTCTGTTACCATTTGAAAAAAATTGCTGCAGAATCGCATCGAATGCTTGTCGAAGCTTACGGTGAGCATGCTCTAGGTAAATCACAGCGCTTTGAGTAGATTAAAAAATTCAAAAGTGGCGATTTTGACGTAAGAAACGAAGAACGTGGAAGACCACCGAGAAAGTTTGAAGACGCCGAACTGCAAGCATTGTTGGATGAGGATGACGCTCAAACGCAACAACAACTCGCGGATCAATTAAATGTTACACGAGAAGCCGTCTCCATACGTTTGAAAGCCATGGGAACGATCCAGAAGGTGGAAAATGGGTTCCACATGAACTGAATGAAAGACAGCAGGAAAACCGAAAAACCACTTGCGAAATGCTGTTCACCAGGTACAAAAGAAAATCATTTCTGCATCGAATTATGACTGGCGATGACAAATGGATATATTTCGAGAATCCTAAGCGTAAAAGATCATGGGTAACTCCAAGCAAACCAGCGACATCGACTGCAAGGCCAAATCGCTATGGAGGGAAGACAATGCTGTGTGTTTGGTGGGATCAGAAGGGTGTTATCTATTATGAGCTGCTAAAACCTGGCGAAACCGTTAATACTGAACGCTACCGACAACAAATGACGGATTTGAACCAAGCATTGCGTGAAAAACTACCAGAATATCAAAAGAGGCAACACAAAGTGATTTTGCTTCATGATAATGCACCATCGCACACAGCAAAACCGGTCAAGGAAACGAATGAGGCGTTTTGTTGGCAAATATTTTCGCATGCGGCTTACTCGCCAGACTTGGCTCCGTCCGATTACTACTTATTTGCATCGATGGGACACGCACTTGCTGAGCAGCGCTTCACTTCTTACGAAAATGGCTCGATGATTGGTTTGCCTCAAAAGAGCAAGAGGTTTTTTGGCGTGGCATCCACAAATTGCCAGAGAGATGGGAAACATGTGTAGCTAGCGATGGGCAATACTTTGAATAAAATATTTTATACCATTTTCATACAATAAATGTGTATTTTCTATAAAAAAAATCCAGTTTCATAGGTACAGATTTGGTATATACTACCTTGATCAAAAAGTTTTAGGGCCGGCCACCGTGTGGCGCTGTCAGTCACCCGATTGGAATTATTTTTTTTGTTAGGTTACCACATCTATCATTGACACTTCCCTCCAAATTTCAGCGTCATAGCTTGACATTTGTAAAAGTTGCGTTGCACTGAGTACATCTACTTTTGTGCATATTTTTTTACAAGTTTGAAAATGGCATCAACCGTGCATCAACGAGTTTACATTAAATTTTGTGTGTAGTTTGGCTTACGCCAAAACCAATACACGATGGGAAAGGAAATGGTACTTACAGGTTTAGTGGTGAGAGTCGCTTTAGTCGTTTCGAGCTAAAAGGTTGACGTATGTACACCACACTTATTTTGTCACAATGTTTGGGTTGATCCTATAAGCACTGGGTACTGGCCCACATATAGTAAATTTCAACTGCACGTAACACACGCGTTTTTAATATGAGTACATAAATACACCAATTCGAGTCACGTGAGAAATCGTCACCTTTTAATTGTACTGTACACTCGTCCGGGTCGATGACACTCCCGACACGCGTGGTTGGCGACTGACTCGCTCGGGGATGACACACGCCGGCGCGCGTGGACGGCCATCTGGTCTATCCCCACATCACGGTCACGTTCCGCCCGCGTGGATCTGAGCTGATTTTACGTCACGCCGGTTTTGGCGTGAACATCCTGGGGGGCCGGGAGGACCTCCAACGGGAACCGGGCTAGCTTTGAAACCGGCCTTCTAAAGTGTCCACTGGTTGTATCCAGATCCACAACACGTGGCACTCCATCTTTGCCGGGTATGGTGCGGGTGATGCGTCCAAGTCGCCATTTCAGTGCCGGCAAGTTGTCCTCCTTTATTAGGACGAGCTCTCCGATTTGAGGAGGGGAGGATGGTGAAAGCCATTTAGAGCGGGTTTGAAGGGTGTGGAGATAGGATTGAGCGCTGAGAAATAAATGAAGTGTGGGCTGAGTGACAAATGGATTGTGGGCTGAGTGACAAATGGATTGTGGGCTGAGTGACAAATGGGTTGCGGGCTGAGAGACAAATGGACTGTGTTTGAGAGACAAATGAATTGTGTTTTGAGAGATAAATGAGTTTTGTTTGAGATATAAATGAGCTGCGTCTGAGAGACAAATGAATTGCATTTGAGAGACAAATGAATTGTGTTTGAGAGATTAATGAGTTGTGTTTGAGATACACATGAGCTGCGTTTGAGAGACAAATGAACCGCGCTTGAGAGACAAATGAATCGTGTTTGAGAGATAAATGAGTTTTGTTTGAGATATACATGAGCTGCGTTTGAGAGACAAATGAACCGCGCTTGAGAGACAAATGAATTGTGTTTGAGAGACAAATGAACCGCGCTTGGCTGAGCTGAGTTTGAGTGGCGTATGAGCCGAGTTTGGGCTGAGTTGAGCCCCAGTGGCGCCGATACCCTCTGATAGGGCTGAGGGTATGCGCCGAGCTTGGGCTGAGTTGAGTTTGAGTGGCGTATGAGCCGAGTTTGGGCTGAGTTTGGCCTCAGTGGCGCCGATACCCTCTGATAGGGCTGAAGGTATGCGCCGAGCTTGGGCTGAGTTGAGTTTGAGTGGCGTATGAGCCGAGTTTGGGCTGAGTTTGGCCCCAGTGGCGCCGATACCCTCTGATAGGGCTGAAGGTATGCGCCGAGCTTGGGCTGAGTTGAGTTTGAGTGGCGTATGAGCCGAGTTTGGGCTGAGTTTGGCCCCAGTGGCGCCGATACCCTCTGATAGGGCTGAAGGTATGCGCCGAGCTTGGGCTGAGTTGAGTTTGAGTGGCGTATGAGCCGAGTTTGGGCTGAGTTGAGCCCCAGTGGCGCCGATACCCTCTGATAGGGCTGAGGGTATGCGCCGAGCTTGGGCTGAGTTGAGTTTGAGTGGCGTATGAGCCGAGTTTGGGCTGAGTTTGGCCCCAGTGGCGCCGATACCCTCTGATAGGGCTGAAGGTATGCGCCGAGCTTGGGCTGAGTTGAGTTTGAGTGGCGTCTATCATTCTTGGGCTCTATCATTCCTGAGCTCTATCATTCCTGAGCTCTATCATTCCTGAGCTCTATCATTCCTGGGCTCTATCATTCTTGGGCTCTATCATTCTTGGGCTCTATCATTCCTGAGCTCTATCATTCTTGGGCTCTATCATTCCTGGGCTCTATCATTCTTGGGCTCTATCATTCCTGAGCTCTATCATTCTTGGGCTCTATCATTCCTGAGCTCTATCATTCTTGGGCTCTATCATTCCTGAGCTCTATCATTCCTGGGCTCTATCATTCTTGGGCATTATCATTTGAGCTGAGTTGAGTTTGACTCATACCCTCTGATAAGGCTGAGGGTATTAGCCGAGTTTGGGCTGAGTTGAGTTTGAGCTGAAGCATGAGTTTGAGCTGAAACGCATGAGCTGAGAGGGCTGAGAGTATGAGCTGAGTTTGAGCTGAGCTGCATTTGAGCTAAGCTTATGGGCTGATCCCAGCCGAGGGGGCTGAGGGTATGAGCTGATCCCAGCCGAGAGGGCTGAGGGTATGGGTTGAGTGTATGAGCTGATTTGAGCTGAGCTGCATTTGAGCTGAGCTTATGGGCTGATCCCAGCCGAGGGGGCTGAGGGTATGAGCTGATCCCAGCCGAGAGGGCTGAGGGTATGGGTTGAGTGTATGAGCTGATTTGAGCTGAGCTACATTTGAGCTGAGCTTATGGGCTGATCCCAGCCGAGGGGGCTGAGGGTATGAGCTGATCTCAGCCGAGAGGGCTGAGGGTATGGGTTGAGTGTATGAGCTGAGCTTATGGGCTGATCCCAGCCGAGGGGGCTGAGGGTATGAGCTGATCTCAGCCGAGAGGGCTGAGGGTATGGGTTGAGTGTATGAGCTGATTTGAGCTGAGCTACATTTGAGCTGAGCTTATGGGCTGATCCCAGCCGAGGGGGCTGAGGGTATGAGCTGATCTCAGCCGAGAGGGCTGAGGGTATGGGTTGAGTGTATGAGCTGAGCTTATGGGCTGATCCCAGCCGAGGGGGCTGAGGGTATGAGCTGATCTCAGCCGAGAGGGCTGAGGGTATGGGTTGAGTGTATGAGCTGATTTGAGCTGAGCTGCATTTGAGCTAAGCTTATGGGCTGATCCCAGCCGAGGGGGCTGAGGGTATGAGCTGATTGCAGTGCAGGTTTGAGCAACGCAAAGTCACCAGACCGTGCCGGAGGCTATAGGCCTGCCGGGCCCCAAAGAGACTCTACCACTTTCCAAAACCCGGCCAAGAACATTAGAGCTGAGCAAAAGGCGACGCAAACGCAAATGGGACAAACCTAAGAAGAAGAAGAAAAGGCAGATAATATTATGGGCAAGATGAGAAAGAACGTGGTTAGAGTTTGAGATTTTAAAATTTGAATTTGAAAAAAATAAATTTTTGTAATAAAGAAGAAAACTAGCAAAGATAAAAATCTAAGAAGAAGAAGAAGAAAAGGCAGATAATATCATGGGCAAGATGAGAAGGGATGGCAATAGTTCAAATAGCAATTTGAACAAGAATACTAATGTTGTAATAAAGACGAAAACTTAGCAAAGATAAAAATCTAAGAAGAAGAAGAAGAAAAGGCAGACAGAATTATGAGCAAGATGAGAAAGCATGTGGTTAGAGTTTGAGATTTAAAATTAATAGCAATTTGAAAAAAATACTAATCGAAAGGGAAACCTTATTTTAAAAATTATATTACAATCAATTCTTAAAATTATTTTACATTTATTTTATAATTTATAATTATAAATAATTCCTTGTTCAAACACTGTGAACTTCCCCCCAAAGACATTTAGAACAAATCGCTATTTGCAAGTGTTATCATGTTATTTGTATATGTTAATATTAGAAACTGCTCTTGAGAATTATATATTATTATTTTTTTTTTTTAAATATTTTTGTTCGCTCTGTGATAATACAAACTTTGAGGAATTTATCTTTTTGAAAGGAGAAATGTTTTTGATTTAAAAATTATGAAGCGGCTGTATTTGATTCGGATTATCTACGATTTTACATGGGCTGTGTAGATGTGAAAGTTTTGATTGGAGAATTTTTTGTGAAATGTTTTTGAATCGAAAATTTTTTTAAAGCGGCTGTATTTGATAACGGTTTGTGATAGATTTAGTGGACTGTATTCATGGGTTGGTTACGGATCGTAGGACCATATAGTTTGGCTTACGCCAAAACCAATACACGATGGGAAAGGAAATGGTACTTACAGGTTTAGTGGTGAGAGTCGCTTTAGTCGTTTCGAGCTAAAAGGTTGACGTATGTACACCACACTTATTTTGTCACAATGTTTGGGTTGATCCTATAAGCACTGGGTACTGGCCCACATATAGTAAATTTCAACTGCACGTAACACACGCGTTTTTAATATGAGTACATAAATACACCAATTCGAGTCACGTGAGAAATCGTCACCTTTTAATTGTACTGTACACTCGTCCGGGTCGATGACACTCCCGACACGCGTGGTTGGCGACTGACTCGCTCGGGGATGACACACGCCGGCGCGCGTGGACGGCCATCTGGTCTATCCCCACATCACGGTCACGTTCCGCCCGCGTGGATCTGAGCTGATTTTACGTCACGCCGGTTTTGGCGTGAACAGTGTGAAAGACGGATTTAACGGTCCGCAGACCTTGGAAATGTCGGAGAAGTGTTTAGAGGTGGCACGAACGCTTCAGAAGTGGTCGTGAGTCGGTCGAGGATGACGAACGCAGTGGCAGTCGAAAACCGATGAAAACATCGATAAAATCAAAGAAATGTTGGCCGAAAACCGCAAATTGACCATCAGAGAGCTGGCAGAGGACTTGAACATCGCTTATGGATCTGCTCAAGACATTTTGGTTAGTGATTTGGGCCTCAGATGTGTCGCTACAAAACTGGTGCCGAAAGACCTCAATTTCATGCAAAAAAAGGACGGCGTTGAAATCGCAAAAGACATGATTTCCATGAGTTTTTGACCAAAAATAACACGACTACTATCCAGCAGCCTTTGAATTCACCTGATCTGGCTTCCTGCGACTTTTTCCTGTTCAACCGACTTAAAAAACCGCTTCGCGGAACGCGTTACAGCACCCGAGAGGATGTCATGAAAAAATCGAAGACGGCTCTAATGGACATACCGAAAATTGAGTACCAGCGGTGTTTCGAGGATTGGATCAAGCGCTGGCGTAAGTGCGTTCCAGTCGATGGGGAGTACTTTGAAGGGGACCATATCGATTTTGATGAATAAACTTGTATTTTCGATTTTATGAAGTCTTAAAACTTTTTGATCAAGGTAGTATACACTTTTTCATAGATCTTCTTTGGGTCATACAGATAATATTACATATTAGCTCACCTAACGCTGTCCTTCCCATAGCTCTTGGATTTGAGCCCAAAGTTTAAGGCCACTTTGTGCATGTCAGCACGTTCCTCCTTCTTGAAGTCCGCCGCAAACACCAGGTCATAGTCCGTGTCCTCGTTCTGGGAGAACTCCCGGATGGTCTGTGTGAGGGCGCCACGGATATTCGGGTTTATCCCTGAACATCCGAGACCAGCACGTCTTATCTGTTTGGACAAAGAATCAATATTAAATACAGTATTAGCCCAACTATAAGGCGAGGTTTTCATTTAAAAAGGCGACACGTAAATAGGGGGGGTCACCTTATATTCCAGTCACAAACATTGTGGGTAACAATAAATTCACTAATCACGATTAGCGAAATGGCAACATTGTAATGAGAGCGTTCAAAAGGCGTCATTGTTTAAACATAACCTGTACATAGTCATTTCTGACAGTTTTTGAGGTGTTTTTTTGTACTGCGCTTTGTTTTGCATCTTTGCTATCTAAAAAAATATTATGACTGACCATATTGAAAGACGAGGAGCTGGAAAAAATCAAGTGAATCAAGGAACACGAAGAAGCTATGATTCCAATTTTAAGGTTATAGCGGTGCGTGCTGCAGAAACAACCAACAACTGTGCGGCTGCCAGACAATTTGGTATTACGGAAAATATTGTTAGACGTTAGCGTGGCGAGACTGATGCTGAGGATGCTATAGTCATTTAGGGACTTGTATTTCGCATAGAAGGATGTTGGTTGTTTGAATAAAAGTCGTCGAGATCGGAGTAAGTAAAGAGAAAGTTTATTGTAAGCGTCTGTATTTATAATGTATAGAACGGCGCAGAACATGTCGCTGTCTCGCTTCCGCTGGACACATGTTTATTGTTTCACGTTCTATATACATTTCATACTACGGTCCGCAGGAGAGGCAAGAAATATATCGGTGTCTCGTTCTTCGCGATTAGCGAGTTCAATGACCGCGCGGGCGACCTTCGCCCGGTGCCGTCTCGCACTCGTTACTTGCGAATTCAATGACCGCGCGGGCAAGGGTCGCCTCGGTGGGTTCAGTGACCGCACGCACGGTCGCTACAGTCATATGTGACTCTGACTGATCTGATCAGCTACTGTAGTTGGACTTTTTTATTCCTTCTTTTCATGTTTAAACATGTACCTTACTATTATCGGATTGTATTGCATTTTTTTTTTAAATTCCTGTCTTAGCAGTGTCAATTGTGTATTTATCGAAATGATTTACCTGTTTCAAGTTAGGAGCTATCGGTTCGCTGATGCCATCCCCTGTTGAGCCCAGCGCTCCTCCGCTCCAGCCCATTAGGTTCATCATTCTGGAAAAACGCATTCGGTCAAATCAAATCTGTACATTTTGGAAGACCAACACACTACGAACTACTGTGCGCAGTGGGACATGTATAGGACACTGAAGATTTTATTTTATATAGGTTGTTTTATAAGATATAGGTTGAACACAATAACATCAAATAACAAGACCCATACACACCATCACACAGTATCCCTGTCAGGGCAGGCAGAGGAAAGCGCCACACTTTCATATCCAGACGACACACACCGTTCACCTCTTCTACATTCATATAACTTATACAATTTCTCTGACTTTTTTACATTTCCTTCTTTCAAAATATCAAACACTCGGTCCAACCATGCTTTCCATGGTCTTCCTCTCTCATTTGCTCTGTATATTTGTTCTAAACACAAGCCCAAACCGTCTTAATAGTATTTTAGTTCCAACATTGATGTATGGGAGTGAAATCACACCTTTCTCTTATCGGGGTAGGCAGAGAAGACAGAGCGCCATACAATCCTATATCGACACACATTCTTAACCTATATTAAATACATATACCTTCTCATACAACTTCTAAGATTTCTCTGACTTTCTACGTTTCCTTCTTTCAGAATATCGTTCACTTGATCAAACCATACTTTCCTTGGTCTTCCTATCAAACGCCTTCCACTCATATTTGCACTGTATATCTGTTTTGTAAGTTTTTCTTCATTCATTCATTCTACATGCCCAGCCTATCTCAGCGTGCTCCTTCTCCACCTTACTCAACACATCAGCCTTAAGTTCACATTCATCCCTTATCACTTCATTCCATATTCTGTCATAAATTGTCACCCATTTCTACAGTATTTATTATGCTCCTCTCAGTGTTTCTCCACGTCCACGTTTCACTCCCATACATCAGAGTTGACACCAAAATACTATTATGAACTATCATCTCAGCAGATCTTGATAATGACACTATGACAAAAGATAGAGAAAAGACAACCAACCTAGTAGCGATGGCACTCTCCACTTTAGTGTTCAATGCATCAATCTGCTTATTCCCTTGATTTCCCTGGACATCATCAATGGATATCACCTTCGACTCCTTGCTGGCGTAAGCTTGTTTCACTACCAGCGTGTAGCAAGTCTTCCTCAGTACCGACCACGCTTCCTTGGCTGCAGCCTCCTTGGACTCCTTCTGAGAGGGGCCAGTGCCTGAAGCCACCAATATATTGTTGATGGTGACATTGCACTTCCATTTTGTTTCCGATTCAGATTGGAATACAATGTTTAAACTAATCCTCGAAGCTTGACACGATGCTGAAAAAATTTAAGAATTCAACGAAGGTTTTTTTTTTAATACAGTAAAATCTCGAATAATAGTGTATCTATACGTAAAACCGAATACGGAATGAAGTGATAACCAGGTGTGTAAATATGAAACCGGAATTTGCTCATAGATGGCTCTAGTTGTCAATGTAGTAACTGTCAAACCGCATCATTGGCGCCTTTTTCTTGTGTTTACATCTGTCAAAGACTCACAACTCTTCAACTCACAATACAAGTTTAATACAACTACATATGTTTTCATAGCGTTGAACATGTCTGTTTTTGCGCCTGAAAACAAAGATTTGCGGACAGCATTGATTTTCTGTTACCATTTGAAGAAAACTGCTGCAGAATCGCATCGAATGCTTGTCGAAGCTTACTGTGAGTATGTTCTTGGTAAATTACAGTGCTTTGAGTGGTTTAAAAAATTCAAAAGTGGCGATTTTGACGTGAGAAACGAAGAACGTGGAAGACCACCGAGAAAGTTTGAAGACGCCGAATTGCGAGCATTGTTGGATGAGGATGACGCTCAAACGCAACAACTCGCGGATCAATTAAATGTGACACGAGAAGCCGTCTCCATACATTTGAAAGCCATGGGAAAGATCCAGAAAGTGGGAAAATGGGTTCCACATGAACTGAATGAAAGGCAGCAGGAAAACCGAAAAAAACATTTGCGAAATGCTGCTCGCCAGGTACAAAAGAAAATCTAATTGTGACTGGCGATGAAAAATGGATACATTTCGAGAATCCTAAGCGTAAAAGATCATGGGTAACTCCAAGCAAACCAGCGACATCGACTGCAAGGCTAAATCGCTATGGACGGAAGACAATGCTCTGTTTGGTGGGATCAGAAGGGTGTTATCTATTATGAGCCGCTAAAACTTGGCGAAACCGTTAATACCGAACGCTTCCGACAATAAATGATGGATTTGAACCAAGCATTGAGTGAAAAATGACCAGAATATCAAAAGAGGCAACACAAAGTGATTTTGCTTCATAATAATGCACCATCACACACAGCAAAACCGGTCAAGGAAACGATTGAGGCGTTTAGTTGGCAAATACTTTCGCATGCGGCTTACTCATCAGACTTGGCTCCACCCGATTACTACTTATTTGCATCCATGGGACACGCACTTGCTGAGCAGCACTTCACTTCTTACGAAAATGGCTCGATGATTGGTTTACCTCAAAAGAGCAACAGTTTTTTTGGCGTGGCATCCACAAATTGCCAGAGAGATGGGGAAAATGTGTAGCTAGCGATGGGCAATACTTTGAATAAAATATTTTTTATCATTTTCATACAATAAATGTGAATTTTCTATAAAAAAATTCCGGTTTCATATTTACAGACCTGATAAAGATGAATGTGAACAATGCTGTGAGACTCTGGAACCAGTTACAAACCACTGTTAGACTTGCTCCGTCCTTGGCATGATTTCGGTCCCTTATTCACTTATGATTTCAATATCAAGTGGCGCCTCAAACATACTTGTTCGCTGAATGAGTTGACGATATAGCTACGTAAAAGAATGTGTGACTTTATTATAAAATAACAAGTGTTCGAGATGCGGTGCTGGAAAAGCACGTTGAAAATATCTTAGGATAGAAAGGGGAACAAACGAGTCTATATCACTCGAATTCCATATAAAAACTCTTCTCTCCGTATGTCAACAAAGGGTATTGCGTTTCTTCGGACACGATGATACAAGTCTTGGAAATATTGTCATGCTGGGCAATGTTTCTTATAGGAGACCAAGAAGTCGTGCCATCTTTCGTTGGACCACCAAGAATAAGTACGTTAGTAACTTAACTCTGTGCGAAACTTCACATCTGGCTGGAGAAATATTGTGCAAGTCTCATATCTTGAAGATCACCCTTAACCCTTCCCTTACGGTGCTAAAATTGAAATGCGTGCTCCGGCGTTGGGTAGTGAGTACGCAATCAAAAATTAGCTATTTTAAATCGGAAAAATAAGAACATTCATAGATAATCCCCTTAATTAATTATAATTGAAGTTAAAAATTATAATAATTGAGATTTATTTGCTGAAAACATTAAAAACCATCTGGCAACGCTCACGGAACAGGCGTAGGTCTAATCTATTTGCAAGTCCAGAAGATACTGCGGCGCGGAGCGGTACCCCGGCATGGCTTACGCTTGCGACGATTGAGACAATTGAGCTCCTCGCAATTCAGTGGAGTATGCAAGAGTGAGATGCGAATATAGTGTCGCGCTTCCCGCATACTCTTCACTTATTGTCAAGACGAGGCACTCGCAGCGCTTAAATGCGAATTTGTTTTCGATCTTAACACCTACGATGTAGTCGATAAATTCTGATTATTATTAATATTATTTTTTAAATCAATGCGCAAATATATTATGGAGGAATACCTAAAATCTTAACCTTGTATTTATTATATTTATAGAGATATTGATGGTTATTAGAAGCAACGTGTAGAAGATACCCAACACAGGGAAGGAAAGGTTAACCGTGAGGATGAAGACTAGAGAGAGAGATATGAAAAATAATCAAATGTCTACTTACATATTAATCGACAAATATATGACGTAGGCCTGTCATATAATACCAAAGTTCCATATTTTGAAGTTATGATGCTGTCATCTTGAGAATCTTTCAATTGCTTGTTTTTCTTACGTTCATATCTGTCTTTATTCCTAGTCTGTTGGAATGCGTTTCTATCTGACCCTCTGTTATTCAGACCCTGCTGATTAGATCTATCTGGCCCTCTTAAATTCTGACCCTGTTGGAAAGAGGTTGCGTTTGACCCCCTAAAATTTTGGTTTTGTTGAAAAGATGGCGTATCTGACCTACAATTCTGATTTTGTTGAAATGAAAGCCCAGTTGAACCTTTTTGACTATGTCCTTGTTGAAATGAAGGCCCAGTTGAACCTTTTTGACTCTCTCCTTGTTGAAATGAAGGTCCCGTTGAACCTTTTTGACCCTTTCCTTGTTGAAATGAAAGCCCAGTAGAACCTTTTTGACTCTGTCCTTGTTGAAATGAAGGTCCAGTTGAACCTGTTTGACTCTCTCCTTGTTGAAATGAAGGTCCCGTTGAACCTTTCTGACTTTCTCCTCGTTGAAAAGATAGTCCGGTTGAATCTTTTTGATTCTCTCTTTGTTGGAAAGACGGTCTACTTGTATCATCTTGTCTTTTAGAAGTATCAAAGTGATCTTTGTCAGTCTTTTGAGCTGCCACAAACACTTTGGGCGCTGGAGGACCAAGTGATTTCATTGCCACTCCTTGCTCTGAGGCTGGCCTTTTGATTCCTTTCGCCCTGTCTTCTGCAGCATCAGAAGCGGAGACAAATGTCCTTTGAATTTTCTTCTTTTTCTTCTCGCGGAATTCAAAAGCAACCTGAAGCAAAAAAAAACATGAAACTATATGTAACACATATTCCATTTCAACTCGTCCATCACACGTAACATACTGCCCAGATAACAGAACTCATCAACCTGCTCCAAAACTCAAATATATATACCGGCTTATAAAAAATGAGGTTATGTTGCCATAATATTTTTTTCATTGTTGCCTTAATACATTCATAAACTTACGATTTTTCAGTATAATTAAGTCAAATATAAATATAACTACCTCTTTAGAGAGTTCAGCGACCTGTCGCATGGTTTCAGCAGGGTAGCGACAACCCAAAAACTCGATATTTGTAAATACTCGAGCCAAACAAACAAGCTGATCTTCGGAAAAATTTCCCTTCCATCTTTCCATGAAGCTTCTTCTCAATTCCCATTGTTCGTTACTTTCATAATCATTTTTATAATCTTCCACGCTCCAATCTGTTGGGAAAGACATTTTGATAATATGAAAAGTTGAAATATCAACTTGACATAAGTAATAAGACAGAATGAAAGCGGCGAAGACCGTAAATTCGAGTAACTAATGTCACAAACACTTGGAAACATGCGCGCATCCACTCTGAAGATAGAAATAAAACATTTTGGGAAACAGGTTAACCAAAATGAGTAACGTGTAGTGATGTGCATTTATAATCATAATATATACTATAGTTCGGAAAATGTAGGATGAGTCCTGTGACAGCTCACAAATTTGCCCCAATACAACCTTATGTAATGTATTTACCTAAATAACTTGCTATTTATTAGAATTGAGGCTTATATTAAAGATGATAAAATAATAAAAATTACTGAACATCGTTACAAGGTTGTATTGGGGCAAATTTGTGAGCTGTCACAGGACTCATCCTACATTTGTTGAACTATACCATCATTTCTTCAGAATAAGGTGGTAGAAAAAGCTACATTGGAAAGTATGGTTGGATATAATAAATGTTGCTTTGAAAGAAGAAAATTTATTTCAGTTCAGCGACCTGTCGTTCAGATCTTGTTAAAAGATGACAAAAGCATTGTCAAACTGTTTGACAATGTTTTTTGTAAATCGAAATAGGTATGTCATTGTAATTTAAGTTATGTGGATTTTTTACACATTAAAGTGTTAAATGATTTTGTAATAAAATTTCGATCTACAATAGAAATACCAAATCAATTGAAAAAAAAGCGCTGTTTGAGAATGTCTATGAATGTAAAAGAGGTGCGTTGCTATAGATGAGTTTCACACTTGGTGATTTCTGTTTACCCCAACAGGGAAACATCGTGATTGTATGCATACATGACAAAATTAATTTATGATTGTTTTTACGAACGATAAAAATTTCGATATGTATTCCATATCACTATTAGTGAAACTTCTTATCGTTACATTGGCAGAACTTGTTGTCATGGTAACTAAAACACGCAATATTCAAAAGTTCATACATTTTCACCAGTTCTCCGCAATCACTTGTTCTTAATATATTGTTTCGGCTTCTATCGAATATTGTTTGTATTATTTTTCTATTTATATCTCAAATGTTATTAACGTATTAAAACCACAGTTTAAATATATTAAAATGACGATGAAAAATGATTTGATGAATATGGAAGGTGAGTTTCGTATTCTCAATCAAGAATTAGAAACGAAAACGTTGGAGCTTTTAAAGAGAGCTGATGACATTGTGGTAAATATTTTACAATTCTAAGCTTAATTTTATATTTAAATATTGGATATTCAAGTCAATTTAAATCTTATTATAACGAGTACAGTTACAGTTCGATACCACGCTGTTATAAAGGACAACATAAGTCCCCATCCAGCGCGATCTACTCTAAAAGTCGAAATCTCCTTTATTTATTTTTTATGAGCGCGATGTCACGTAGTGACGAAGCAGGAACTACCCAAATATACTCCTTCTCCGGTGGCGATGCACCTATATGGCGATACACCTTCGGTCATATATATGGCCGAAGTCACAGGTGTCCTTATACCCCCGAATACTAGGCGGAAAAAATGCCTGTGTTATTCGAGGGGGAATAGCACAGCGCAGGGTTCGAACCGACGACCTTCCACACGCCCAGTGCATTACCGCGCGACCATGCACCTCTAGCACATATACAGTACAACCTTGTGGAATTATTGCTATTTGGCAATCTCTTCCAGCCAACCAGGAATATGTTTATGAGACCTTAAGTGGAAAGCAGCCTGGAAAACTTTATTTAAACTGTATTCCAGCAGAAATCAAACCAATTATTGAACAAAGCAGATCTGGCAGCTATAGCAGCGCCCGAGCGAATCATGTATAATACTTTCTTTATATGCAGTACAATCTTGTGGGATTATTGCTATGTAACAATATCTTACAGCCAACCAGAAAGATTTTTATGAGGTCTTAAGTGAAAGCCTACTGAATTTTTTTTAAATAATCATAATTTTTATCAAATGTCTAAACAATTTAATTCATACACCTTATATTACAACTTTCACGATTTTTCTAACTTTCTATAATATGTTTCCTTCTTTCAGAATATAATTCGCTTGATCCAACCATACTTTGCTTTGCCTTTCCGTCACACGCTTTCCACTCACATTTGCACTATATTTCTGTATTGTTAGTCTTTCACCATTCATTCGTTCTACGTGCCCAAATCATCTCAGCGTGCTATTCTTAATCTTATTTAATACATCAGCCTTAAGTTCACATTCATTCCTCATCACTTCATTCCGTATTCTGCCATACATTGTCGCTCCATGTATTCGTCTCAAAGCACTGATGTGTTGAGTAAGTTGAAAAAAATATACTGCTAACAAAACAGATATGTAGTGCAAATGTGATTGGAAGGCGTTATAAAAGAACAGCAAGGAAAGTATGGTTGTAATAAGTGAATAGTATATCGGACGTATGCGTCATCTAAAACATATGATTTATTCGTTTTCTTGGTTTACGCTTACATGTATAAATTCTTGTTTATATTTTGATGTTTTGTATGATATTTTTATGTTTGTTGATGTACGTGCTGTGTCACGACCGTAATAAAATGTTTCTTATGCGCGGCCTTCGCGAGAGCCAATATCAAAAGTCGGCCGGCCCATGCATGCGAAAACGTGCGAAAATCGTGATATTTTGCGAGCACTGATGGCATGCACGGACCAAAATAAGCGCTTACGGTGAGCGATTGGCCGCACATAAAGAGCGCCAAACGTAAAAAATATATTCTCAGTTCACTCCAGTCTACTGCCTTTTACTTACGACCAACTTCTACCTGCTAAAGAGGAATCTCTTCACCCTGCTACTTTTCACCAGAAAAGCATAAAGTGAGCCGAAATCTCCGAGTATTGAGCGGCAGCCATCCACCTATTCTACAGTCCTTTGTACCGGTGCCGTACAAATAGTATTTTAAAAGAAGGAAGTGTGAAAAATAAGAGAAATCGTAGGAGTTGTGGGAGGTGTATGAATATAAAATATACGAATAATGTGTGTCAAGATAGGAAAGTCTGGCGATCTGTCTTCTCTGCCTTCCCCCCCAAGGAAATGGCGTGTATGTATGTACATATTCCTTCAGTGACACCATATTTTTCCTGGTTTTCCATTTTATATATTTTTTCTATTTTTGTTATTTGTTTTTATTTTAAATTTTGGTATTTGGGAGCTTCACCCAATACCTGTTTTGGCACGCGACCCAAAAAGGTTGTTCATCTTTGCTCTACAGGTTTACAGTTGGAGCGCTATATAAATCAGGAGAAATTGGTACACGTTATTTCGTTTTCAAGCATTGAATTTTTTATATGCCTGCTTATTACAAAAATACACATGCGGCCCGCGAGTTTTACTCAATGCCCGTTTTGACATGAAGTCAAAAAAGATTGGCCACTCCTGTTCTACAGGTTTACAGTTTGAGCGTTGCAGGACCGAGGTATTTATAACATGATCACTCCAGTGGACCCGAAGAATTCGACGATGGAAACGCTGGTGGAACATTTCATGGTTTCTATAGGGACCCCAAGTCTCAGACCCATAGAGAAGTGCGAGGAGGACAATGGTCTTCAAGACTGAGAGTATCGAAGGAGGACTTGAAAGCGTGCATCTTTACAATTAGGTCATACTGGAGTCGCAGAATTTAGATCAAGGTTGAGGAAATTAATGGTGGGCCGATACGATATTGTCAGATAAAACGTTATTTATCGCCCTCGACTTCTTTTCGCTGTTGTAGATAACATCGCTTTTTAAGAATGGATATGTTCCGTTTAGTAAACGAAGTCACTCGACTATTTTATCATCTCTTAAAACTTGTCGCGTTACTGGACCTCGTAGTCGAGGATTATCTTAAAATGTTTAACTCAATAAAAACTTACTTTGGATTAACAGTATTTTTCTAACTATCCAGTTTCAAGTGCCTGCAATTACCACGTATAATCGGCTACTGCAGTTTCAAGTGCCCCCAATTACCACGTACCTATAGTACAGTGGGGGGGGGGCAAACTTTTGATTACTACGGGCGACCTGCGTTTTAAATTATTGGCGGTGGTCTACTAACATCGCATGTGTTAAGTGATCAAAAGAAAAGTAGTAATTTAAAGCCAAAAATAAGTTTAAATTTAAATTAAACATAGACAATACCAATACCCGTACCCGTACCTATTCAATATCAAGTTATTTTAATAACATACATTAATGATTACTTCACACAAACATAAAAATAGTTTATAAGTAAAACAATGTGTTCTTTTATTTTGTTTTTATTAATGCAAACAATGTGGTTGTAAATATGAACTGTTAGAGTTTATGTCGTATCAGAGGACGCGCTGGAAACATGACATTGCATATTTTCGGCAAGCTTGTCTTGTCATGTTGTGGTTCATGTGTACTTATGGTACAGCTATTCGTAAACATGCTGTCAAATGTTCATCTGTTAAACGGGAGCAATGTTTCGTTTTGATTTCATGAATGGTAGAAAATGTTGAAATGAACCTTAAAAAATTGTTAAATATGCCGCACATCTCCACAAATATGGATATTTTTCTTGACAAAGTAAATTCCAATAACTATTTTGAGAATAACAGAGATGTGTACGATCAGAAAGGCGGGCGACTAGAAATAACTCTGGTTACTGTTGTTAGAAAATCTGTAACTAACATTTGTTTTTTTAATTTTAGTATTTTTTTTATGAATGTCTTCATGTTGCATATTAATATTTTTTTATCTCTCGTTAAATTTTTAAAGTTCTTTCAACATTGGAATCCATATTTATTGCCATATTTTCAAATTTTCTGTCTGATTGAATTAATTCACTCACATTCATAGCAGTAAATAAATTTGTTAATAATAACAATAATAATTGTTTCGTTGATTCGCCTTGACTTTGGCACCGTGGACTAGTGTTTAAACTATTGTATATGTAATATTAATAAGGACTATCTTAATTAATGATCTATTTAAATTTTACAAAAAAACTCTCTTAAAAAAAAAAGCATTTTAGAAAACCGCGTAAAAACCCCCGCGTAAATCGAGGGACTTCAAATTCACCTGACGAGTAAGACGGAGGTATTTGAAACCGGTAGCAAACTCAAATAAAACAGTGGTGAATACAAAATAAATGTTTTATTTATTTTATTAAAAAATGTATAAACATGACACCACAAAGTCAAACAAACTTCTTTTCTAAGATTCAAAAAGAAAAACCCCGTTTTTGTAGTATTTTTTTTTGTGTATTTTTCAAGATTTCCTTTTATTATCGTAATACTCGTATTTTACTGATTTGGTTCAAGGCTGTGAAACGAAAGGTGAACCCGAGTGACATTGTCAGATTAGGGGTTGAATTTATGAATTTATCGCTCCGTTTTATATATATACAATACTTCCGCCCTCATACATAAAACCACCGCTCGGAATGTGGCTGAAGGCGACGCTAATCGTGGAAAATATTTCAACAATAATTGGGTTATAATGGTAACACCAAATCTGATTTGAAGAAATATGCTTTTCCCTGTCGTTAGATTTAATGTTCATACCAGCCGTGGTCAAATTACGGATCGAGAACCATACTACCTTGATCAAAAAGTTTTAAGACTTTATTCATAAAATCGAAAATACAAGTTTATTCATCAAAATCGATATGGTCCCCTTCAAAGTACTCCCCATCGACTGCAACGCACTTACGCCAGCGCTTGGTCCAATCCTCGAAACACCGCTGGTACTCAATTTTCGGTATGTCCATCAGAGCCGTCTTCGATTTTTTCATGACATCCTCACGGGTGCTGTAACGCGTTCCGCGACGTGTCGCTGCAAAACTGGTGCCGAATGACCTCAATTTCATGCAAAAAAAGGACCGCGTTGAAATCGCGAAAGACATGATTTCCATGAGTTTTTGACCAAAAACAACACGATTACTATCCAGCAGCCTTCGAATTCACCTGATCTGGCTCCCTGCGACTTTTTCCTGTTCAACCGACTTAAAAAACCGCAAGTACGTTGCAGTCGATGGGGAATACTTTGAAGGGGATCATATCGATTTTGATGAATAAACTTGTATTTTCGATTTTATGAATAAAGTCCTAAAACTTTTTGATCAAGGTAGTAGTATGTATGTGTGCTTTCCCTACCGATAGATTTAATGTTTTCACCAGCCCTGGTCAACTTGTATAGCCCCGGCTCGCGGGCTATACGTGGGTTGCCTAGTATTGGAATGTGGCGCGCAAGCCATAACTAATGTTTATTTACATTGACTATTTTTTGTATTTTTTATACAGGGTGGTCCAGAACAATGTGCACTTTTGTTTTCTTTATAACTCGAGAACGCGTGGACGAGGAATGGAGCGAAGACGTCATTCGCTCGATCGATTCTGGTAATTTTAGTCGTCATGAGTCACTTTATGTTAGACACAGAGGAAAGGAAAATCAGGGATGAAATATGTTATATTACTAACTAGATAGTTGCTTCTTAAGACATGTCAAGGACGGAGTGAGTCTAATATTGGTTTGAAACTGGTTCTAGAATTTCACTGCATGGACAGTAAAGGACGACGTAAAAAAGGAAGAGCGGTGAACCGGGAAGGTCAATGAACAATCTATGTCTGAGCGTCGCGCAAGTCCATGATCGGAAAGACGATGAAAATTTTCGGCAAGAAAAAAGGGGGTGGCGGGACTGTTAAGGATATTATACAATAGAGATAGTATGTGAATTTGGTGTCTATACGTTCTACCAGTTTAGATCTTTGTGGTATGAAGTGATAAGGTCATACTTTCTCAGATTAAAAATAAATCTTAGACAAACATTTTGAAGACGTTGTAATTTGTCCACCTGTTCCTCAGTAATATCCAAATAACATACGTCCGCATAGTCTGTAATTGGAAAGAGTAAAGATTGCACGAGTAAAATGTTGGTTTTGGTAGGCAGGAATCTTTGCAACACTTTAAGGGAATGAAGGCTGAAGAAGATCCTTCGGCATACCTCATTTATTTGATCTCACCATAAGATAGTGTTATCTATTAGCATTCCTAGGTTTTGAATTATTTTATTCAATGGTATGTTTGTATGTTGGGATAGGAAAATTTGGCATTCTCTCCTCTGTCTAGCCCAGCAGGATCTGTCCAACTTCTGTCAAACAAGTGGCATTAGGGTTTGGCATTCTCTCCTCTGTTTAATCCAGCAGGATCTGTCCAACTTCTGTCAAACAAGTGGCATTAGGGTTTGGCATTCTCTCCTCTGTCTAACCCAGCAGGATCTGTCCAACTTCTGTCAAACAAGTGGCATTAGGGTTTGGCATTCTCTCCTCTGTCTAACCCAGAAGGATCTGTCCAACTTGTCTAAACAAGTGGCATTAGGGTTTGGCATTCTCTCCTCTGTCTAACTCAGCAGGATCTGTCCAGCTTCTGTCAAACAAGTGGCATTAGGGTTTGGCATTCTCTCCTCTGTCTAACCCAGCAGGATCTGTCCAACTTCTGTCCAACAAGTGGCATTAGGGTTTGGCATTCTCTCCTCTGTCTAACCCAGCAGGATCTGTCCAACTTGTCTAAACAAGTGGCATTAGGGTTTGCATTATCACCTCTGTCTAACCCAGCAGGATCTGTCCAACTTCTGTCCAACAAGTGGCATTAGGGTTTGGCATTCTCTCCTCTGTCTAACCCAGCAGGATCTGTCTAACTTGTCTAAACAAGTGGCATTAGGGTTTGCATTATCACCTCTGTCTAACCCAGCAGGATCTGTCCAACTTCTGTCAAACAAGTGGCATTAGGGTTTGTGTATGCATATTAATATTTATCTTTCTTTTTTAGAAAAACCAAGAACAGGCATTAAAAGATTTGGTCACTCCAGTGGCATCAGGAAGAGACAAGACTAAATCGAGAGTGAAACTAGTTTCCAGCAAGACCGACACCACAACGAACAACCACTTTTACTCCGACTCTTCAGATAACAACAATTCCGATGGTTTCGAATCGGAGAAGAACGTCGACTCAGAGGAGGATATGAGCGATAAGAACTATAAAGAAACACGTAAAAGCGAGAAGAGAATGAAGAACCTGATAATTCAACGAGAGAAGATGAAGAACAAACAATTCTCGGAGATAATGCTGAAGAAATGCGAGAGCATGCCGAGTATTAAGGAATACTTCAACGTTATCAAGAGAATAAGCGACTACGAGATTGAAAACTACAACGAAGACGACGAATCTGAAAACGACGAAGTCGATAACATGATGAAGATCCTGGATAATCAGAAGGAGTTTAACAGGAGTATAACCAGTTTGATGAAGACCAAAGAGTCTATTAGAAACAAGGAACAAATCGGTGATGGCAAAAGTGAGACTGGCGTAAAGAAACCATTAGATAGAATCTCTCTGCCTTATGTGGATAAAAATGTCGCAAGTGTTTTGGGCGCACCGAGGAAATTTAAATCTGATATTCTTAGCAAAGATGAGAAAGTGTTGGAGGTGAACTATGGAGATTTAAATAACCAAAGAGGTATCAATCTTCTTTATATGTTTTTTCTTAGTACGTACTTAGAGACAGATCTCTTTCTTCTAATTGTTCCTCTTCATGTTGGAGGTTGGCAGTCATCGTGGCTATTTTAATTTTGTCAGCAGCTTCTCTGAACAATGTCTCCCTATTACAGTGGAATCACTCTCTCAGTTCTTCAGCAAGGAGTTCATTCTTCTTCCTATTATGAAGGGTCTTTCAAATTGAGCGGTTTTTTAAATATTTTTTTTTTTAATTCTTGTATAAAACACACAATTTGCTTTGATTTCAAAAAAACTTTTAATTGCTCATTGAAGTATAATGTATGACATTTAAACATAAAAAAAACAATATCCGCCAAATGTCCACCTCTTGCAGTTCCACAGATGTCCACTCTTTTGTCAAAATTTTCCATGACATTTTGGCATAATTGCGGTTCTAACTTACCGATAACGCGAATAATTTCGTCCTTCAGTTCGGGAATTGATCGAGGGTCATTCTTATAGACCTGGCTTTTCACGTAACCCCAGAGAAAATAGTCCAACGGTGTCAGATCACATGATCTTGGTGGGCAATTAACATCACCGTTTCCGGAGATTACAATACATAAAATAATTCAACAATTTGAACGCGTTGTTGTATTGTATACGACTCCATTTTTATAAATGTCATACATTACACTTCTCAAACATCACAAGTCCCAGGCAAGTTCGCGACGCCATCTGTGTTTTATCCAAGAATTTAAAAAAACCGCTCAATTTGAAAAGCACTTTATTATTAGTTTCTTTGTCCTCAATATAGTTTTATAATATAACAGTTCAGAAACGATAGAAGAACTCTGAAACTGTGCATGACACGGTTTGATAGTCGAGTGCATCAATCCGCAAAAAAAATCTTTTAGCTCTCGCCGAACTATCTGTAATATTTGTATGTTCTATATCTCTGCCATCGACAAAATCGTCTATTAAAACAATGTATCTTTTTCAACTCTGTTACTCTATTTTCCCCTTCAAATCATGGTGTTTCACAAATATAATTCGGCCAAGTTTCAAGATTAAATTAGTTAAAACAGCGGTCAACAAACATTTTTTTGTAAAGGGCCAAATAGTAAATATTTTAGTTTCTGTGGGCCAAGAGGCAAACTCGAGAATATTTATGTAGGTAAGGTCTACTTAAATAACAAGAAAAGAAAGAGTTTTCACTAATTGATTAAACAAAATGTAACGTAATAATAATAAGTAGACTTAAAAAAGACTAGAATTGTTTTAAATACGGTTCTACTAATGAGAAGAATGTTTTTTTTTAAAGTAACATTTCATCAAATTGGTGTTCAAATTTAGTACTCCCTATCATCAAATTTGATTGCTAATGTTCATCTGTTAATTAATGTTGACACGTATTGATATTTAACATATTTCGTCTTTGAAAAATAAACAGCGATACACGTAGTACTGGAAACGCTGTTGAATTATAACTGGGTGGCTTCACAGCAGAGGCCACCGGATGCGAAGCAATAGGAGCGCTATATACGGTCGTATCTGGTAACTACTCAACTCGGGTGTTAAAGAATTTGAAATTATAAAATTCATTCTTAGCTCGCGGGCCATACAAAAAAAAAATCAGCGGGCCGTAGTTTGCCAACCTCTGGTCTAGTGTTACAATAATACAATGTTGTTCCCTTTTTCACACTTCTTACTCTGTTATATTACACGATTATTGTATACAGTGCACCTGTCTTATAACCCGAGGGTTGCTAGTTCGATTCCCATTGCAACCCAATTTACAACCACATTACAATAAGGTTTCAGAATATATCATAGATCATTCCGCCTAAAAAGTCATTTTGTAATAGTGTGAGTAATAGTGCGTTTACAAAAACTTGTAACTTTATTTTTTTAATGAAAGGAAAAAGCCAAATAATATTTTATATTCAAACATTGAAATGAACACACACGTTTTGTAAATTAAAAATAAAAATAAAATGAAAGTAAGTTTATTTAGCATATTAATTGTTTAGGCATGGCAGATTCTACATATAGGAAACATTAAATAACAATAATGGAATTTTTCAACATTAAAAATAAATATAAGTACAAGTATTATAAAGTAAAAATGTTGGTCAGCTTTAATTAGATTATAGCACATAAAAATACAATTATTATTGTACGTAAGATTATTTTACATATTAATATTAGTATCATAATTACATAATTACAATGCCAAATAATAAAGTTTTAAAATAATAGTGGATGGGATGGAGTGATACTAAATTCTAGGAAACTTTAAGTTATAACAAAGTACATTCTAAGCTTTCGAAACATTTTGAATTATACATTACATTAGACAAAAATGGCACTAATAGATTGCAGCACCTTTTCGACCGATCCCTAATTATTATCAATCATTACCAAAATTTAAAACAATCTCCTTTGCTTGGCACGAAAGCGGTTGTCCTTTTCCTAATTCCGACATGGTAGTGTTTTTATAATCACCGAGTATTTTAACAACAATACAAACGTGCGCTCTGCGTAAACCAATCTTGTGGCGTTCTAAAACCAATACCACTACACAAGTTATGTAATACAGAGAGTGTTACTCACACTATTGTAAAATGACTCTTTAAGCTAAACGATCTATACCTTTAATTAAAGTCCTTTTTTACTGGTTGGTATTGGTTAGCATTGAACTTATTCACAAAAAAAATATATTTTAATTATTTTATTGTAGCTGGAATCAAGACAAGCGCCGAAGATGTGATTGGCAAAGCACTAAGATCCAAAATCAAGATGCTGCAAGATGAACTGCAGAAGATCAATGAAAATCTAAAAAAAAAGGTATACAGTAAAGCGCCGATTATCCGTGGTAATTGGGGGACATTCGAGTCCGGATAATTGAAAAACACGGTTAATCCAATTGAAGTTTTTATTGAGTTGAACATTTTAAGAATTGAAATGCTAGATAAATTTAGCTAAACAATATTAGTACATGAACAAGCTTTCTCAATGTTTGACATATATTGTACAACTATTTAACACCGGTATCATACTGAAGCAATTACATTGGGAAGCTCTGAGAATCCACATGGACTCCTTTGAGGCTTTTCTTTTTTTCTTTTTTCTCGCTCTTGCTGACAGTTAACCTGAGGTGGTATATGTGGGTTTACTTTTTATTTTGTTTTCTGCCATACGTTTTTGTTTTCTTCTTTTTTTT
The DNA here is from genome assembly GCA_949825065.1 of Odontocerum albicorne. Classification (NCBI taxonomy): domain Eukaryota; kingdom Metazoa; phylum Arthropoda; class Insecta; order Trichoptera; family Odontoceridae; genus Odontocerum; species Odontocerum albicorne. The sequence goes on from OX463867.1 coordinate 4,600,972, forward strand.
CTATTTATTCTTTAATCTAGATATGCGGGGGTGTAGGGTGGAAGCCCCCTGATGCCCTTGCGGTCGGACTCGCCCTACATTGGTGGGGTGTATCTCGGCCGGGGGAATGTTTGTGGGATGAGCCCGGACCTTTTGGTGTCTTCTCTCTTGAATGTATTTTTTTGTCATCTATTTATTTTCTGTGTTTATTTTTATATATTCTTGTTCTACGTGTTCAAGGGTATGGGCTGAAAAATATCTGATGTCCCCGTGGCTGGATTCGCCCTATATTGGTGGGGTGTATCTTGGCCGAGGAGATGCTATTAGATGAGCTCAGACCTTTTGATAGCTTCTGTATTTAATGTATTATCTGCAATTTATGTGTTTTAGAAGTGTTATTTAAATATACTCTGTACATACTATGTTGCTATCAATAAACCTATTATTTATTTATTTATTTACATATTTTCGTGTCGGTGTGGATGCAGAGAAACACGGTCAACTTACTAGCATTAGTCAATTGGTAAAAAATTCAACCATAGATTTTATAATAGTTTAGGCTTTATAATTTTAATAACGTGGACGTTTGTTCAAAATTTTGATAAAATGATTTTTCTGGGTTATTGAAAAAAAAACTAAAATTGTACTACAGAGGACTACGGTTAATGCAACTCATAGAAAATTGAGTCCCGGATAATCGGTGCTCTACTATATTTTGAAATATTGTTGTGTTACTATATGTGGTAACTTCTTCCAACCGACCAGTTTGGAATCAAAGTTCATGGAAATTGTATCACTCAGATTGAAAGACTGGCATCTCACCAATTATGCCATGGAAGTTATTTTATCTTAGCTATCAATTAATATTTTTATAAACTCCCATGACCTAAAACAGAAGCATGTCTTGGAAAGAAGCATAAAAACATACGGTCGTATCTCGCGATTCCTCAACTTGGTTGTCAGCCATTCTGTTATAGCGCGTACTTCGAGAGTGTAAAATCCATTCTTAGCTCGTGAGCCGTAAAAAATGAGGTGGCGAGCTGTAGTTTGCTGATCCCTGAGTTGAAGCAATTCAAAAGGTCATTATACTTTACATTTTTACCTTAAATCTATGAATATGCTTACATTTTTACCTTAAATCTATGAACATTCTTACATTTTTACCTTAAATCTATGAATATGCTTACATTTACCTTAAATCTATGAATATGCTTACATTTTTACCTTAAGTCTATGAATATGCTTACATTTTTACCTTAAATCTATGAACATGCTTACATTTACCTTAAATCTATGAATATGCTTACATTTTTTATTGATTTAATGTAAGTTATTATAATAAAATTAAATAACATCTATAATAACCGGTATTGCCATACTGGTCTGTATTGGCTGAATATTACTCCTGATTATTCTGCAAATAGGGGGTTGAGGGTGAAATAGGTTGCGTATCACTGAACTAGGCCACCGAGGTCATGAAATCAACTTGTTGACATGGAAATAGGTTGCGTATCACTGAACTAGGCTACCGAGGTCATCAAATCAACTTGTTGACATGGAAATAGGTTGCGTACCACTGAACCAGGCCACCGAGATCATCAAATCAACTTGTTGACATGGAAATAGGTTGCGTACCACTGAACCAGGCCACCGAGATCATCAAATCAACTTGTTGACATGGAAATAGGTTGCGTACCACTGAACCAGGCCACCGAGGTCATCAAATCAACTTGTTGACATGGAAATAGCTGTATCAGTATACATTTGTATTATTTCAGAGTGCCGAGTGTGACGCTGTTCAGAAGAACAACCAGAGCCTGGTGGAGAACAAAATCAAGCTGTTAGCGCAGGTAAACAGCATGAAGAACCACAGTTCCAAACTGGAGGCAAAGATCACGGGACTCGCTGCTAAGCTACAGGTATAATGCCTTTATTTAAACAGATATTATGTTATTCCTTTATTTAAACTCTAGGCAACTAGAAACTGCTGAAATGCGCATGCTAAGATGGTCAGCTGGTGTGTCCCTAAGAGACAAAATAAAAAGCTCACGCATTCGTGGAAGCCTAGGTGTTACAGGCATCAACAGTAAGATGGAGGAGAGGCGATTGAGATGGTATGGTCACGTTGGATGCAGAACACCCAATCACATTGTGAACCAGGCAATCTCCATGGATCTTCCTCGAATAACAACCACAGGAAGACCAAAGAATTCGTGGGTGGTGCAAAAAGATAACCTGATGCAGAGGCACGGCCTGGGGGACGTAGTCCGGGACAGAAGAGCATGCAACCTGAGGAAGAGGAGAGCTGACCCCAACAGTCTTCGCAGACAATGAGTTGGGATGGAGCCAGGGAGAAGATTTAAACGGTATAGTGCCTTTATTTACATAGCTGCGCGGTAACGCACTGGACTTTCGTGCGGAAGGTCGTCAGTTCAAACCCCCGCGCTGTGCTACTCCCCTCGAATGACACAGTCATTTTTTCCGTCTAGTATTCGGGGGTATAAGGATACCTGTGACTTCAGTCATATATATTTAAAAAAAAAACAACTTTTCCGCTTCTAAAAAGGCTCAGGTGTCGCGAACGGATTGATTTCAAACTTTGTCTCTTTGTATGCAAGTCCCTTAATGGGATGTCTCCATTGTATCATAAGAATCATTGTCTGAGATATCGTCGTTGTTCTGCGAAAAGCATTTAACGTGTTCCTCGCGGGAAGCACAAACGCCTGTGATCTGATCTGTAGCATTTCTTTGTGTATTTTACGTAATGTTTAGTTTATCTCCTTTATTTGATGAATCTCCTTAAAAGTAACGACTATTATTTATTATCAGAAAATTACTTGAATGTCATGTTTACTTGGTGGTGTAATCAAATATCAGTGGTTCTAAACAAAATACGCGTTTAAACTTAGAAATTAAAAAACGCTGAAATTGGGCCGCGCACAGGATTCGTGGAATTTGATTTTTAACGCGGTGTACAGGTTAAGTTCATTTTTGCTTAAAATGACTTTTTGACGCCATTTTACTTAAAATAAAAATATCTACACATGGAAAAAACATGTATGTCCAAAAGTCCAAAAGTTTCGCTGTTATGAAAATATAAAAAGTCATATAACTTGATTTTACATCGCCCTCCGAAACTTAAATTGCATTTATCTCAAAACTCAATATTTGGACTTAAATGCTTTTTGCAGAACAACGAGTAGAACATTAAGGTTGATTTCTTCTTCATCGAATAAATTTATTGTTCTGAATCGTCCCAATAAGATGGGGTATTATCTTAGTGTTAAAGATATGTGTGGTGTATGCAGTTTTAGGAAACACTTGAAGACAACCCTTCATGATTATATATAAATGCTATATGTTACAGAGTGCCAGACTTTCCTATCTAGATATACACTTCAGCTCTTCCACATCCAAACACATTTCCTTCCTTACAACTCCTATAATTTGTCTTTTTTTTCAAAATATAATTTATTAATCCTCCCTCCTCAAGGATAAAAATTTAAATTATTAAAAGTCAGAGTAACTCGATTCAACTCTATTTAGACCAGTATGATCAATGAATATCATTCACTTGATCCAATCATACTTTTCTTAGTCTTCCTCTACCACGTATCCATCCTGTCGTGGAGCTCATGACTGAGCACCATGACTACTCCCATGATAGCCTCTGACGATTCCTCTCCATCCATCCCTGTACTCTGCGACTCGAAGGGCAGTTGTTAAGGGTTGTCTAGTTGCATATCTCACTTGGTCAGTCCAATGCATTGGGACTTTTCCTCTTGTGCATAGTCCTTCTACACTTCTAGTGACCACAAGCTTCTACAAACTATCTTTTTGGCTATAGGCAATGTGCCCAAAAAAATCCGAGGTATATTGTCAACAAACTGTCAATGACTCCCAGTTTTTCGAGAATGAATTAGTTCACTTTGAACAAATAGACAGAAACAATGGGGTTTATGTGTGACAGAAGGCTACCAATAAAGCTAAAGAATTGGTTCACTTTGAACAAATAGAGAGAAACAACGGGGCTTATGTGTGACAGAAGGCTACCAATAAAGCTAAAGAATTGGTTCACTTTGAACAAATAGAGAGAAACAACGGGGCTTATGTGTGACAGAAGGCTACCAATAAAGCTAAATAATTAGTTCACTTTGAACAAATAGAGAGAAACAACGGGGCTTATGTGTGACAGAAGGCTACCATAAAGCTAAAGAATTGGTTCACTTTGAACAAATAGAGAGAAACAACGGGGCTTATGTGTGACAGAAGGCTACCAATAAAGCTAAAGAATTAGTTCACTTTGAACAAATAGAGAGAAACAACGGGGGTTATGTGTGACAGAAGGCTACCAATAAAGCTAAAGAATTAGTTCACTTTGAACAAATAGAGAGAAACAACGGGGCTTATGTGTGACAGAAGGCTACCAATAAAGCTAAAGAATTGGTTCACTTTGAACAAATAGAGAGAAACAACGGGGCTTATGTGTGACAGAAGGCTACCAATAAAGCTAAAGAATTGGTTCACTTTGAACAAATAGAGAGAAACAACGGGGCTTATGTGTGACAGAAGGCTACCAATAAAGCTAAAGAATTAGTTCACTTTGAACAAATAGAGAGAAACAACGGGGCTTATGTGTGACAGAAGGCTACCAATAAAGCTAAAGAATTAGTTCACTTTGAACAAATAGAGAGAAACAACGGGGCTTATGTGTGACAGAAGGCTACCAATAAAGCTAAAGATCTACAACGCAGTGATCAGGTCCGCTATACTACATGGAGCCGAGTGTTCGCTTCGAAAGAAAAAAGAGGAACAACTGCTCATCATTATGGAGATGCGTACGCTACAGTGGTCACTGGGCGTCACTAGATTGGATAAGATCCGAAACTAACGAAATCGTGGCACATTTAAAGTGGTGCCAATAGCAGATAAAGCTCGGGTAGCACGACTACGTTGGTATGGGCACCAACGTTCCCTCTAAGGTGTGCGCGTGTGCGGCTGCACATCTGTTAAAAATTGTCCGCACACATCTCAAAGAAAGGAACTTGTAACCATATTTTGTTTAATGCAATTATATATTTTATAATGGGTTCTCAGATTTCTTTCTTTGAGATGTGTGCGGAACATGGAAACATCATATTATGTTACGTATTTCGAATAAAGACTTCATGAATTATCCCTGTTATTTTATTGGTTTAACTTCCATCTTTTTTTCTTGCACATATAAGTTGATGGGCCGCACACACAATTAAAAAAATAGGGGGAACGTTGATGGGCACGTGCAACGGCTTGATTAGTGTCTACTCTAAATACAACCGTGAATTGGGAACCCTCAAATAGCCAGAGGGAGAATTAAGAAGAACCTACATCAGAAAATGAAGGAGAACGTGATGAGACTCGGACTGAGTGATTAGCGAGATGGAGAGAGATGAAGAAAAAAGACCAACCGAAATACATGGGATAAGGCAAGGGAAAAGAAAAAGAAGGCATTAGTTTGCTATATCATCCACGGAATTTGTAACAGCCTTCTCCAGCACCACATTACAAATGCATCTATTCTACGTCTCTCGCTTGCTCTCAGAGGTCTGCACTGTATATAAATATTGCAAAGACAAGAGACTTAACTAGACGCATTTCTTCGTGATGGTGATAGTTCTGCTCTTCCATATCTTTTCCAGCTTTGACATCGCATTCTTCGCCATTCCAGTTCACCTTTTCTCCTCAACCTTGCATCCTCTATTGTTGGTAGCACTAGAGCTAAGTAAACTAAGTCAGTAACCACTTTTAGACCATTCCTACCTTCTTCATCCCAGTGTCATGTCAGGTCCCCCCAACGTTGAATATCACCTGAGAGTAGACATCTTTGTCCCCGGCAGCCCGAAAAAGATCTCCAACGCCCCTTATGTCAGTCCAATCACGTATATTGCGGAGCCAGGAGATTTGCCTCCTGCCAACAGCAAAGTACAAATTACTGCTCCTCTAAGTATATGACCCAAATAGGACACCTTTCGGATTTTAATATTAGTCAGCAACTCTCTATCAACTTTAGCTCTTTGAAGAACCCTTATGTTGCTGACCATATCCGTCCAGGGTATCCGTAGCATTCTCCGGTCCATCCACATTTCGAATGCTTCCAGTCGGTTCATACTACCAACTTTCCATTCCTACTACGTATATAATTTGTATATTGGTGCTTAACATATTCGACCTTATTTCAGAGTAAAGAGAACGAGTGTAAAGTGTTGTCGGGGGAGAAGGAAAATTTGAGTAAAACAGTGAAGGAGGCTGCGCAGAGCACGTCCGCTGTGGAGGTGAGAATCGCCAGGGCCAGGGAGGACATCAACGCTCTCCGAGAGCAGCTCTCTGCTGCTAAAGTTATCGAAAAGGTAAGAATACTCTTGTTATTATTGAAAAACTAAGAGTAATTATCTCTGCTGCTAAGGTTATCGAAAAGGTAAAAATACACTTGTTATTATTGAAAAACTAAGAGTAATTATCTCTGCTGCTAAGGTTATCGAAAAGGTAAAAATACACTTGTTATTATTGAAAAACCAAGAGCAATTATCTCGGCTGCTAAGGTTATCGAAAAGGTTAAAATACACTTGTTATTGAAAAACTAACAGCAATTATCTCGGCTTCTAAGGTTATCGAAAAGGTAAAAATACACTTGTTATTATTGAAAAACTAACAGCAATTATCTCTGCTGCTAAGGTTATCGAAAAGGAGAAAGAACACTTGTTATTATTGAAAAACCGAGAGCAATTATCTCTGCTACTAAGGTTATCGAAAAGGTGAAAAAACACTTGTTATTATTGAAAAACCAAGAGCACGCTTGCAAACACTTTCTTTCCTATACTTACACTTTACTTATGTATATCATCATCAGCCTACATTCATTCACTGCAGGATATTGGCCTCTCAAAGTTGTTTCTTAGAAATCCGGTCCTTAGCGCATTGCTGCCACATAATCATTGCTTGCGTACACATTTCGTCCGCCCAGCGTGCCTTCGGTCTTCTTACATACCTTATTCCTTCTATTGGGTACCAATGGATTACTTCATACGTCTAACAATGGTCTGTTATTCAAGCGATGTGCCCAGCCCACTTCCACTTCAGTCTTTTCGCGACCTCTATAACATCGTCAATTTTTTATTGGGCGCGTATCCACTTATTGCGTTTGCGGTCTTTTCTGTTATAGTCTTGCATGCACTTCTCCATGCTGCATTGTGTTGTCTGGAACTTTTGTTTCATTCACACAGAAAGCGTCCATGTTTCGCATCCATATGTTAGTACTGGTAACATGCATTGGTTAAATACCTCTCGTTTGAGACAGGTTGTGGGAGATTGCTCTTGACAATGTAGTCCAGCCGTCCAAAGGAGCTCCAAGCTATGTTAGTGCTGCTCTTCTATATATTACACTGAGAGTGCAATCCTCAAATGGAATACTTTGTCCTAAGTAGATATATTGTTGGACTTGTTCTAGCTGCGTTCCATCCACCTGGATCCATGTGACATTAGCAAAGCGGTTCGACATGTATTTTGTCTTTTCAATTTTCACTTTCAAACCCGCTATTTTGGTTGCCTCTGCCAGTTCCAGTATTTGACCTTGTAGTTCCCTCAGGACGTGTTGCAAAGAGAAATGCAAAATCTGCAAATCTTAGATGTCTCAGATATGAACCATTTATACAGAATACTTTGGTTTCCCATTTGAGCTCTTTGAACACATGTTCCAGAGTAGCGTTGAATAATTTTGGAGAGATAGTATCACCCTGGCAGATATGTATATGATATTTATATATTGTATATATTTATAATATGTCAATAATAGTGGGTTCGAATTCTGAATAAAATCACCCTCAAGTCTGTTCTCTAAACCACACTATATAAATTGTCCTTTTATTATTATTTGATCAGATATCTCCATAAATATTATTATTTGATCAGATATCTCCATAAATATTATTATTTAATCAGATATCTCCATTAATATTTTTATAAGTCGATAAGACTTATATCTTAGACTTTTGATAAAATTAACGTTTCCAATTAATTACTAAAATTTTGAATTCTTTCCGCATGAATGTCTCGAGTGATGCTCGGTGTGGTGAGATACGGGCTGCCTGTGTTGAGACAGCCTGTATCATATAAATAAATCAAAATATCATCAATTTGATCCAAACATACTCTTTTTGATGTTCCTGAACGACGCCTTCCATTGGATTTAATTCCATTGCAATATATAATATATTTGTTTTGTTAGTTTTTCGTCAGCTATTCATTCTATACACTCAAATCACTCTTCTTTATCTGATCACATTCATCTCTCATCACTTCATTCCATATTCTGTCATACATTATCACCCTTTGTTTTCCTCTCAGAGCACGTATTTCTGCAACAGTTATTTGTCTCCAATCAGTCTTTTTTCCACATCCGTGTTTCACTACCATATGTCAAATTCAGTACTAAAATACCGTTGTATCTTCTGGGCAGATTTTTATACTATCTGGGTTGAGTATATTTATTCTAGTGCCACATTGACTTTATTTCTTATCGTTCAAAATATGATGATCCTACCATACCATTAATGGTAAAAATAAATACTTACAGGAAGTGCGTGAGTCTTCAAAGCAGCAAATGGAGGAACTGTCACAGAACCTGGCCAAGGCAGAGAAGAGGGGCCGGAATGCCATGTTGGCCGTCCGCAAGCAGAGTCAGCTGGTGGACAACCTGCGCCGGCAGGTGGAACTACTCTCATCCAGCGGAGAGGTGAAGACCATCGAAGGTCAACTGGACAGTCTTCTGCAGTGGAACTTGTAGACCTACGGCACTTTCTTTTCCAATAGACACTTTTCTATTATATTATATCGGTGCTCTTTGGTCAAATTTATAGATATTGTATTTTATTTGACAGTTTGAAACTATAAAGCTGTGCAAATGTCATTAGGACTTCCTATTAACCGTTTAATTGAACTTACCGGTTTATGGTTATTTTTACATTCAATGGATCTGGGTTTGTCGCTTTTCATTTGTCGTATCCCCAGTAAACTAGGCTTTTGCCTGTATCTCACTGAGGATATTTAGCATGAAAAGATAAATCAATACTTCTTTCCGATTTTTGATTACACAAAAACAAAACCCCGCTGCACGTTCTCATCAACCTGACAAACAGTGACACTCAATTACAACTGGAAACATCTTGCGGAATCAAACTCTTCACACATCATCACTTCAGAAAGATCAATCTTGTTCATCCCATAATATACCGCACACAATCATAAGAATAAAAATTAACACAAAAATATACAGAAACACAAATACAAAACAACAAAAATCAAAACAACAAGAAGAAACCCACACTCAAGAGCCCACAGAAATCTTTTCCACACGTCAAAAGACTAACACAACATATATACATATATATTTTGTTAGTCTTTCTTCATTCATTCGTTCCACATGCCCAAACCATCTCAGCGTACTCTTCTTCATCTGACTCATCAAATCGGTCTTAAATTCACATTCATCCCTAAACACTTCAATATATATAAATATATATATATATATATATATATATATATATATATATATATATATATATATGTATATGTATATGTATATGTATATGTATATGTATATGTATATGTATATGTATATGTATATGTATATGTATATGTATATGTATATGTATATGTATATGTATATGTATATGTATATGTATATGTATATGTATATGTATATGTATATGTATATGTATATGTATATGTATATGTATATGTATATGTATATGTATATGTATATGTATATGTATATGTATATGTATATGTATATGTATATGTATATGTATATGTATATGTATATGTATATGTATATGTATATGTTATGTATATGTATATGTATATGTATATGTATATGTATATGTATATGTATATGTATATGTATATGTATATGTATATGTATATGTATATGTATATGTATATGTATATGTATATGTATATGTATATGTATATGTATATGTATATGTATATGTATATGTATATGTATATGTATATGTATATGTATATGTATATGTATATGTATATGTATATGTATATGTATATGTATATGTATATGTATATGTATATGTATATGTATATGTATATGTATATGTATATGTATATGTATATGTATATGTATATGTATATGTATATGTATATGTATATGTATATGTATATGTATATGTATATGTATATGTATATGTATATGTATATGTATATGTATATGTATATGTATATGTATATGTATATGTATATGTATATGTATATGTATATGTATATGTATATGTATATGTATATGTATATGTATATGTATATGTATATGTATATGTATATGTATATGTATATGTATATGTATATGTATATGTATATGTATATGTATATGTATATGTATATGTATATGTATATGTATATGTATATAGTATATGTATATGTATATGTATATGTATATGTATATGTATATGTATATGTATATGTATATGTATATGTATATGTATATGTATATGTATATGTATATGTATATGTATATGTATATGTATATGTATATGTATATGTATATGTATATGTATATGTATATGTATATGTATATGTATATGTATATGTATATGTATATGTATATGTATATGTATATGTATATGTATATGTATATGTATATGTATATGTATATGTATATGTATATGTATATGTATATGTATATGTATATGTATATGTATATGTATATGTATATGTATATGTATATGTATATGTATATGTATATGTATATGTATATGTATATGTATATGTATATGTATATGTATATGTATATGTATATGTATATGTATATGTATATGTATATGTATATGTATATGTATATGTATATGTATATGTATATGTATATGTATATGTATATGTATATGTATATGTATATGTATATGTATATGTATATGTATATGTATATGTATATGTATATGTATATGTATATGTATATGTATATGTATATGTATATGTATATGTATATGTATATGTATATGTATATGTATATGTATATGTATATGTATATGTATATGTATATGTATATGTATATGTATATGTATATGTATATGTATATGTATATGTATATGTATATGTATATGTATATGTATATGTATATGTATATGTATATGTATATGTATATGTATATGTATATGTATATGTATATGTATATGTATATGTATATGTATATGTATATGTATATATATATGTATATATATATATATATATATATATATATATATATATATATATATATATATATATATATATATATATATATATATATATATATATATATATATATATATATATATATATATATATATATATATATATATATATATATATATATATATATATATATATATATATATATATATATATATATATATATTATATATATTTGTTTAAATTATATTGTTAATTTCATTTCAGACATAACGTAAGACCTCTTAAAATGTGTCAGATATGATACCAACCAAAAAGTTTGATCAGGATAAAGCCCAGAAATATGAACTTCTCGCTACCAGCTGGGAACACCAGACCAGGGAGTTCTTTGATAACTCGACACTTCATGGGGTCCGCTATATCGCTGAGAAGGGCAGACCTTTTTGCGAAAGGTAAGAATAATAACATAATGTCCGTGAGGTCCGTGTATTGCCAAATTTGGGCGTATGTTTACGAAATGAGTCCAATTCACATTCTACCTATTTTGGAATAACATAATGTCCGCGAGGTCCGTGTATTTTCAAATTAGCGCGTCCGACCAAGAACTGTTTAAAACTATAATAATTCGCAAGTTGCAGTATCTCGGCCACATAGTAAAAGATACATTATAACGCTTCTTTTTAATAAAACATAGTAACACGCACAAGATACATTATAACACTTCTTCTTAACAAAACATAAAAGGCACAATATACATTATAACAGTTTTCCGACCAGGGAGCTACGAGGGTAGCCACAAAAGTACCCGATCTAACAAGAAAACACAATAAATTTGGGAAAAAACATTTTTATTTCTCAACATAGTCTCCTTTCAGCTCGACACACTTTTCCCAGCGATGTTCAATAGCTTCGATACCCTGTTTATAGTGAGAACCGTCAAGCGCCTCAAAATAGCCATCAACCGCAGATTCCACCTCTTCATTGTTGGCAAATATTTTACCACCGA